>JARHVA010000084.1:8027500-8225000 GCA_037957365.1 Torreya grandis
TTCCAGAACTGCTGTTGATGGACAGTCAGTTTGTTGAACGGGTTGTTTGCATGTAAAGACTAGTTTGAGTCTTTGAGCCACTTGTCTAATTATTGTATGCATGAGATCTATATAATAGACTCATGGGCTGTATTGTAAATTTGTAGAACTAGGAGAATTCTTCCCATGATAGAATCAAGTAGGATTCTTCATGTAAGATCAGGTTGGAGATCTACATGTGATAAGTAAGATCAGGGTTGGTCTACAGGGGTGTGTGTATGTGAGGGTTAGAAAGGAGATTGGTGGGGGAACAAGATCCAAGGTGACAACAATACATCAAGGAGCAAGATCATGGTGAGATCTACTTGGAGTACCGGTTCATACTCGATTGTACTGGTAGTACAATGAGGTGAACAATAGCTTGTGTTAGCTGTGTGTTGTGACCTGTATTGAGAGAAGATTACTGTTGAGGGAAGATTACTGGGAGCCCTTGAGGAGTGGGAAGCCTCACAGAGGTGGAAGAAGAGTGCGATCTCTTTATTGTAATTTCCTTATGTAATGAGTTGAATACAATTGTGTGTTGCCTCTCATATTCTGTGTTATTTCTCGTTGATAGTTACTTGTACTTCTGGTATAATTCCACATGTTTAGTTGCTTATACAAAGGTAATCATATGTGCTCTTAATTCTGACAAGTTGTGTCAGAGCTTTGGGGAACCTAGGTCCTATCAATTATTTTAACAATTTATCTATAGCCACTGTGAAAGATAAAAATATAACCAAAGCCAAAATTTGTGCCTTATTCATTAATGGGAAAACTTGTGCACTACTAGATATGATGGCCAAACAAATTCTAATCCACTGGTGCACTCACCATTTGATCAAAATAAATTTTTGGGATCGATGGTGGATGGTATCCCAAAAATAATGAGGTCCTGATGTATTTTTTGAGAAAATTATATTGTGAGTTTGTATTAAATGAAATATCAAAACTATTTTTATTTTTTGGAGTTCTTTGGCAGAAGAAAGGGCTCTATGTAGGATAGTATAGGTGCACATCATGCACCTATTAAGCCTATGAGAGTGCATATCAAAAAATCACATCCTCTTGATGCCCTACCCTCTATAGTCAAGGAGATTGTAGAGATTGATACTTTGTATGGACCAAAGGTGCTTACTGAGACCCTTGCTCACCATACGAGCCAAATTTCTCATACTCCTACTAGAGAGGATTGGCATGGTAAGGCTTCATCTAAAACTACTACCCAACAAGCTCACTATTGTAGATCATGTGGTGGTATATGCATTGGACCTGAGGAGGAGGAGGATATCATGCAACCCTCTCATGGTGGTATTTTTGTGGGCCCAAATGATATCAACCTCACTATGTTTTAATTGTCCACATTTGATCTATACACCTTGGCTACAACTTCCTAGGTAGCTTTAATATTTTACTTATTACAAAAACTAATTTAAATACTTGTACAATTTAAAATTTAATAATTAATTTTCATGTAGAAATACCAATAATGTATATGAATTTATTTATGTTGCAGTAGGATTTTGGATGCCCCATGAGCATGTGTGTTGCTTCTACTATGCCTGTGTATACTTATATGGAAGTGATTTTTAAGAATTAATTAATGTTATGGTTTATTTTACATGTATGGTGTTGTATATATATGCTAAAATGACTAACAATGACATTTTTTTGTTCAGTTGATGATGACACTAGACACTTCACCATCTATTTGGGAGGGAACAAACGTAGGTATTGCTGTTACGATTTCATTTGCATAGAAACTCACTGAGATACATGAGAATTATTGTAATATTTAAGTGTAAATATGGATGTGTGTTTTGTAATTGTCCTTTGTAGTTATGAAAATAGATGATGCATGAAAAAATTGTCTATGTAGACTCCTTCAATGATGTCTTTTGGTCATGTTAAAATTATTAGTAGGCATGACATGGTATAGTTGATAATCTAATTTATAATGTTTTCTATTAGATTTCAATAGTTTAGTTAGTTGGTTTAAATGTTTATGAACTAATATTGAATTTATATTTTGTATATGTATACATTTTTATGGAGCCATCCCTTTTGTTACCATGAACAAGTCACTGGATCCTATTGTTGATCTATTTCACACTCCCATTCACCAACATGAACCACTCATTGACCCTATTGAGCACTAGTCCCAAATTGAGCGTGACCACCATATTGTACTAAGTGTACTTATTAATTATTTTTGTATCATTTAAAAAATTTAAATTGTTATTATTTTAAGTATCTTGATCCAGTACATGTAAAGTTGTTGACAATATTTGTATATGAACAATTGGGGCTACATGTGAGTTTTAAGTAGAAGAGGACTCATAGTCAGCTAGATCCAACACCTCCAGGTGTGAGCAAGGCATTTAAGGGAGAGGCTTATACAAAAAAGGCAAAGAGAGAGATGCATTTTTATGATTAGGATCATGTCTTATGACATTTTTTTGTATGCCTATGTGGATTGATGTATAGTTTTTTCCATTGTATGCTAATACAAAATTGAACCAAGATATTGTATCACTTGTGTTCACATTTTGTACACCTTTACATGGATTTTATGGATATTATACACATTATATATTATTTAACATTTCAATTATAAATATTCTCATTAATTTTAGGTTTAGGATTTTGTTTTAGTTTGAAGTACAAATTATATTACATGTTCACATCATTGTATGCCTTAAACTTTTGTTGAGCATTAAAAATCTACTTTATAGTGATCATAGAATATATTTTTTAACGTAGATATAACTATTTTTGTGTTATGGTTGGGTTTGGTTTGTTTTTAAATAGATTAAATATAATACAAAAGTTAATGTGATTGTAATTATGAAAAATTCATTATATATAACATATCTTACAAGTATCTGTTTTTAGCTTTGCTCTAGAAAATTTCTAAAAATTTCCATTTTTTGTTTGTATTGTCACATTAAGTACAACTCGCAAGGTGGTGGGATATCTATTTGTAAATAATATGTTTCTAGTCTAATAGCTATTTTTGATAAGGCTAGTCATTATGTGGTTTTTTTGAGAACTCTTGGCCCTATTTAAGAAAAGTCATGCATTAGAGACATATTTTGATGCACATGAAGCTCTTAAGTTTGCCCAAGGATAAAAGTAGCTAGAAGTTTTGATGCAAGCATTAAATAATTCATATAAGGGCATATTTACAACATGAAAATGTTTTGGGAGAAATAATAAATGAATGGCTTGAAAAAAATAATAAAATACCTTTGGTTCATAAAGTGTAATGAGGAGGGGCATAAATTACTTTTGCACATGCTTCAATGTAAAGGTGGTTTTCACTACATGTGAGGTCTATCACAAGGCGTGAATTGACTATTATACTTATCCTTATATGATAAATTTAAATAAAAATTCTTATACTAATAATTTTAGACTATTATACATATTATTATAGACTATTAAATCTTGAATAAAATAATATTCTTCTAAGTGCTTGCGAACGACTGTAAATGCACAAAACAGGGTTACTTAAAGGTTCTAACTACTTATACCTTGAAACAAGTGAAAAGTATCATTAAATTGAATTGATTATTCTTTATTTAGGTAGGGATAATATTAATAGATCAAATATAACTAACATATCCCTTTTGGTTGAAATAAAAACAAGCTTCCTCATACATAGAATGCTACTACCATGGTAGATTGTCAATGAAAATCTGTTTCTAGTCTCTGAGGTCTTGTGGTTGAAAAATAACATTGAAATCATGTTTGAGATGGTGATTAAACACTATTACCACATTATTGGAATTTTAGTAGACCTAGTTAGGAGACATATCACCTATTTTAGCCTCAAGATGATATTTCCCTAGATGCAAGATGTAAACCACAATGCAAGATATCTATTTTCATGGGATCGTGTGTGAAAACTAACATATACACCACATCAATGGTGGGGATTAGCATTTAGGACTAAATTTATAGAATTTGAGTATGATTAGTTAGGATATGGAGCACCTGTTTTGACCTCAAGACCACTTGTCCTTGCAAGGCAAAATTGGTGTTTTTTATGCAAACTTTGGACAACCATAAAACAAAAACCATAAGTCATATACATAAATATAAAAAATTATCATGAGCATGTATAATTAATCTAATATAAACCTAAATATATCATTTTTTAAATCATTTAAGAGATCATGGTAGAGGATTTAGTGATCAGTCCTAAAATACAACTTTCACATAGTCAAGAGATAGGTTATTTGCCTCCAATAGACATTTCTACTTCTGGAATCTCTACTTCAAAATCCATCACTTAAAACACCTTTAAATGTATAATTTGCATGTGTTACCATAACCATATCCTTTGAATCCATGTGGATACCCTTTTTTTTTAACATTTTTGGCCTTGAGTTACATTAATAAGAAATGTTGTTAAGATGCAAGCCACAGTGTGAGATATCTGTCTCCAAAGAATCATGGGTGAAAAATGACATTTACACTATGTTGGGGCTGGAAATTAACTTTAGGACCTAATTATTAACATCTGAGTATACTTGGTTAGGAGATAGAGCACCCATTCCAGCCTCAAGACCACTTATCCCTAGATGTAAGATGTAAGCCACAGTGCAAGATCTCTATCTTTAGGGGCTTATAAGTGAAAAATGACATCACCAACATGTTGGGGGTTGGGATTAACTTATAATACCACATTATTAGAAACTAAGTATGATTGGTTATGAGACAAAACACCTATTGTGTCTATAAGGCCACTTGTCCCTATATGCAAGATGCAAGCCACAGTATAAGATCTCTATCCTCAAAGGCTCCTAGGTGAAAACTGACATCATCACCATGTCAGGGGTGGGGATTAACATTTAGAACTACATTTCTAACATTTAAGTATGCTTGATCAAGAGATGAATTGTCTATTCTATCCGCAAGACCAATTGTCCCTAAAAGGTAAAACTAGTGTTTTTTAGCCAAACTTTGGACAAATATAAAACATAAATTGTAAGACATATCCATGAATCAAAAGAATGATCATATGCATGTAAAATTCCTCTAATTTCAAATTGAAGCTATTTAATTGAAAAACATCAATGAATGCATGGTAGAGGATTCAATGATCAGTCCTAAATTGAAACTTTATTGGCATCTGAGTATGCTCAATAGGAGACAAAGCACTTTTTCGGGCCTCAAGACCTCTTGTCCCTAGATATAAGATGATTTTGTACTAATGGTGCTAACCACGTGAATGTGGAATTATTTATATAAAGTAAAATGTAAAGTTCTCAATCATCTACATGAATCGAAAGCTTTTCTTAGCTTTAAAAATATAGAATTCTCTATTAATGTTGCCAACCACGTGAAGGTGGAAGCTAATTTGGCACCACTAACCTACAAAAAATATGTTAATATGCAATTAAATTGAAATTTTTATGTAATACCTAAGAAATAAATAAAATTTGATAAAATTAAGCACATTTGCATTCTAGAAGTCAACATATCTTTGGATTCCAATCTAAGGAACCACTAGGATCATATCTATTATTTATAGTAGAAAGAATTGATTCATGATCAGATTAATGAACCTTCCATAGAGTCTTTTTAATGGCCTACCATGATATTTGTGAAATTAAACATTTTTTTCAAGAACCAAATTTGAATAGTGGAATATCTATTTATGTCCTTCGTAATCTTTAAATAACCATACATTTGAATTTTTGATAGGATATAATTGAATCCAAGTTCCAATAACTAACACAAACCTAATGGGATAATGAATGTTTTCCCCATATGTGACTGCAGAAGTCAATTTCTTTTTTTCCTCTACACATTGGCACAAACAGTAGTTTGTCCCCTCCTCATTATCCTCATTTTCAATAATTTCATAATCATTCCTTGTATTGAAAAATAAAAAATGATTTTTGAATATTATTTGTTGATATATTTACCAAATTTAGTACATGAAACACATGTTAAATATATGGTACCTAGTTTCACTAGATCAGATATATGGTCAAAGCTACATGATAATGTCAGCTCTGTAAGTTGTAATGCTAGTGGAACCCAATAAGTGTCAATTGGAACTAGAGGCCTATAACTCATTTCATCCACCCATTCTTGTGACTTGTACTTATTATAAACATATTCAATACATGCAAAACAAAATCATGTCATGTGCCTCGTATGAACCATACAAGAACTTGTGTTTGAGCTATGAAATGAGTTTATTTGACCCAATATTATACTGTCATAAAATATTCATACCTTGCCAATTATTCATCCTCCATCAACCAAAAATATCTACAAATAGTGGACTTTGTTAAGCACCATGGCCCATAATTTCATTACACCATTCAATAATGTTTTTTGCATTTGTCAAATTAATGACCTCTTCAAACATCAACTCCTCTCATGAAAGTGATCTTTTGACACATGATATTACACCATAATGCTCCCATTTTCCATGGCCTACTTCAGTGAAATTCTAAATATGTTATACAACAATGGTCACATGCATCCTACTTAACTAGTAAAACATTTGTGCATTATTAAATTGTGATGTATAGTTATCTTATCAAATATAATGTTGATTTAAAGTAATATTCTTTTGACTCAACTTGGCATAAAACATCTTAAAATAACCTTGCACATACTCTGAAGAATATGTTTTATCATCACTGACATAGAAGTGGTACTCCCTTAATATTTATTGATCATGCTCTGTACTTTTAGGTGAATGCATGAATGCTATATACACAAAAAGGGAAACCTATATTGAATGGTAGTATTATGACTAAACCTATCTTTATGGTCGTAATGTGTAATTATCTATAAAATCAACTACTAAATTAGTAGTACCAAGTGGTAATGTGTACTTAACTTGAATTTTTCATCTAAACATTGAGCTTTGTGTGTGTGCCTTGCATAACCATATATAATTCCTCTCTGAATTTGTCCATAAAATTAGAAATAGGTATTTATTTTGTAACAAGATTGTACCTTTTAGATTCCTTTCCATATTTTAATTTATACGTCATATATTTATATTTACTAAAACCAACCAATTCTTGTCCAACTCTCTGTGTACTCTCCTCATGGGTACATTTTTAAAATTTTGGCAATCCACCACAAATGCTGCAAGTTCCATCCAAACATACCTTATAATAAAAAATTTGTCCATCTTGTCTTTCAAAAAAAATGGAATAAATTTCCTTGATGGTTTTGGAGGGGCTTCCACTCCACAATCCTAGAAAATGTTGTCAATATGCAAGGTATAATGAACATGACAAAAAATATCATAATGCATCAAAAATTCAATATGTTACCTATAACAACAAGCTTTGTGTGTGTGTGTGTGTGTGATTGATTTTCACATTGAAGTGTTTGGTCATTTCAAAATAACTTTGAATAATAGAAATATGTGGATATTTTTTTAACAAATTTAGAGTACAAATGTGTTTGAGTCATATCCAAAAAATGTTTAAGATGTGGTTCATGGTTATGATAACTAAATTTTGTTTTCACTACATCTCTAATATTAGGTGATACCTTTGTGTTATCTTTCTAGAATTCTACAAGTAAATATTTTAGGGTATCAACTATAGCCTTATTTTTTTGTGGGATTGTACTATATAACACAAACAAGTCATTATTATTATAAACATCAAGTCTTTTAGGTCTCCTAGTTGATTTCATCAATGTTTTTTGTTTATGTGCAATACTAATCTTATTTGCCTAATAAATCATTTATTCTTTATTAGACAACTTACCATAGAAGTTATAGTAACACATCGAGCAATGTTGCCATCTTTAGTGCATTTGTTCACACTTACTTGATGGTATGCATTATGAAAATTTTAAATAATTTCCTTGTTTACACCATCAATATTAGATTTTCTTAGTCCTAAGGTGTTCATTATAGGTCTCATCTTATGCACTTTCATCAATGTAACAAATAATTATCATCTTTGATTTTCATTTAATTTGTGAAAGTGCGACTCCTAATTTTTTTCAACTTCTCATATGGCTCCAAGACATTTTTTATTCATTGGTTTCAAAATGTTTTCATCAATTTCAATTAAATACATGGGTATTATTTTCAAAATCCTAGGAGGTGTTCTTAGTGTTAAATTTGATTGATTTGGTGTATCCATATTATTTTCATCATTGCTAGTTTATTCATTAAAAATTACTCCCATTGAATATTATTGATTGTTGATTTCACCAATCAGTGTTTCCATGCAATTTACATCATCATGCATTCTATCATCTATTAAGCATGGGATATACTGAGAGGGGGTAGGGTGAATCAATATATCATATATCTTATAAACTTTTACTTAATCAAATTCCACTTAACCATTCATTCAAGATATGAAATAAAAATGAAACAATAAACACCACACAAGATAGAGAGAGACACCAGATTTTAACATGGAAATCCAATGTGGGAAAACCATGCCTTATTTTTAAACTTCTTGTCATGTGAATTTACACATATATAATCTTAATGGTGAATAGATAATTTATCAACCCATGTGTCTTGGTGTTGATTCTTATTTCCTATTTTGCTTGACTGTGTAGTCCTCCATTGAGACTTTTGTATCTTTCTTAACTTTGTCAGTGTCATCCCTAATCGTATCTCTTGAATTTTAATTTTTTAACACCTCATGAAAATTATAGTGAACTAAAATGTTTCCCATTATTTTTCATAAAGACGTTATATATACTTCCAATATCCCCTAAAAATAACTCTCATTTTGTCTGTTTATATTAATGAAATATATTTGGTTTAGTATATATATAGAAAGACATAGGCCATATATATATATATATATATATATATATATATATATTAAAAATCATTATATACTTGTAAGTATTTATTTTTAAATTTAGTTTTAAATGTTTTTGTTCCACCGAATGGGAAATAGTATTCTTATTTGATTACTTGAATAGTGTAGGTTATCATAAATGTTCATATTTATTTTAACCATCCCATTGTAGCTTTCATGTTTGTTTTTAGACATACTACCCTTTGGGGTGATTTATTTTAATATTTTTTAGTTTGTTTTGCTAGCTTGTGTGCACTAATAGTTTCCAAATTTAATGTTAATAAGTGTGTATATGTGTGTGCATGTGCATGTGGGCATACATGTGTGTGTGTGTGTGTGTGTGTGTGTGTGTGTGTGTGTGTGTGTGTGTGTGTGTGTGTGTGTGTGTGTGTGTGTGTGTGTGTGTGTGTGTGTGTGTGTGTGTGTGTGTGTGTGTGTGTGAAATATAAATTTTATAAAGGATAAATCCAATCACATTCTTGTACCAAATGATCACTTAGGAACAATTCCACTTAACATTGCATTCACATGATCTACCACATACACGCAATAGTGGGAGAACTATATGAAGTTTGATCCCTATTTAGATTATTCAAAATGTATAAAATTCTCATGTAATCACTAGCATTGGATGAGGTCAATCCAAACCAACCCACTGACCCATTTTTTAAAGTCACATTGGTTTTAAGAATGCAATCAAAGGTTTTAGAGTAAAGAGAAAGAAAACATAACTATTCACGTAGGGCCAAATATATCTAAATTCAAATAATGAACTTCCAAACACAAGTGTAGTGATATAAAAAGTCACACATTGGTGCAGTAAACATAGATAGAGGGAAACAACCTTAAGTTGATTATTATATGTCAGTGTACATTTATGTAATAAGTGTTGGACGTGCTTTTAAATACTTGTTTGATGGTTGTTGTTTAAGTTAAATACTAAAATTTTTTAGTTTTCATAAGTTGTAATTAAAAAATGAATTATTTGTTAGATAACTAAGTATATGCATTTGATTATATAAGCAATACTGAAGGAGATTATGGATAGAATACTAAGTCCATATAGTGTGGGGGATCAACGGTTCATATTTGGTGTGAAAAAGTACATGGATGATGCTCTCCCTCCCTATAACATTACTACACTAGAGACTACACTTGAGATTGCCGATGGAAACTTGAGTTCATTGAGACTCATACTCGGTAGAGCTTTGTATTATTATTATTATTATTATTATTATTATTATTATTATTATTATTATGAGACATTATTATTTTTAAAAATTATAC
This sequence comes from Torreya grandis, assembly GCA_037957365.1. Lineage (NCBI taxonomy): Eukaryota > Viridiplantae > Streptophyta > Pinopsida > Cupressales > Taxaceae > Torreya > Torreya grandis. The sequence goes on from JARHVA010000084.1 coordinate 8,037,631, forward strand.
TATTTATTCATTTGTACATCTACAATAGTGGTTATAATGTTGTATCAGCCATGGCTGAAATTGAATTATTAATTTAATGAAATAAATGAAGTTTGTATTATTTATTCAACATTGTTCATGTTTTGTTGTATCATTATATTGGTGATCATCATCTAAATGTGTTAGCTATAAACCTTATGGGGTTAACTAAAAATAATATATGTATTTAAAGACCACTTAGTTAGGTTTCTTGTGGTAAAATATGTTACATGAATATGTGTAATTAATTTAAAAAATAGTATATTCTAGTAAAACCCAGTGGGGTTGTTACATTGTGGTGTCAGAGCTGATCCTCAAATTCTAGGATTTAATGTATTCATTAACACAAAATAATATTCTTATTAATTAGGAATAATAATGGTGCACTCTAGACTAGGTGGTTATGGTACTTCAAATACTAATCCCCTTGTTGATCCAAATCAGTTCATCATTGATCAAGTTTTGATGTTAAATCAAATCTTCATAATCATGTACGAGATTAGGGATAGAAACATGACCCTAAAATAGGAAGTGCATGGACATGTAGAGTAAAATTCTTAATAAGAACCTATAGATCATCCTATTGAGTAGTAACATCCTCAACATCATAGGCACGAGGAAGTGACACAAAATGTCAAAGTTTGAGTAGTTGTAGAGTTGGCACGTGAAATGAAAAAGATGAATGCACCCAAGGTTAATCAAACTATTTTGGGAGATGGAGCTGAAGCATGACTAACAGAGATGGATAAATATTTCAAGATTTGAAATTACTCTAAAGTCACCAAAGTAGTCTAAGGAACATATCAGCTTGTTGGTGAAGCAAAAACTTGGTAGGTAAATAAGAAGCTTGAGATGAACCTCAACTCAACCACCACCACTTAGGAATAATTTATGATATTGTTTAGATCATGATGGTTTCCACATATGTATATTTATTAGAATCTTATATATTTTTATAATTTTAAGCAAGGAAACCTACCAGTGAATTAATATTAAGAGCAATTCACCAAGCTCCTTATGTATGTACTTCAGTATCAGGTCGATGAGAGGTTAAGGATAAAGAAATTCATCATGGGATTAAAACCCCAAATTGGTTGTGAATTAAATGTACATGGACCATCTACCATGGATTAGGTCTTTGAGAAGGTAGTCAAATAGGAACATCAAATTGAAATATCTTTCCTAAGTCAGAAATAAGTTTAAGAAGAAATTTGGAAGTTTTAAACCAACTTTCAAAGAGAAGAAATAGAAGCAGAGGAGTGATGACACCAAGAATAAATTCAAAAAATAGAATGATAAGTTCAATAGTGTTCTAGTGAAAATGAAACTTGATAATGGTTTCAAGGGAGATTTTAAGGGAAACCAATAGTCTAATAGAAAGGGACCACCTAGAGGTTGCTTCATTTATATAAGTGACCATTATGATCGAGAGTGTACTCAAGATAAGTCAAAGAACAAGGGTTTTGATTCTCATCAAAGTAAATTTTATAAGTGGATTTATGACACTATTGACAATAATTAGGCTATGTATTAAGCTTCACCCATAGAACTATCTAGTATTTTATTTGATCATCTAGTTTCTATTTTGATTGACACAAGAGATGCATAATGTTTCATTTCTCCTAGAATACTGAGTAAATTGTCTATAAAAGATGGATTCATGGTAAATGCATGGTCAATATAGAATGGGAATGAGTCAAAGGTCAAAGTTATCAAGGTTTAGTTGAAGCTAAGATATGGCTGTCTAAATTCACTACAATAGTGATCTCTATGATATAAGATTAGGGTCATATGATGTGGTTCTAGGAGTCAATTGAATTGTGAAGCATAAAGCTAAGTTTGAATGCTATCTAAATAAATTTGTGTGTTAAGATGATTTTATAAATAAGATATAAACTCAAGGTGAAAAAAAAGGAGTTGAAGCTTAGGTAAATTCCTGTAATTCAACTCAAGAAATTTTAGAGGAAGGTATGCCATACATTATTGTTAAGATAAATGAGATGAAGGAATATAAGGAACCATACATCAAGGATTATAGATTTTGAAGGAAATTTCAGGATATGTTTCCATAGGAATTACTTGGATTGTCACACAAACATGAGTCTAATTTCTTGATTGATATAATACTTAGATTGAAATTGTAGTCTAAGGCACCATACTAGATGACAAACACCAAATCAATTGAGTTAAATCCTCAACTTTAATATTTGTTGTCAAAAGGATTGATTCAACCAAGTGTGTCACCTTGGGGTGCACTAGTTGTCTTCAACAAGAAGAAGGATGGTACTCTTCATGTGTGTATTGATTTCATGATGTTAAATAAGGTGATGATCAAGAAAAGATATCCATTTCCATGTATTGATGATATATTTAATCAAATATGAGGGGAAATAGTTTTCTATAAGATTTATCTTAGAGTAGGGTATCATGAACTAAGAATCCATGATGAGGATATTTTAAAAATAGTGTTTAGAACTCGATATGGGACCTATGAGTTTACAGTGTTAACTTTTGGGTTGACAAGTGATCCATCAACACTTATGAATCTCATGAACAATGTGTTTAGAGATTATCTAGATCTTTTTATTATGGGCTTTATAGATGACATCCTCATATATTCTAAGGATGAGGAAGAACATCTTAAACTTTTAGAATTAGTTTTACAGTGTTTATGAAAGAAAAAGTTATATGACAAGTTGTTAAAGTGTGAATTTTTCTAAAATAAAGTGCAATATTTGGTACATATTATCTCCATGGATGTAATTTTAGTGGATACAATGAAGATAAAAGCCTTAATATAGTGGCCAATGCTTAAGAATGTGCATGTGGTAATGAGTTTTATGGGATTAATAGGCTATTACAAGAAATTCAATCCAATTACCTCTCTTTAGCAAAAGAATCATATTTTTTTCTAGTCGGACTGAAAACTTTTCAAGATTTGGAAAGGAGGCTTACTTCAGTACTAATACTAATAGTTCCTGATCCTAATGGTCAATTGTCAATTATCACATAAACATTTAGGGATGGACTTGGAGAAGTTCTTATGCAGGATGGTTTATTTTTAGCCAATGATTCTAGAAAACTAAGTCCATATGAGATGAATTATGTTCCTCATGATTTAGAACTTTCTATAATTATGCATGCCTTATAAGTGTGGAGTCATTATCTGTTGTGGAAATTATTTGAGCTCAATACTAACAACTTAGGACTCAAGTACATATTCACCAACCTAAACTTGAATGCCCATTTGAAGTAATGGTTAAAATTCCTATCTAATTATGATTTTGATAATAATTATATCAAATTCAAGGAGAATAGAGTTACTAATGATATAAGTTATAAAAGGTACATAGTAGTCATGGCAACTACCTAGAGTAATTTTCGAGATCAGGTAATCAAATTCTTTCCAAGAGATGAATTATATGATTAGGTCAGAAAAGCATTATCTGAGAATGCTTAAAATATTAATTTTAAAGTATTCATGTTAGATAACTATGGCCTTTTTAGGTATAATGGTAGTCCATATATGTTCTTGATAGAGAGAATCTAAGGAGTGTGATGCTAAGAAAACTACACAATACCCCATATTTAGGATAATTACATGTAACCAAGATCATGGCTGAACTAAGACCACTCTATTTTTGGAAAAGAATTAAAAAGTATGTAGTGGATTTTGTGTGTCATTATTTGTAATGTCAACATGTGAAAGCTAAACATATGCATCTAGTAAGATTGGTATATCCACATGATAGAATAGAGTGGAAGTGGAAGGTGATTAACATGGACTTAATTAAAGGGTTACCATTATCATAAATATGACTTTACATGATATTGGTTATAGTTGAAAAACTAACCTAGGTATCCCACTTCATACCAAGCAACTTAACTGATGATATATCAATGCTTGCAAATATATTCGTGAAAGAGGTGTATCGATTACAAGATTTTTGAAAATATTATTTTGGATCGAGATCCAAGGATGGATTATAGATTTTGGTTGATTCTAAATTCAACTCTAGGTATCCAATTGAATTTTATTATTGTTTGTCACCTAAAAATTGATGGTCATACAAAGAGAGTTAACTAGGTATTAGTAGATCTCCTTCCTATTTATTGAATGGATCAACAATACAAATGGGAGGAGTTCCTTCCATTAGTTGAGCTTACCTACAAAAATTCATACCAATCAACATTGAATATGGCTCTATTTGAGGCATTAAATAGAATGAGGTGTAAAAAACTAATGAGTTTGTGATAGGGTAGTCTTTGGACCTGATATGCTTATGGAAATAGAAGAGCAATTTAAGACAATTAGGTAGAAATTGGTCGAGGCCAATGATAGATATAAATGTTATTTTGATCTGAAGAGAAAACTAAGGTATTTTTATGGTAGGTGAAAAAGTGTTTCTATGGGTTAAGCCTAAAAAAAATTGATTAATTTTGAGAAGTCAACAAAACTTTCACCTAGATATGTGGGACCCTTCAAGGTTTTGGAAGTGGTCAATCGTGTAGCATAAAAACTTGATTTGACGTCATCTCTATCTCTTTTGTATAATTTCTTCCATGTGTCATATCTTAAAATGTATGGTTTTGATCCTTTACATGTGTTAGATTGGAGTGTTTTATGGGTTTTGGATCCTGAGGTGGTCATGGTAGAACCAATAAGAATAATTGACACTCACAAACTCAGATTGTATAATAAATAAGTGTCATACTGCAAGGTCTAGTGGGACCAATATTCTAAGGATAGTGACACTTGGGAAGACTATGATTAGTTTTGAAGCTTGTTTCCATATTTATTTTCTTAATATGTTACTGCATATTATTTATTTTTTTGCTAAACAATATTTTAAACTCAAAACTTATGTTTGAATAAGTGTCATTGGGATGATGACCAACTTTAGGGCGAAGGATATCACATCCCAATTTATGTCTAACCTTAATAACCTATTCATACATGAATTTTCATTGTTATTATTTGATCAACTACTTTTTTATTAAGCTTTATTTCATATGTTAATTATGAAATAGTTATATGTTACTTAATTTACGTGATTGATTAGCTATGGATTAGCTGTACTTTAATATTATGTACGTGATGATCATATTTTTTAGTTTATATAATAATATTTTATAGATATATTTGTTATTCAAGATAAATACCTTCATTATTTTGAGGTGGATGCAAGATAAATCCATCCCTTAGAATGTGATGGAGGGAGGGAATCATATAATGAGGTGGTGTAGATGTAGGTGATGGGGGATGATAGAGAGAAAAACTAGAAACCTGTGCACACACCATAGTAAATTAGCATGTTTTATGTTCATTATTTGAATTAGATAGCCTTAGTATGTTTTGATTTTTATTATATATGTATGTTATGATCTTATTTTCTATTTCAAAATCTTTTAAATTTCACTAGTATGGTTGTGTTACTGCACTAGCATTTTTTGATGTTATTACTTTAATGAATGAGTAAATCTATACATGTTTTACTTGACTTACTGTTGTCTTAGATGTGGCTGAGTGTTTTTATAAACAATATTTTGTTTAGATTAATAGATGTGCGTATTAGATGGATCCTGATACTATTCTTGATTGGGTTGTTAAGTGATTATGGATGCTTATAAGGTTACTATTATCATTTATAATATTCGAATACCCTACATTAAGTCATTAATAAATTATAGTTATTTCTTAACAATGATGGATGACATTAGTTGGCATGGTACATATGATACTAATATTATTGACTAATATAAAGCCTTGTGCCTAGGCAATAAACATGTTTTTATACAAAGTAAATATAGGTGTTTTCATTGCTAAATGATAAGAGTAAAATATCATTATGTTTAACTTAATGTTGACTAAGGTTTAATTATTCATATTATTAAAATAGTGATTATATTATTGTATGGCTAGGCAAATTTATATTATTAATCAATGTTTTTATGAATTATAGTGGAGGTTTTGTTTAGTAGCATTAAAATTTAAATATATAATGTTGATGGACTTACTGTTTAGTTTACATAGCATGGAAGTTATATTATTTAATGATTTTTATAAAGTTGAATGCATGGGTATTGAATGAAGTCAATAAATATGTATGATTTCAAAGGATTATATAATAATTATTTTATTATTAGTTGAGAAGGTTTTAGATGATTAGGGTTTATACTCAATCTATAACTTGAGTTAACAATAATTTAACAAAACCATTATTCGTCTTGAGGTCTTTTACATGAGAAAATGGTGGCAGACTATTTATTCTATTTAGTTATTCTCAACATGCATAATCTTAATCTACTATGTCGAGGAATTGGGAGAAATTAGTGTGGCGATAAAGGGCATGAAAGAGAATAAAATAAGGAAGGGAGAGGCATGTGAGAGCATGGAATAGTAGGCAGAAGTGGGTGAAAGGATTTTGAGCTAAGAAGATACTATAAATTTGATTCCTTGGCATATAATTATCTCTTTCAGGTTGTTGGTGTATTTAAAATTCATGTTTGATAGTTTGATGATTCTTGAAATGATATTCTAAAATGGTATAGATAAGTTTTATTAAATTGAAATTATAAAAATATGGGCTGAATATAGGGCCCTATAGATGGCTCGGTCATCCACAAAACTTTACATGCATCCCAAAAACCCTAACAGAATGGCTCGAGATTTGTGATCTTGTATTGTTAAATAAAATATCTTAAGGAAAAGTTGTGTTTTTATATTTGACTTAAATGTTGGATAACCCTAGGAAAGTCCTTCAAGGTATAACTATTTATTTAATTGGTATTTTACTAGAATCGGTAGAGTCTTGGACACAATATTAACATGTTAAACCAGTATGGATATATGAACATTTATACACATACATAGATAGAAACTTGTATACAATATGATGGTAAAAATAGAGGGTTTCATTTTAGAATTATTAAATATAGTTGGAATCTTTTCTTTTTACTAGGAAAATTATTTAATGCAATTTATATCATGTTATAAACAACCAAATTTATTAGGGATTTGATTGTGTGTAAATATAGTTGGTAGAGATATAATGAAAATGAAATTGGGTTAATTTCATTTATGAGTATAAATAATTAACACACACACACACACACACACACACACACACACACACACACACACACACACACACACACACACACACACACACACACACACACACACACACACACACACACACACACACACACACACACGTGTGCGTGTGTGTGTGGGGGGGTATGTATATACACCCTTAAGGACTTTAGTGACATGGCATATATATACATATCATTACACACCACACACACACACACACACACACGAGAAATCAAATAATTGTTATGACATCTATATATATACAACAGTGAATTGATTTGAGACTGATCATATAATCAAAATTTGATTGGGTTTTTGTTTGTATGAGTGCAAAATAAATTGTTTTATTTTTATACTAAGTTTTATCTAGTTATATTGTGATTCAAGGGATCTAAGTTAAAAATTTAATATAAACTATATAAAAATGGTAGTTGAGTTGGTCTTAGGACTGTGTGTGGAAGACTTTATATAAAGGATTATTGTTTTGAATAATTCAAGCTTTTATTGTTTTCTACTAGGTATAAACATGAGTGAACATGATTTAACCTACATATGTGTAAAATTGTAAGAGATATTTAGCTAAGATTTTATATAATTGTATGTTTGTTAATACATCTTTGTGCTTATAAAATTTTTCCCTTTTAAGAAATAGGTGGCTAAGTATAAATTACAAATGGCATACTATATCAATAAGTATTTTTAATTGATAGGTAATTTAATCTTAGCTAGAAAATGATAGAAACAACCTTAATTTGATTAGTATATGTCAGTGTACATTTATGTATTAAGTGTTGGATGTGATTTTAAATACTTCTATGATGGTTGTTGTTTAAATTCAATATTCAAACATTCTATTTATCATAAGTTGTAATTAAAAAGTGGATTATTGCCTAGATAACTAAGTATATACATTTGATAAAATATTCGATACTCATGGAAATTATGGACAAAATACTAAGTCTAAATAGAGTATAATGTATTTTTAATGCATATATAGTTAAATGTTTATATTAGTTGTTAATTTAATATAGACAATTAAGTATATGCTTAATATATACACATACAAGATATATGACATATCTATATGGGTGTATTTTGATTATTTTGGCTAAGTTTTGAGTGTCTATGACTATTTTGGAAAAAACATTTATATATGAGGTATTTTAAATTAAATACTTGTCATTTTAATCTTGCATGTTAAAATCAGATTATTTAACATATTTTTAGTATGTTTTTTTAAGCTATAAATCTATGTTATTATATGGGTGAAATAAAATTTGAGTTGCATATTGATATTTAGTAACTTGTAGTCTAGATATGATTCTTACTTGGATGGTATGTTTCTATTAAGAACTACATATGATTCAGTTTATTATTCTTTAATAAATTAGATGATCTTAGATTCATTGCATTACATTTGATGGATTAAATCTATGTATAGATATTTATGTACTTAGTATATTTTATATCTATTAATAAGGATTATTCCTATTGAATCTATTGGTTTTTATATTTCTATATAATGAATCAAATTACACATTTATGACTCTAAATAAGTGGTGTGATGGATTCCACTAGCTTAAATAGTGCCATCAATGCAAGATGAGGGGTAATCTGATGGAGTGGTGTGTATGAAATTTATTGATCCTAGAGATTAGTAATTATATGAAAACTTTGGATAAAGTAATTTTATAGTTAAATATTGTGATTTTATGTGTTTGATATAGTTTACATATTTGTATGATATCATGTTAGAATAGATTAATTTATGGTATACATCATATATTAGTTATCTTACAACACATTGGTTCTAGTTTGTCATTTTAGATTTATACACCATCATTATCTACCCATCCATGAAGGGAGGGTCATTCCCTTATTGTTAGATAGTGTAAGGGATCGATTTTATATGGTTGGTGTGAAAAAGTACTCAAATGGTGCTCTTTCTCCCTATAGTAGTACTACACTAGAGAATACACTTGAGATTACTGATGGATAATTGAGTTCATTGAGACTCATGCTTTATAGATATTTATATAATTATATTATTATTATGGGACATTATTATTTTTTAAAAATGTACTATTTATTCATTTGTATATCTACAATAGTGATTGTAATGTTGTATTAGTGGTGCCTGAAATTGTATTATTAAGTTAATGATTTAAATGTAGTTTTTATTATTTATTCAATGTTGTTCATATTTTGTTATATCATTATATTGGTGATCATTAGCTAAATGGATTATCTATAAAACTTGTAGAGTTAAATAAATTTAATACATTTAGTTAAAGATCACTTGGTTAAGCTTCTCATGGTGAAATATCTTAGATGAATGTGCGTATTTTTTTTTAAAATTACTCAAGTATGGTAAAACGTTGTAAATTTGTTACAAAAATCTGAATTTGATAATTAATTTCATCACCAAGGTTTACTCTATTATATATATCTCATCTAGATGGGAGCTTATATATCAAATGAAGTCATAGTAATGAAATTGTAAATATTATTCCCTTGATGAGAATGAAATGTTTTTCAATATGAAATGGAATCTTGTTGTTTCTTGTATATTAAGGTTGTAATTTTTGTAATGATTTGTGTTGAGCTTGATTACAAATAATCCTAGTGTCATTTGATGTTGAAGTGTAATATTTAGTCTAACATTTGGGCTATTATTCGTATTATTGCATGTAAGATATCTATATGTCATGTCATGTTTCCTAAATCTTTATTTAATTTGTTTATTATTTTGGGTAAAATGAATTATTTAGGGAGTATAAATCTCTTTCTCAATATAATTTGGCCCCTTTTATTTGACTATTTTTTAGTGCAGGTGTTGGCATGTTGTTTTCATTAATGTCAATAGGGTGCATCTTGTCAACGTGCATGATGAGTGATAATTTAGGTATGTCTCAAGGTGAGTTTTTAGTTGTCATTGATGTCACTAAGATTTAAATTTATGTCATTGAGGTTTTTGTTGCATCTTTTGAGTTTTGATTATCACAAAGAGTTATGATGGTCAAGTAAGCATTGAAGCATAGTTATGAGGCTCTAGGTCTGCATGAGGTCATAAGAGAATTTTGATCATAAAGATATTTTTAAAGTGGTGTGAGAGTGTTTTATGAAGAGTTTTCTTATTTTATATCATTGAGGTAAGCATGTTTTAGTACTAGTTCTTGATTACAATGTGTCTTGAGAAGCCTACTCTAGACCATATGAGAAGGTGTGCATAGTGAAGTTTGGTGAAGTAAGCACAAGATTTTGAAAGATTTTTTGGTATTGTGTGGTCATGTTATTAGAGTTTATATAGTTTTATAAGTGTTTCAAGGTTATTTTTCAAGTTTTAAATGCTTAAGAAGCCTAGTCATGGCACTAGTCATCACATGAAGAGATGTGAGAAGGTATGAGTATGATGGCTTAGTGAGATGAGTGTACAAAAGCATGAGTGTTTGTATGAGGTTGCTTAAAAATTTATGTGAGGCATTAGATCACTCATGAGAGTCTCAGGGTGAACTTATATAGGTAAGACCTTCAAACCAAGTTTATACCTACACCACTCCTAAACACTACTTGTGCTAATTAGATATCACGATCTAGTGTCAAGGCATGTGATGGATGTATGGAAGTATTTAACCATGAAAGAGGTTTATTGAGGTGGATATTTTGGGTAGATATACATGAAGGTTATTTTTAATACCTATTATGGTTTGTAGGTCAAGGTCTAGAGAGCTAAAAAGAGAGAATATGGACTAATGAGGGGTCATGATCAAATTTGAGAGTTTTTGAGATTATGTAAGCATTTTTAGAGGTGAGTTATGTTGTTTCAAGTGTTTTAATAGATTTTGAGGTCATAGTATGAAGGAAAAGGCATGAAAATTTGTGTGAAGGTCTCTCAAGTGCTTAGAATGAAGGGTTCTCAACCCAAAAAGGATTTTCTTGTGCTCATTAGATCATCAAAATTTTACATGGGAACCTAATATATTCATTGTATATGGGTAAGTGTATTATCTCAAATTATAGGCATTATATTTTAGATTGAGGGGCTATACTTTATGAATGATAATTAAGAATGGAAACATGTTTAAACTCTCTTCAAACCCTAATAAGGACCTTATATTGAAGATGTTGATAAAAAGTGACCAAAATGGATTTTTGTGATAAATTAAGCTATTGTATCTTGTATTGGACTCTCCTAGTTACCTCTAAGTGGTATTGATTAGAGATAAGAGAGAAAAAATATTGATTTACTAGCTTATTTCTAAAGAAGTTGTAGAATTCAAAAGTTACATCAAAAAAAGTTGCTAAATGGATGAAATAATAATATAGAGACTCATTTTTTTATGTTAATGAAGGTTTTTGGATAGGTTCCATTATTTAAGAGTGAAATTTTGGTTATCCAAGTGGGCTAGTCGCTAACAAGACTAATAGAGTAAAATGTGTAAGTGATGATAAGATGATTCTTGATGTGTTTTAATGAAAGAGTGATGGATTGAAGTGAATGAAAATGTTTTTTGGGAATTTAATTTCATGATCATTCATGATATAATATTTTAATGTCATTGTAAGTGAAGAAAATGTGTTCACAAAATGGGTTGTCTGTTTAGGACTAAACTATGAGTCTGTAAGTCAAGTAATTGGCTTGTAAGACCAATATTTTCCACTAGACCTTATGAGTTTTTAATTTTAAGATGATATTGAGATGTATAGGATAAATTTAATGAATCAATATTCAATAAAATTTTATACATAAGTAATTAATATCTAATTCCTTATAACTATGTTTTTGAGTATCCTAGCAGTTCTGAGTAGGCAAGTTGTAGAGTTATTCTTGGGCCATTATTGTCTAAGTGAAGTTGTTAAAATTAGTTGAGGATTTTCATTATGTTATTTATTATATTCATATATGTTTAATGTATCATGGGAGAGATGATAAAGGAGTTATTAAACTTCATTCTTGTAAGATAGTTTTTGAGGTGTACAAGCCTAATAGGGCAGTCTATCCTAAAGAGGGATTCATGGTATGAAAAATGGATGAAGATATAAAAAATAATGGAATAGGTCATAATAGTTAATTTTAAAAAAATTGGGTGGTTTCTTATGGTTGGATAATTCAATCTCGATCCAAGAAGATCAAGTCTTGGTGTCAAGAGAGCAAACCTAATGAAGTAGGTCTCCATGAGACCTAAAGGGTGAGTAAGATCAATGTTGGTCATCGAGTAAGAGTATTAAAATTGAATTAATATGACCTTAAGTTAATATATATTATTTAAACATGTTTTATATGTTATTATTATATTACATATAGGTGATCAATCATGAGAGAGATCAGATAGTGTTTGAGTACATGCAGGCCTAATGAGACAGTGAGATGCAATGAGTGTTTCATGAAGTATTTTAATATATAATATGTTGTCAATATAAAAATAGGTTATTTTGGATATATTTAAAGTGTATTTTAAATAATATTTTTATCCATATAAGTGTAAGGTGTTGTAAAGGGTCATATTCTAGACGTTACAAGATAGACCTAATGCAATCAGGTCTCTATGAGTCCTAACGAGGAATAAGGCATTATTCAGATATGGCTGAAAAATGTGTGATAAAAATATGATATAAATTTTTTAATAATAATTATTAAGACCTATTACATGACTTACATAATATGTTAAGGGTGTGTGACCAATTATTTAGTGTATGAACTTGAGACTAGTATATATGCAACGTAGTTTAGACTTATTTGAGTTAGTTAGAGAATTGAATGTGTAATAAAATTAAATAGCACATTGTTGAGCATAAAGAGGTATTTTATACCATAATATGAATTTATATCATATTTAATTAATATTTTATAGTGTTTCTACTTATTAATATCAAGATCATATGACCTAATCAATATTAAAGAGACCTAGTTGAGTGAAGAAGCATAGAAGGCAATTTGAGAGGGATGGAAGAGTAAGAAGAGATAAAGAATGTGATCATAAAATTTTGTGTGGGAAACATTTTTTTATGAAAGTGATAAAAAAATTTTAGGTGGTCTATTTGGTGTTGAGTAATCTAGGAGGTTGGTGTTTCCTTGAAGGTTGGTGCTTGTTAAAGCCTAGTTGAGTGGATGCTTGACTAGTTGGGATTTATGTTCCATGTGGAGTTGATGCTTCACTAAAGATTAGTTTTTGTGTTATAGTAATATATTTAATTTTAATATATCAATGGGTTTTATTATCCTTGAAGTTTTCCCACATATGTAATGTGTTATCTTGTTTCATGATATTGTATCGCTGTATATGTTTTGCTAGATGTATATGTTTGTATGAATGGTTTATGTATGCTTAAGTGGAATTAAATAAATGTTTTGAAGACACTGATTCAAACCCCCTCTTAATGATTGTTATTTCAACATTTGGTATTGTAGAGAGGGTTACAAAGTAAGTTAATCAAGCAGTAGTCAAGAAATCATGAAAAATACATAAAGAACTAATTAAGCCTATGTATTCCTATGGGAATTACAAAGGATAGTAAGAAAAAAATGAAAGAAATAAACACTATATTACCTTCTAAAATATATTAAACATACCCATGTGGCTCAAAATCATGTTCTCCCTTGATCAAGCATTCTTATCTTTGTCAACAATGGTGGTAAGCTCCTCCAATGCTTCAAAAACACTCCATAAAACCTAGGCTCATGATTTGGAGTCATTAAACTAGCCTATTAGTGAAGCTTGAAAAAAATAAATGGTCTAATTCAAAGGATTTTGGATACAATTTTGCACAATAACTTTGCATAACTCAATCTTAAAATTCATGTCCATAGCCTCTATTTATAGATTTTTGAGATTGGTCAAGATCAACCATGATTGTCCATCTCAAGATTGAGATGTGTGGCCATGGATAATCCTAATATTTGAAATTAAATATATAATTATTTTCATCGTGGCCTTGGAAGAAGGGGCATTGAAGAGGCATGGGAGGCATTAACTAGGCATGGGTGACCCATAATCCTGATATTTGTGGTATTCATGTCCAAGGGATGTCTTCCCAAGGAATGATGTCACCTGATGATGTAGTTAATAGGAATCAATTTTTCAAAAATAAATATTAAACAACTCTCATGGAAAATCTACTTAAGATCTTGATTTGGATTAATTAGCCTTAAACAAGGTTAATCAATATTTTTCAATTATTTGGAATTTGGTGCACAATTAATCAAAATGGTCAGAAATTCATATTACTGGGTTATAGTTTGACCAGAGAGGAACTAGAAGGTGATGTTAGATATGTTAGATTTGTATTCCCATTTATGGTTTTTTCAACATCAAATAACAAATGTATGTGATGTGAACCAATAAATTAGAAGAAAAGAGTGATCCAGAGTACTAAATGGTGAAATTGTCATTTTGACTCAAAATGATATGATTAAAGTTAGCTAGCCCATAAAATGCATTGACCTATTTAGGAATACTTTGACCTAAATTGTCACTTGTAAGTGACAAGTATTATCCATTTAAGGCATTTTATGGATTTTGACCTAAAATGTGCATTTGAGTGCAATTTGAGTAAGATTGACAATTTCAACACAAATGGTGTTAGGAATTGGATGTCTACATTTTATCTCTATTTGAGAAGGCATAGCAAGACATTCAGGTGAAGCAACATATTTTTAAATAAAATAGTTTGACAAGAATAAATTGGAACAGACCCATGATGCCCTCTTGAGAGGACATGCTAGGATGGAAGAGAAGGATGAACTCTCAAAAAGAGAGAGAAAATGATAGGTCAACCCATAGAATAGATCACATAAAAATGAGATAATGGTTGCACATGTGATTACCATCAATGATCAAAATATAATGAGAGGTATAATAGGCCCTAGAGATGGGGGAATCGAAAAGATACAATCCATAAATGTAAGGGACACACTTTAAATGTACCTAATTTAAGAGTACAAGCTTCACAGTTATAACATTGATCAATCTTGAGACAATTTGCACAGTAAAATATTTCCATCATGGGATTTAATGTGAAGATATTGGAATTAGAGGAAAAGAGAGAATGTTCTACTTTAGGAAGGGAAGCATCACTAGAACAGGGTCTCCAAAGAGAAGATAATAAGAAGTACTCCAGTAGAGCATATTTGATCATGATAAAATAGTTTATCCCTAGGAGGGCAAATATTGATCATTGATAAAGAATAAATAATGATTTTACCCTATAGAGATGATTTTATTTTGATGTGGTTCAGATGTTGTGCCCTAGTATGGGCAATTGACAAGCAAAATAACTCAAATATATAACCAAAAAGATAGGTTAAAGTGAGCAAGTGAAAATGTATATGCAATGGTGTAATGGATTATAAAGCCATATAAAACCAAGCATATGAGAATGCAAAAAGTGATGAGAGAAATGAAAATAATAATGGAGATAGCCAAGTTAACCTCAATAGAAATTGAGCACTACTTACATAGTTTCATGGACTCATGTTCCAACATGAACTTCAGGCGAATGTAGTTCACCCATGTTTGGGAGAGAATGAAATTAGGAATGATGGAAAATGACAAATAATTGATTAGACTCATAATGTATGAAAAGAGATGCACGTCTAAGCGTAGAGTTGAGTTCTAAAATGCATGTTACCTAGATGCCTAATTCCATATCATGAGCCTAGGTTTTTCAAAGTGTTGTGGAGAATCATTCATCAGATCTGATGTTGTCGTTAAGACTTTGAAACCTGAGCACAAAGTGCTTGCTATATAAAAATAAATTAGGCATCATAAGTATGAATGACTTAGAATGACATTAGATTCTAATTGTGTTGATCCAGTTTAAATGTGAATACATATAACTAAGGATAATGGTAAAATAATGACCAAAACCAGAGTCACAATGATTTACATTTAAACAAAAAAGCAAAGAAAAAGAAAAAGATAAACATAAATGAACCTAAGTTTAAATCAAGATATGATCTTAAGTAGGAACAAAATGTTTAAAAATAAAAGTTAAGAATGTTTTAATGACATGAGACCAAGATATGAATAATCAAGATCTATGTAGACCATCAAGCCATTCTTGAACATAAAAGAGAAAAGCAAAATCAAATATAAAAATAAGACACCAACAACAATAAAATAAACAAAATGGTCCAAGAACAACATAATAACATAGGATCAAGATATAAAAAATTAAGATCCATGTGAATCATCAAGATGTTTTGAAACACAAAAGAGAAAATAAAAAACAAATCAAGGAAACACAAGATCAAGAGTGGAGATAAAAGGAAAGGTGCGAAATCATAACAAAACACCAAGAAAATACAACAAAAAACCAAGAAAACTCAAACAAACAAACATAAATAAAAACCAAATTAGTGCGGTTTAAAGATAAATGTTCATGCATGTGCAGTAAAGGCATTACTTTGTACTACTTCATAACAAAGAATAATGACACGATAATTTTTCCCTAATTAAAGAGAAATAATGATAGAAGAAATGGGTGAAGAGAAGAAAATGAAGGGGTTGGCTGAGCTGACTCTAGATGTATAAGACAATTGAATGTTGCCTACATTGTTCCATGGATGCATGTTCCAACATAAAATTCAGGCCAAATGTAGTTCTCCTAGGAAATGGGATAGCAAAAAAAATGATGATCAGAATAGCTTGATTAATTTTATAGAAGAAATGGAAGATATGAAAAATAAATGAGAATGGTTTGGTAAATAAGAAGCTGATGAGATGAGAAAGAATGACCTTATAAAATGGAAATTGTATGGGTCAAGATGAAATGAATCCATGTTTCTATGATTACAAAATGAAAAGAGTGAAACATGGTGGAATGAGAATGTAGAAATGTATAGAAGCATGAGACAATGTTTTTAATCTTTTATGGATCATGATCTGATGTTTTTCATATTTTGAAAGTATTTCTAAAGTTTTTGGGATAAAATATACACAAGGTGGGACCATCTAGTCAAGGAGATGCATGTCCTGAGAGTAGAGGTTCCAATAAGATAGCTAAGCCAACTGCAATGGTCCATGCTTACAAATCGGTGAGAGTGAGACTTAGGTTGCTTAAAAAATGGCAAGAGTGTTCAAAATTAATAATTGATAACAAAATGGTGAGAGTGTGGCTTAGGGGTGTCTAAGCTAACCTTAATATAAATTGAGCACTACCTACATAGTCCCAAAAGACCTCAAGTAAATGTAGTTTAAATAGTCTAAAACTGAGAAGATGTTTCTATTCACTTATGTGAAGCTGCACAATACTATCTTGGTGGACTGCTTTGTAAAACTGTTGCTGAGGATTTTTATAATGTTCATGAGACATAATCAAGATCATAATTAGTCAAGGGATAAATAGTGTTCAAGCTTGTAACATGCCTTAGACATAACAAAGAATATACTTCTTGAAGAGAGAAATCTAGAATGGGATGAATAATATGTTTAGAGTGCCAAGGATTTAAAGCCTTTACTATCGAGAATCATAAAAAGTGGACCAAGGTAGTGTAAAATGTGTTCAAGGTAGGATAAAAAGGTGGGATAAAATTCCATCATCACAAGTTGCCCCCAAGTTAGGGGTTTTGTAAACAATGGTTCAAGGTTATTCATGCATAGAATCTCTTAAGGTGTATGATGTTCATGGGCTCTAAGAGTTCTTCACCATTAGGTTTAGCCAATTGATATGCTCCTGATCCATAGTTTATTGTGACAATATATGGTCCTAACTAATTAGTTTGAAACTTGCCTTTGTTTTTGGGTTTAACTTTCATATTTTTTTGGTTCTCTTTCAAAACTAAGTTAGCAATCTCAAATTCTTGAGGGAGAATGTGTTTGTTGTAGCTTCTTTACAATCTATTTTGATAGGCCTATAAATTCTCTAGGGTAACCAAATGCTTACCATCAAGAAGCTCAAGTTCATGCAGTCATGAGGCTCTATAGTCTTCATTATCTTCAATGTGCTCTAGTGATACTCTTAATGATGGGATCTCAATCTCAACTGGAATGATAGCTTTAATGCCAAAAACAATGGAGTAAGTAGTATCTCCAATTGGGGTATGATGATTGGTTCTATAATACCAAAGGGTAGGAAAGAGTCGCAAGTGCCAATTACAACCAACATCATTGGTAATCTTCTTTAAGATGGCTAGAATGGTTTCATTTGATGCCTCAGCTTGTCCATTGCCTTGCTAGTTATATGGAGTGGATTTCTTATGCTTGATATTGAATTTTACATAGAGATATTTCACATCTTGGTTTACAAAGGATCCCCCATTATCAAATATAATACGAGTTAGGATCTCATATCGATAGATGATATGGTAATGAATGAATTTAGATATTTGTTTCTCAGTAACATAAGTTAGATGAATGGCCTCAATCCACTTGTTAAAGTACTTAGTCGTGGTCAAAATGTGCTTATGACCATCTGAAGATGTTAGGTTAATTTTCTTAATGAGATTGAGACCCCATATTGAGAATGGCCATGGTGTTGTGATCAGTTGCAATGGTAAGGAGGGTCCATGTATCAAGTTGCCATGTTACTGACAAGGAACACACTAATTTACATTATTAAAAGCAGTTGTCTCCATTTTGGGCCAATAATAACCTATTCTAAGGAGTTTCTTTGCTAGGACTACACCATTGGTATGGTCCCCACACATTCCTTCATGAACCTCCTTTAGTGCCAGCTTGGATTCTCCCAAAGATAAAAAATGAAGAAGTGTTCCATCATAGAATTTATGATAAAGCATGTTTCTAAGAAGGGTATAACATGTTAAGCAATGAAGGAATAATTTTTGCTGGTGGTTGGAAAGGTTAGTAGGAAACACATGACTATGGAAATATTTATAAAAATCTTCATACCATGGTAGCTCAGGTGAGGGATTAGGATCAACAATGGTGCATATCTCTCTGAATTTGATAAAATATGTGTCAACTAAAGAATATTTTCAATCAAGAACTGATACTCTTTAACACTATCATGCATTTGAATCATGAATCCAATTGTAGCCATGGCATCGGTAGATCTGTTTTTGACTCACAGAACTTGTTCAAACTGTAGAGATTTAAAATGTATTTTGAGATTATCAACAATTTGCTTATAAGGCACAAGCTTATCATATTTCTTTTAATACTGGTCAATTGTCTAATTTATGATTAGCTATGAATCTCCATATACCTTTAAGCTTTGAATATCTCATTGTATATCAAGATGGATCCCTATAACTAATGTCTCATATTTGGCCATATTATTTGTATAATGAAACTATATATGGAATGCTTTGGGGATCAGATCCCCCTATGGCATGATTGACAATATGCTAGCTCTAAACCCTTAGGATCTGAAGGATCCATCAAAATAGAGCATTCATTATTGAGGTTCTTGTGATGCTTGTTCTATCATCATGATAGAATCATCTAGAAAGTCAAAATTGAGAGGTTGAGTGGTCTTAATAGGATCTTCTACAAGTTGGTCAGTAAGAACTTGTCCTTTGATTACCTTTTGATTTTGGTACTCAATATAAAAATCACTGAGGATCATAATCCATTTAGCCATGCATCTTTAAATATCTACTTTAGATAAGAGGAACATGAGAGGAACTACTTTGGTGATATTAATAGTTTTAGTATTTATCATATAATGTCATAATTTCTAAGTGGCAAACACCATAGCTAAACTTGCCTTATCAATAGGCATATAATTATGTTCATAGGTTACCAATGTGTAGATTAAATAAGAAATAGTGTTTTCATTACCATGATCATCATGTTGAGCCAAAAGTGCCCCCAGTGCATGTTCTATGGTTGATATATAAAGAAGTAGTGGCTTTCCTTGTGTTGGAGGTTGTAAGACTGGTGGATTGGCCAAGTATGTTTTAAGCTTTGTAAATTCTATCTAAAAATCTTCATCCCACTAAAATGTTACCCCTTTCCTGAAGATATGGGTAAATTGGTGGCACTTATCTACCAATTGAGAAATAAACCTGTGTATAGACTGGATCTTTCCTTGTAGACCTTGTAACTGTTTAAGATTGTTTGGTGGAGGCATTTCCATAATAGTGTTGAAATTTGAAGGGTCTAATTTGATCCCTCATTGTGATATAATGAACCCTAGAAATTTTCTTGATGTAATTCCAAAGATATATTTCTTAGGGTTTAAGAAGACTTTATATTCATAAATCCTCTCAAATATTCTTCGTAGAATGTCAGGATGTCTAGTTCTTGTTCTTGATTTTTATAATGTATCATCAACATAATCCTTGACAATGTCATGAAAAATAATAGTCATTACATGTTAATATGTGTCTCCAACATTTTTCAAGATAAATGGCATGACTTGGTAACAAAATGTTCCCCATGAAGCGGTGAATGTGGTCTTATGTTGATCTTTAGGGGCTATCTTGATCTAATTGTAACTAGAAAATCCATCCATTAAGGATAAAATATCATACCCAATAGTTGAGTTGATAATCATGTCGATATTGGGTAGAAGAAAATCATCTTTGGGGCATTCTTTGTTGATATCATAGAAATTAGTATAAATACGTATGCCTGAGGTCTTTTTACCACTATCACTATGTTAGAAACCCATTCGGATCAGTCTAGTGGTCTAATAAAATTGGATCCTAAGAACTTTTACAACTCGGTTTTAACCAAAAGGTTGATTCATGGATGGATCTTTCTTAATTTTTGTTGGACTATTTTAGCATCAAGGTGAACAACAGGATGATGCACAACTAAATTTGGGTCTAAACCTTGCATGTCAGAGTATGCCCATGAAAATATGTCTATATAATGCTTAAGAATGGATATAATATATTCACATTTTGTTTCAGTAAGGAAAGCTCAAAGATACTCCATTTTGAGATCTTCATGGGTTCCCAAATTCACTTCTATTGTGTTATCCATAAGGAGTGTGGATCCATCTTCTAGAATTGTAGGCAATGTATGGTCATGATCATTTTTATCTGCTATATCTTCTTATTTTTCTATCAAATATCTAGATAATATGAAGAATCAAAAACTACCTTCTCAGGTAAAGGCCAATTGGCAAAAAACTCTACTAACTTAAGAGCAAGATGCTCAACTATTTGATGTTGGACTGAAGAGATGCTTGTACTAGCTATGAAACTTGGTCTAGATGGACCTTTTACGTCTTCAGGGGATGAGCAAAATTTATTGCCTAGGAGCACTTGAAATAGGTTTTCACTCAAATGCTTGTCTTTTTCTTTACTTTTTCATTGATCGACAAGTGCCTCAAAGAGGTTTTCACCTGAAGATCTTGATGTTTGTTATTTATTATGACCAATAAATCTTTCCTACTCTCCAAAGTAGGTAGAAGAATTCAATGAAAAATAAAGACCCTACTTATAATCACCAATGGAAAATGCATCTCATAGGCCCATGTATTATGCAATGGATTCTTCATTTTGAAACTCATCGAGGCATATGACTAAATTTTGTTCATCCTAGTCTATGAGTTCAGGATGGCAAAGTCATAGTTTATAGTGATGGTTTGCTTCAGGATGGGAAGCACCAATGGTAATGATATAATGTCCTACTTCGGGAAGGGAAGCACCACTAGGATGGGTTTTTACTTCAGGATGGAAAGCTCTAATAGGCATTATGGTCAATATGGCATTTGAATAAAATAAATCTAAGTCATCAAGCTCATCAAAAAGGATATAATGGGACATTACATCACTGCTAGGAGTCTCATTACTAGTCACTTTGGAAGAGTCACTATCAAACATCATGAGGTCATCCTCTAGTGATTTAAATTAGAGACCATGATTCTAATTAACAACTCTAGCTGATAAGGGTTCTAAAATTCCTTGGGCCTATAGGCTAAGGCCTTTCCCTATATATTCAAGATGATCCATTATCCTGTTAGGGATAGGATACTTTGGATTTTGAAAAAAATTAGAAAGGCCTTTAGAATATAATCAATCTCCCTTAGTAAAATCTTCTTAATGTTTCTTTGGTGTAATTACAGGTACAAAATCCATAAGAGGTTTTGGTTTTCAAATCTGGTTAGGTATATTAGGAGTCTAGGAAGTTTTAGGAATACCAAATGTTTTAGGGGATTTTGGTAATCTTTTAATATGGAGGACATCCTTCAAATGGTACATGGAAATTCCTACATCCTTAATAATAAACTATTTGGCCAGAGCTATAGGAAATGGATTGGCTGAAGTGGAGGCTAGATCACTAGGGTCTATATAATTAGATGGAGATGGATGAGAAATGATGGCTTTGTTCTTCTTTGTAATGAATTCAAAACATGGGAAATATTTATAATTACAAAACTCTACTTCAAGATGTTTACAATATTGATATAGCTACTGATAAGTGGGAATAGTAACCTCGATCCCATCATGAGGAAACTTAAGGCACTGGTGAAGAGTGGATGGAACTACCTGTACTTCATGGATCTAAGGATGACCAAGAAATATGTTATAAGGAAGCTCAATATCTATAATATGGAATAATGTGTGATGGAAAATATACCCAACCATGAGCGGTAACCAAATTGTAATAGATGACTCCCTCTTGGCATTGGCATAAGCCTTAATTTTAATAGTTTTTAGCTAAATATATTTATCCATATAGCCCAATTATTACACCAATTTAATAGATATGATGTTCAGCCCTAAACCATTATCTATAATAACCTGCTTGATCTTGTGATCTGTAATGATTATCTCACTGTATAGTGGGTTATTATGGTTTGGGTCGAGGGTGGACATGTCTTTTTGATCAAATGTGATTTGATGAAATGAAGACAAGTGTCCAACTAGGTTCTAAAACTAATCAGATTTTTATCCTTAGGCACAATAGACTCATGTAAAATCTTGTTGAAGATAGTTCTATGGACATCAAATGTTTACAAGAGTTTTAATATGGAAATTTGTGTAAGGGTTTTATCTAATTAATCCATTAGACTATAAGGCCTTTGAATTATGGATTGAACAATTTTAGTCTTAGTTAGGACATTATTTGGCTTTGGGACAATTGGCACAATGTTCTCATTAGGTTTTACAAAAGAAGTGGGAGAAGGGCCTTGGATGGTAACTCACAGGCATCTAGTTATGACTGCACAACCTAGAGGTGAAAATGATTTTTTATAATTATAATAGGAAGGCAAATAACCTTGGATGGTGACTCATGGATGATTAATTGTATTACTACAACTTTGGGTTGATGAGGAGCCTCTACAATTAGAAGAAAGGTGTTATTGTTTAGAATTAGTAACCTATGAAAATGGATTAGTAACATGATGATGCAAACCTGATATGATATTATTAGGGAAGAGGGTGTTGACCCTATAATGATGGGTCCCATGTTATGAGGAACATGAGATTGACTACGTGGTTTCATAATAATAGTGGTAATGTGGGCTACAGAAATGCATCCCATAATACTATTATAGTCGTAAGGTACATTGTTATAAGCCACATTATTAGTGTGGGCACTATGATCTAAATTATGCTCATTATGATTCTAACCTTGTTATTTTTTTGATTCTACCTCTGTCCTTAATTCTAACCATTTTGATTGTTTCTTGGTGGTGGTAGATCATGTTAAGAAGAGGGGTCTTTGTAGATTCCCATATACTAATTTGTGTCCTGATTAGGGGCCAATTTAATTTCTAGTTCACCACTTTCAATATATTATGTAATGATCTATTGTAATTGAACACAATGATATGTACCATGACCATAAACATGATGGAAGTTACACCATTCATCCTCTTTGTACCAATTTGGTTTTGGTTGATCCTAAGGAAATGACCTTGATATTGGCCATATAATTAAATTAGCTATAATGAACTTTTGTAATACTATTTCAACTAATTCTCCTAACCTACTAAAGACTCTAAAATTGTTATTAAATGTCCTTCATGGAGGTTGTATCTATAAATTAGGTAATGGATTTGGGCAAGTTAATTGTACATCTGGAGGAGGCATAGCTTGTACCATTTATACATGTCTTATTTCAATCACCACATTTCCAACCATGTTCTTATTCTTACTAAAGCCTTTATGCTTATCCTACATCACTATTTGAACCAGTGATTTAGTTTGATTAGATGCTTGACCTTGTGCAAAGATCTTAACAAGGTCCTTAGCAATAAGATCCTTCTCAATCTATATTATTTTATCAATAATTTCTTCAAATGAGTTAGAACAAGCTAATTATAGATTATGTGTAACTTCAAGATGCAAGTTCTATGCAAAGATATCAACCAACTATTTATCTAGCAAGTTATGCTAAAAGTGACCTACAATTGCTCTCCACCTTTGAAGATATGCCACAAAACTTTCACTGTCATGTTGTTTGGTTTTACATAAGTCAGCAATGGTTAATTCATGTTCTATGTTGTATGAGAAATGGTTAACAAACTTTTCTGATAATTCATTCCAATTTGCAACTGATCCCTTGGGTAGTTTAAGTAGCCAATCAATATCTTGTCCCACTAAACTTTGTAGAAATAATCATAGTAAATACTCACTACTATAAGAAACCTATTGACATAATACAAATAATGCCTATATGTGTTCATGTGCATCTCCATTTTCTTGGTTCTTGTCAAATTTGGGTGCCTCACAATGAGGTGAAAAGGGGTTTTGGAGAATAGATAAATCAAATGGATATGGGCATATCTCATCAAATTTGTACTTTTTGACTCTATTATTCGTCTCCAATATTTGAACAATTTCCTTCATAGAATTCAATTCTTGCATGTTTGGTGCATTTATGGATTGAATAAGCTATTGTTGGGGTGGAATGTGCCCCTAGTTTGGTTGTTGTTGGGGTGGAATGTACCCCTAGTTTTTTCACTATTGGGGTGGAATGTACCCCTGATTTTATGCAGATCTATATGGAGTGTATACCCTTCAATCCATGACTTGGTTCTGATTTGTTCATTGAGTTGAGAACATAGGTCGTTGATTCTTGGATTGTAAAACATTTTATAGATTTGGTTATGTTATAATTTGCTAATTTTGGAAGTTTCTATGTTTTTTTACCAATTTTTGGGTTAGTTGAAAAAAACTAGCCAAATTATCTTGAGGGATTTCCTCAATTCGAACTGAATGTTTGGTTTTTTGAGTCTATAAAGTGACAAGAGATTCTTGGTGATTAATAAATGTATGTTATATGTCAAATAGAACATTTTTTAAGGTCTCTTGTGCCTTTAAATATTTATTTAGATCACTTTGATCCAATATGGTAATGTCCTCATCCAATATTTAGTGCATACTTCTAACCACATTTCCTTGTTTTTTCGAAGCATCATTGTGAATTGAAGTGGAAACTAGGGGGTCAGTTAAGTCTATGAAAAGTTGATCTTCATATTGTTGATTTATTATCTTGATCTTAGCTATAAGATCTAGATTTGTGGCTTTTGACTCTATTTGTATTTATTTTCCTTTATTAGAGGAAGAAGGTATGTCTATTCATGCAAAATCTTTCTTTTTCCATCATTTTTAATCTTATCTAACTAAGGTATGCAATTGTTCTATAGGAAAGTCAGAAGGTAGTCTAGAACCTAATTCTATCAATCAAAGAAGGTATTCATCTTGGTCTTCTTGGGGTTGATATTCATTGTAATCATCTTTAGATTCTACTGTTGCAGGGGTACCATAAAAAAATGGGTTTATGTTGACTATCATAAAATTTCTCATCTTCATAACTAATGCCATAAGAGGCCCCATTATGAGTGAACCTTTGAGTCATGTTTAAAAAGAGTTTCTCTACATTTTTAAATAACTTTGGGCCAATACTTGGAAACCAAACAAAGTATGCTTTGGTTCTCTTTTAAACAAATAACCAAGGTAGCAATGAGAATATAAGGGAGGGTGGTTTGAAACCATGCACAATTTATAAGATTTGGTTCACAATTTTACTCAACCTTTGGTAAAGTTAAAATCATATAGATCATAAGAGTGTAAGGTAAGTCAAAGACCCAATGTAAAAACTAGTACACCAAAGCCTAGATCTTTGTGATACACCTATATTGTAAAAGCTAGTTTCAACTTTGACAAGTTGACCCTAGAATTTTAGAGGAAATCTCTCTAGATTACAAAGAAAACAAAATGAACTAAGCAACTCAATATTTAAAAACATACGTGAATCACTAAGTATAAAGCTAAGACCAAATTAGTAGTGCAATGCTGCCACATGGTTTTAGTAGGATAAAATATGTTCTAAGACCCAAATCATGAGCAATACACAAGATGAATTGAATCCACCAAGATGATAATGTGATTTTGAGTCTTAATAAATGACCTTCAATCCAAATGAAAAATTGAACCTATGTTAGAACAAGTTTAGTGTGCAAATGGTGAACCCACTTTGACATACCAACCCTTAAAACTCAAGAAGGTTTAATTTTGAATGGGTATTATAAATGAAGGATTTAAACAAATTGCGTAAAATATCTAGACTCAATTAGGCAACATGATTGTGCAAAAGTGGATGATATGACACAAAGATTTTGATAATAATTTAAACAAGGAAAAAGCTGAAATTTTCATTTGAACAGTATAATGCCTCCCTTGCTCAAGAAAATTGAGGACAAAGTGTTTTGGTTAAGTTTTTTTAACTTAACAAGTATTTTAGACAAAAATAAAGACCAAGTAAGCTAATGACAAAAAACAAACATCTTAAGTATAAACTGACAAGGTATGGCAAATTGGGGTCTACTAAACTAACAAGGTTTCGATCGTTCTAGGGGAATCAATTGCATAATGACTTTCACATCAAATGATGTAAAATAAAAGTATGCAAATTGGGTGACCATGGCATTGGCTAGTTGTAAAAAGGTCTAGTCCTTTTTACAACCACTGCATCCTATTGTTCACTTAGTGTAGTGTGATGTCTAAATGCAAATATGTACCATGTACAACTCCAAAGGAGCCAAATGATGTCAATGCTAGGAGATGAAACCCTAGGTCAAAGCTTCACTAAAGAACTTGTGAGAGGTGATGAAGTCCCTCTCGTAAGCCAAGATGTAATGAAAATAAATAAAGCATGAAATTAAAAAGACTTTAGGGTCATTTTCAATATCCCCTAAAACTTTGATGAATTTTTGGAGAGTGATTTAGATGACTTTCTTCCTAAGCCTTAGACTAGGTTAGCTTGCAATAGAAATGGCACTTTTGATTCCAAGGGTTCCCTTTGGGGGACAATAGAAGAGCATACATGAAACATTCCTTTTTTTTCCAAACAATATTTAAACAACTATTGCAAACAAAAATTTACAAGTGTGTTCAATTTTAAACCCAAATTGAAAGATTTGGTGGTGTTCATTTAACCCATTGGTCTTAGTTGTAACTTTGAGACTAATGCTAGAAACTCACTTAAACACATAAATATTACTTTAAGCACCCAAAATAATGTTCCTAATTCATTTTAAGCATGCAAAAAAGTGATCTAAACATGTTTTGAGCAAATGTTAAGCTTGGTCATACAATAAAATTGTTAGCATGTCCTTTAGTTTTGAATATTTTTAAGCTTAAAATAATGAACTTTGGAAAAGTATCTCTCAGGTCTGTGTTTTTAGAAAAAAATAGTTACTGACATTGGTTATATACAACCGATGATGATGACATTTAGCTAACCGATGTCAATCATCCTGATAGGCACCTAACCACTGTCAGTTTTAATAATTGATGTCAGTTAAGTTATGTAACCGATGTCGGTATTACTTGTCGATGCTAGTTACTATATAAATATGTGGCAAATAAAAATGGAAAAATAAAGTTATAAAATCAATTTGTAAGAGTTTTAAAAGCTTAAATGAATATTTTAAGGTTGAAAAATGATCTCTTTCAGGTGTGAGATGTGTCTATGTCCCACCAGGCATGTCAAGATGTAGAGAGGATTACAAAGTAAGTTAGTCAAGCATTAGTCAAGAAATCATGAAAAATGCATAAAGAACTAAACTAACTAAGCCTATCTCTTCTTATGGGAATTAAAAAGGATAATAAGAAATAAATGAAAAAAATTAACACTATATTACCTTCCCAAATGGATCCACCATACCCATGTGGTTCAAAAGCATGTTCTCACTTTGATCAAGCATTCTTGTCTTTGTCAACAATGGTGGTGAGCTCCTCCAATGCTTCAAGAACACTCCATAAAATCTAGGATCATGATTTGGAATCAATAAAATAGCCTATCAATGAAGCTTGAAAATAAATTAAATGGTTTATTGCAAAGGATTGTGGAGACAATTCTGCATAATAACTTTGCATAACTCAAGCTTAAAATTCATGTCCATGGCCTCTCTATTTATAGATTTTTTAGATTGTTCAGGATCAACCATTACCATCCATCTCAAGATTGAGATGTGTGGCCATGGATAATCCTAATATTTGGAATTTAATCCATAATTATCTTCATCATGACCTTAGAAGAAGGGGCATTGAAGAGGCATTAACTAGGCATGGGTGACCCATAATCTTGATATTTGTGTCATTTATGGCCTATAGATGTCTTCCCAAGGAATGATGTCACATGATAATGTAGTGAATAAGAATCAATTTTCAAAAATAAATATTCCACAACTCTCATAGAAAATGCACTTAAGTTCTTAATTTGGATTAATTAGCCTTAAACAAGTTTAATTAATATTTTGTAATTATTTGAAAATTGGTGCACAATTAATCAAAATGGTTAGAAAGTCATATTACTGGGTCATAATTTAACTAGAGAGGAACTAAAAAGTGATGCTAGATGTGTTGGAGTTGTATTCCCATTTAGGATGTTGCCAACACCAAATAACAAAAGTACGTGATGTGTACTAATGAATTAAAAGAAAAGAGTGATCCAGAACACTAAATGTCAAAATTATCATTTTGACTCGAAATGATATGATCAAAGTTAGCTATCCCAAAATATGTATTTCCCTATTTAGGGATACTTTGACCTAAACTAGCACTTGTAAGTGACAAGTTTGAACCATTTAGGGTGTTTTATGGATTTTGACCTAAAATGTGCATTTAAGTGCAATTCAAGTAAGATTGATAATTACAACACAAATGATGTTAGGAATTAGATGTCTACAGGTATCATATCCTAATCCTTTGAATAAGGCCTAATATCCTAAAGGATATCCTAAAATAAAGAATGGTTATTAGTCAAGAAAAAGGAGGTTTATCTACTAATAATGCTCCATTATTCAATGGGACTAATTATGCATTTTGGAGCATTAGAATGAGGACATATCTAATGTCAATGGGCCATGACATATGGTAGTCAGTTTTGGATGGATACACTCCACCTTAGGGAAAGTGAGATCAATGCTAAGGTAATGAGTGTCATTTTATGTGGTTTATCAAAGGTAGAATTTATGAAAGTGATGCACTGTGAGTCAGCCAAGGTGATATGGACAAGTTGAAGACTATCTATGAAGGAAAGTGAGATCAATGCTAAGGCAATGAGTGTCATTCTATGTGGCTTATCAAAGGTAGAGTTTATGAAAGTGATGCAATGTGAGTCAGCTAAGGTGATATGGACAAGTTGAATACTATCTATGCAGGATTCTACAAGGTGAATAATGGCTAACTTACAGACTCATAAAATTTAGTTTGAAAGTTTGAGTATGAAGGAAGATGAGAGAATTGCATCCTACATGTTAAAGGTTGATAAAGTGGTCAATGTAATTAGAGGATTAGGATAAGAATTTAAATATTCCATAGATTTTCAAAAGGTATTGATAGTAATAACTCCTAAGTTTAATTCTAAGGTGACTGTAGTGGAAGAGATGTAAGATTTGGATAAGCTAGGGGTGGATGATATTCATGGCATCTTAACTACCTATGAGACGAGAATAAATGAAGGAAGACCTCCCAAGAAAGAAGCTACATTAAAAGCTGATAGTAATATCTAATGTCAAATTGATGCATTAGGCAAGAAGGAAAGTGAGATCAATGCTAAGGCAATAAGTGTCATTCTATGTGGCTTATCAAAGGTAGAGTTTATGAAAGTGATGCACTGTGAGTCAGCCAAGGTGATATGGACAAGTTGAAGACTATCTATGAAGGATTATCCAAGGTGAATATGGCTAACTTACAAACTCATAAAATTCAGTTTGAAAGTTTGAGTATGAAGGAAGATGTGAGAATTGCATCCTACATGTTAAAGGTTGATAAATTGGTCAATGTCATTAGAGGATTAGGATAAGAGTTTAAATATTCCATAGTTTTTCAAAATATATTGATAGTAATAACTCCTAAGTTTAATTCTAAGGTGACTGTAGTGGAAGAGATGTAATATTTGGATAAGCTAGAGATGGATGAGATTCATGGCATCTTGACTACCTATGAGATGAGAATAAATGAAGGAAGACCTCCCAAGAAAGAAGCTACATTAAAAGCTGATAGTAATATCTAATGTCAATTAATGCATTAGGCAAGAAGGAAAGTGAGATCAATGCTAAGGCAATGAGTGTCATTCTATGTGGCTTATCAAAGGTAGAGTTTATGAAAGTGATGCACTGTGATTCAGCCAAGGTGATATGGACAAGTTGAAGACTATCTATGAAGGATTATCCAAGGTGAATATGGCTAACTTATAGACTCATAAAAGTCAGTTTGAAAGTTTGAGTATGAAGGAAGATGATAGAATTTCATCATACATGTTAAAGGTTGATAAAGTGGTCAATGTCATTAGAGGATTAGGATAAGAATTTAAAGATTCCATAGCTTTTCAAAAGGTATTGATAGTAACAACTCCTAAGTTTAATTCTAAGTTGACTGTAGTGGAAGAGATGTAATATTTGGATGAGCTAGAGATGGATGAGATTCATGGCATCTTGACTACCTATGAGATGAGAATAAATGAAGGAATACCTCCCAAGAAAGAAGATACATTAAAAGATGACAGTAATATCTAATGTCAATTGATGCATTAGGTAAGAAGGAAAGTGAAATCAATGCTAAGGCAATGCATGTCATTTTATGTGGCTTATCAAAGGTAGAGTTTATAAAAGTGATGCACTGTGAGTCAGCCAAGGTGATATGGATAAGTTGAAGACTATCTATGAAGGATTATCCAAGGTGAATATGGATAACTTACAGACTCATAAAATTCAGTTTGAAAGTTTGAGTATGAAGGAAGATGAGAGAATTGCATCCTACATGTTAAAGGTTGATAAAGTGGTCAATGTCATTAGAGGATTAGGATAAGAATTTAAAGATTCCATAGTTTTTCAAAAGGTATTGATAGTAATAACTCCTAAGTTTAATTCTAAGGTGACTGTAGTGGAAGAGATGCAAGATTTGGATAAGCTAGAGATGGATGAGATTCATGGCATATTGACTACCTATGAGATGAGAATAAATGAAGGAATACCTCCCAAGAAAGAAGCTACATTAAAAGCTGAAAGGAACTCAAAATCCAATGAGGTCAAGGATGAGGTATGTTTAGATATTTATGTTGATGAATTGATAGCTATGTTTTTTAGGAAATTGAGGTTTAGATTTTGTAATTACAAGGGTAAGTTGCCTTTCAAATGTTTCAACTATGGTAAGATTGGTAACTTTGAATCTAAGTGTCCTAATAAGGATAAGAATGAACATGATGGAGATTATGATGAAGATAATGATGATGATAATAAGGTCTATAATCCTAACAAAAGTAATAAATATTTAAAGAAGTATGAAGGGAGGAAAGGGTGAATCAAGAACAAGATAAGTTTCTATACCAAATAATATAATAACTCATCTAATGTAAGTGACACAAGTACGTCTGATAGTGATGACATTAATGAACATGAACATGACAACAATGAAACCTTATTCATGGATATAAAATTAGATAATGAGATTTTCTCAAAAGAGAAAGTCATTATGAATGATGAAGAATCAGATGAAGAAGAGGCTGAAGTGACCTTTGAAGCAGAATTAGTGAGTGATCTAGAGGAGTTAAAGTTCTAAATAAGGAAGAATCACAAAATAAGATCATTAGTTAAGGAGTATGAAGATCATATTTGTTTGTCTAAAATGAGATTGAGTAACACATCTAAGGACCATGATGAGATCATTAATCATTTTGAAACTCATATATAGATAGTCACTGCTAGCCTAAATGCTAAGGAGGAAGAATGCACCAGGTATGGAACTAAAATGGAATCCTTAAAAGTTGAATTAGATCAAACATCTAACAAGTTGAAGACCTTTATGAAATTTTAAAAGAGTACTGATACTCTAGATAAAATCTTGAGTAGTGATAAGTCTGAAATGATAAGACATGTCTTGGTTTCAAAGAAGACCAAAAAGAGGTAGCTAAATTCAAGGAGAAGGATCATGAAGACAAGAAGGTCAACATGAAGAGACCAATCAGACAACCTAATGATATGAGGTATGTTAATTCATTTAATGGTTATTGGTTTTCATGCAATCGATTTGGTCATAGAGCAAGAGAGTGTAGAAGACCCTCTAAAGATAAATATGCATGGGATTATAAAAAGAATCATCATTCAAGTTATATCAATGAGGTTTTTTATATAATTGCCATAATGTGGGACACATTACAAGATTATATCCTAATAAATCCAGAATGCCATCAAGTCAAAATAAGAGGTTTAAATTTCTTAGAATACAAGAGTGATGGAAAATGAATGTGTGGAAACCAAATATAGTAAAGGTGAGTCATGATCAGTCTACAAGCCCATGTGGACTATTTGATATGGTAGAACATACTTAAAATGTGAAATCAAGTCAAAAATATCTATTATTAGCTCATATTATTGACCAAATGATTGATGAAGGAGTCAATCCTAAGGTGCTAATCAAGCCTAAATGGATCCTAAAGGATATTCAGTCTTGTGAGAACATGTAGATCTAGGAATCTCTTAAATTTGTGTTTTTTAGTGCCCTATGGAAAGGGGTGACTCCATTAGGCTTCATGGAGACACTCTTCATTTATCAAATGTATACACTATAATTTTGTATGTCATATATGATTTATCTGATGTTGTGGAGTATTTATCATTATATTATCCTAAAGTTTATATTATTTACCATTAGGAACTTAGTAATTTGTTTTACAAATTTCCATTTTACCTCCCTAACCACCTAAATCTAATTATAACCATAAAATATTAACCCTTTAACCAACATACCCACATATAAATACCCTAATTGGCATTAATCTATTAATACCCAAATAACCCTTTGACCTAGGGACCATGAATTTTGAATTTGGAAACTTGACTCAAATTTTCTTAGGATAATTAAGGAGGACATTAGCACCACTCAAAATTTTTCTACACCTCATCCACATCCACCATCACAAACTAGGAGGATTGCTTGCACCTATGGGAAGAATAAGTATGCCTCTAATTTTGTCCAAGGTAAGTATGTCTTATTTATTTCATTTCTTGTTTATATATTTATTTCATCATGATTATTCCAATCTTAATGTATATTAGAGTTATCTTTTTCCCATGTCACTATATTTTATCACCTTATAATTTATGGTTTTTAATTAAGTATAGTTTTTATAAAATCAATGCCAGTTCATCTAAATCAACACTGATTCTCTAGGATTGGCATCAATCTCCTATAATTTTTTTAAAAACCTAAGTCTTTTAATCTTAAAAACATTGTACTTAATCCATGCTAATTTAATCTTTTATTTTCCTAAGCATGACATTAATATGTAGATGGATTGCCTGGAATTATGCATGATGTCATTAATGTTATTGGACTTCCCATTGTATCTCAACCTTTTTTCTCTGATCAGAGTGATATAACCTTCAAGTTAGAATTTTGTGCCATTATTTACACTCCATCAGTTACATCCACTTCTAACCAACTAGATGTTATACAAGAGGATGTAAATGTTTCTATAATTTATTAGGATGAATACTTTACTTACATTGATAGCTTAAATGAAGACTAATTCATAATCATGTTGCTATTGTATCTTATCGCATCTTTATCTTTTATAATTTTAGTATTTATTTATCCACTTGATTGTGAAAATAGTGAGCTGACATCCACTTGAGGAAGTTCATAACTTCCCAAGACTGGTTCCTAAAGGCATCTAGAGTATCTATCCCTATCCCTATCTAAATAGTGGCATTGGCATTGGAATTGGAAGATGTGGATTCCAACCCAGATCTCTATATATGGGATTCAAGGGACTCAACCCCCATATATAGATGGAGTAGTGAATCATAGATATAAATATGCCCCACTCTCTATATATGGGGAGAGAGGGGGGTAGGGATATATCCAGGTAAGGATATATCTAGGTAGCTCACCTATATATCTATTAATCTATTTTGTCCATGTTATCTATTTTTGTTTAGGTTATTCTTCGCAACCAAAAAGAAGTTCTCTCATTCATTGGATTCAAGTGGTGTGAAACCATATTCATATCTACAGGTATTCAAAATAAGACCTACATTTCATTAAGTTTTTAAAAGTTAATTTTTATTAAGAAAATGAGCTAAAAAAATACTAAAACATTCTGGCATGCCTAGTGGGACCCCTAAGGTCTCATTATTCTTATTACATTTCATTGTGAATTTATTCTTTCACTACCTTTTCTCTTGATTGTTGTCTTTATTCAAAAAGAAAAATCTAAAATTGCTTTTATATTCTCCTTTTAAGGTTTAAAAATAATTTCATCCATTCTTTGCTTTCTTAGATAATTAATATAGAGTAATTTAGGCAGATCAATTTATCATAGTAATCACTTCTTTTCACACACATACCAAATAACTTACACAATCAATTCATTAAACCTTGACATAAGGAAACTAACTAGGATTTCATCACCTAGTTGTAACCTTCATCTCGACTATCTTGCTTGGATTTCACTACCAAGGGCAAACCAACTCAATACATTGACTAATTATAAGCTCTAGATATCAAATATATACTAGCAAATCACTCGACACCCATATTATATAGTGTGTAAAGTGAGGGGGTTGGCCCCAATACCAAGCCATGTGTTGATTATAGTACAAAGATCTTCTGAGCCTAAACAAACCTAAAACCATCTCTAGATTTCTATTTCTTAGTACCCTCATTAACCTTTTTTCTTATCACACTTTAAAAGTTAATTTTCCTAAAAATTTAAAATCTTTGTAAATACATTTTGTAGTGCGTGTGCCTTTTTCCACTAAAGAAAAATAATCAAAAAGACTATTGTGTGCTTGTTATTTTAATTTCTTGATTTTTCTTTGGTGTTACATAGTTTTAACATGATAGCAATTGATAAAAAAACATGAATCCCCAAACTCATCCTCATCCATGAATAACATCTCGAGTCCTCCTACTTCTCTTGAGTCTATGGGGGAAGGTATTCCCTAGTTCTATACTTAGGGAAATCTTGAACTCACCTCTATATTGGGTAGTAATCCAATAGCACTTAACCTTTACTTTAGCATTCAAGTCTTCCATATTACACTTTCCCATCATTTTGGCATACCCTTTGAAGGACCTAAAGGGTTTACTACATTTATGGTATCCTTCCTCAATCCTCCCCCAACAAGGTCTAATACAAAAACTATACAACCTTTAATAAATACACCTTTGGTGACATCTAGCTCCATACCAAACTAGTACCCATGCTCAAAATATTACCGCACCTCAACCTACATTTAATCTACCCTTTACCCCAACACCTCTGAACATAATGATCTCAATCATAGTAACTATCCCACCCATTCAAACTAGCATACCATTAAACCCCCAAACTCAACCTTTACAACAAGCCCCCATAAATCAACCTCCTCAATAATATATACCATTAACCACCCAATACATGGCTCCCTCACAAGCTCTTGGGTCCACTTATATACCTTTATTCACCCCATAATATGTGTTAGTATCTAGATAAACTATCTTGGGGGGTATTCCTCAATATAATACCCAACCAAACCTTAAAAAATTTTGATGGATAGGATAGTGAGTTTGGAAGTCTCTACCTCTGGGTAGAAAAATATGCTCACTTATGAGAAAATATGCAATTAACCCATTAACCCAACTATCCCCATTAGAACATAACCGTTACAATGTGATCTTATACAATTTATGAATATTCAAAATAAGGAAGATCCTTAGTAACACATTCAATCATGCAGATATGCTTGGAATCTTATAGCTCATGAAAATGCTTTTATTCTTAGAACTTTTTGTATGTCACTAGCTAGACTAGATCTAGACTGGTATAGTTCTATCCCTCAGCATTCCCTAATTTATTTTGGGTAGCTAGTCCAAATATTATTAGAACACTTTTCCATATATATCATAAGAAAGGTAACCATCACTGATCTCTATGTAATTAGAAAATTCGAAGATGAATATATCACTGATTTCATGGCTAGATGGATGAGTATTATAAATGAACTCACCTTTTCCCTCCCTCAACCCAAACTAATTGAATTATGTATGATATATTGTGATAGACATATCTCATCAATGTTATGGGTTCAATCCTTCAAAACTTTTGATGAGGCCTTTATGATGACTCATAAATTAGAAATTTGAGCTTTAGAAGAATGGAAAGTAAAATTACATAGTAAAAAATTTAATGTTGATCCCTCTAAAGGGACTGAAAATAAAAAAACTAAAGGCACTGCTAATGTTGTCTTAAATCAACACCCCCACAAACCAAAGGCCAATCTAAACCTTTTACTTCTCAAGAACAATACCAAAAGCCATTAACACATTTTCTTCCATGAAAATACACACCCTTAGGATAATCTTACACCTATGTCTTAGACAAGATGTTAAAATCTTCTATCATTAAACTTATTTTTGTTATACCTCTTGATGAATCTCACCTTAAACCTAGTTGGTTCAAGGAAAATGAATTTTACAACTACCACCATGTAATAGGTCATAATGTTAGGAGGTGTCTATATTTCAAGGGTCTAATACATAATCTTATTTATCGAGGGGAGTTATACTTAGATAACCCTAATGATCTCTTCAATCAATTTATAGAAATCTTTAGGTATTTGTTCCCTAACCATGCTTTTATGTCTAATTTTACATAGGCTAATTTGGGATTCACCATGAACCACAAAACCCATGTGATTAGTATGATCCATGATCAAATTTTTCCTAGATAAGTGGATAGTTATTTTTTCCTTGATATCCTTACAAGAGACTCATTAAAACCATATCAATTAAGTGAATTTATCCCAAAAACTCACTCAATCCTTTTAGATCTCATTATTTGGGACCCTCTTGAAAAACTATTATTCAAAATCAATCAAGATAATCAACTAAAAATAAAAGATGAGACAACTATCAAGGAGAAGGCTTATTTAGACATCCCAAAAGACACATATACAACTCTTTATGTTATATCAACACCTTCATGTAGCATATCCATCCCCTCTAGTTTGTTTCCCCTTAAGGAGACTATTATGTTACCCCAAACAAACCTGAGACCATCTCCCCTTATAGCTTAGGAAGAGCAAAATCTTTGATAAATTAGGGTAAGTCCTTCATTAATCAAAAATAAAAATCTTAGGTCATCATGTGAAAAATATTTACAACATCCTCCCATAAGTATTAAACTCCCTAAAAAAGATATCCCTACTACCCTCAATCAAATTCGAAAAGGGAAGGCACCTCTACCACCTATTTGAACTAAAGCATCTATATTAAGACCTCATCCTTTGGCAAGATTAAAAGCCACTATTATGGAATCCAATTTTAAAGAGTATATAACATCACAAAGGTATCTTCATAATGTGATCATTCTAATAAATAACCCTTGAAACCCTTACTATTCACAAGGCCTAGCCATCAGGTCTTATCCTAAGCACAAAGTACCTATTTTAGGGAATATTCAAATAATTAGTTCAAAGGATCAAGGTTTAAAGTCAAAATCAACTTATATACCAATTCCTTGGAAGATCAAAAACCCTAGTCAGGATCCATTGAAGTGATCTTACTCTAAGATCATTGATCAACGTCTTCAAACTTCACTTGTCACTCTACCACCCAAAAAACAAATTAACTCCCATGTTTAGAGACCACTATGGTACCAAGAAAAGAAGAAATGTGCATATAATCTAATAGCAGGACATGATATAAAGAGTTGTAATGCATTAAAATCTATGTTCCAAAACTTATTTAAAGAAGATCATTTTTTTAATGGAATAGTTTGATCATGACTATCCCCATGGCCAAACTACTAGGGTCACTTCCACCTCGATAACTAGTACATTACCAATAGTATCAAAATAAGCTTCAAAAGAGGTTATAACCTATAATAGATCTCAATATCAACCCATCCTAAACTCTCTACACTTGGACAAGTTTGAAAATGAAATAAATCCACCTTTGTTTTAGATATACATGTTTAACATAGCTATTTGATCCCAGATCTAGGGTCATTAAACCCAAAATCACAATAATAGCAAAAAAACTATTACAAAATCTCCTGATCCTACCATAAATAGTCTCACAAGACACCCTAAAACTTATAATTTTTATTCTAGGTAAAGTACAAAATAATAACTCTTTAGAATTGATACAAATATTTTTTTTAAAAATAGCTTTATCAACTCTCGATCAAGATGTCTTTATATAAACTAGTCCAAAAATCTTTACAATAATGTGAGGCTATGATAGAAGATTTTCAATCTAAAAAAAGACAACTTGATGAACCCCAATCTTTATTTAATTTTATATCATCGCCTAAAAATATGTCATCCATAACATTTCATGATTCTAAGATATCACCATTACAGCTTGATGACTAGGATCCACCACTATTTATCACTGCCCAAATTGATCAAACCTCAATCAAATGGGTAGTTATTGATAATAGATCAAGCATAAATAGTATATCTTATCATGTATTTAAGTAAATAAAACTACCTAAAACTATTTTATCCCAATCTCTAACCATTTTATGATACTATAGCCCCTATGTTAGGAACAAGTATCCTTCCCATACAATTAGGTGTACATACTCTACTTGAGTTATTTTATGTAATAGAAGGTGAATCTGAATACAACATACTGTTAGGATGCCTATGGATATGTGATATTCATTTCATTCCCTCCACTTTGCATCAATGTATAAAATTCAAACATGAGGGTAAGATCCATAATGTCCCAGTTGATTCCCATCCATTTAAAACTTGTAACCTTACCTTTCACCCAAATGACATTTTAATTCCATTAGCATTATCACATCATCATCTAATTAAGAATCATCTATTATGACTATCCCTATTATAAGGATTACTGGCAAAGATTCCATTGATTCCATGTTTTAGCATCAATCGATCAGAGAGTATCAATTATTGACACTCAACACTCTCCCTACTCTCTAGGAATATGGATGTCTAGCTAAATATCATGCCTATTATCCTAATCTAGGAGAGATCATCCCATTTAGTCCACCTTTAATACATACTCATTTAATCTATGTGGGGATCAATCATCTTTTTTCAGGTGTTGCTAACTAAACCTATGCCAAACCATTCACCTCAAACTTTTCATTCCTAGTTAATCCTCACTTTGAAAAAACATACTTATAATGGTGTGCTTGGAAGGGTTTTGGCATAGGATGTTATGAATAAGGGCCACATAATGTCACATTAGGAAATTTTATGAAACCTCACAAATACATGTCCTCAATTTTAACAAATATCCCAAAACTACCCCAAAATCCACTCTTCTACCTATTCTTGAAGAAGACACACCATCCCCACCAACCAAAAACCCTTTTGTAATAGACGACATTATATCCATCCCCCCCCAAAAAAATATATTCAATACCATCACTATAGAACCTCTCATCTATCATAAAAATGGGGAGGTCAAATCCATTCCTTTATCCTACCCAAACATGATAGGACAATATTTTCCCACCATCTTTTTCTTAAATGCCAAGATAATGAGTCAATCCTAACTCATTTCGGCACTAAGAACTCCCATATTCACAATTATCTTCCATCTAAACCTCTAGTCTATTAAATGAGGCTACCATTGACATTAACATAGGATCTCATGAGACTCCATAAATTTTTAAATTCAACAAATCATTATATCCTTAGAAACACCAAAATTTCACTACATTTCTAGCAGATCATAGTGAAGCATTCACTTTGTCCTATAGTGATATTCCTGATATCGATCCTACTATTATCATCCATAACATTATCATATTCCTTGATGCCAAGCCTATAAATTAAAAGATTAAAAATATGCATCCTCATGTTTCTCTCTTGGTCAAAGAAGAGTTACAATAACTCTTATCCATCGACTTTATCCATCCTATTGATTATCCTTAATGGGTATCTAATATTGTCACTATCACAAAACCCATAGGAGGACTATGCCTTTGTATTGATTTTTGCAACCTAAATCTTGCCTATATTAAATATGATTTCCCTCTCCCTAATATTAACCAATTAGTG
The DNA here is from genome assembly GCA_037957365.1 of Torreya grandis. Classification (NCBI taxonomy): domain Eukaryota; kingdom Viridiplantae; phylum Streptophyta; class Pinopsida; order Cupressales; family Taxaceae; genus Torreya; species Torreya grandis. Next base: position 8,078,153 of record JARHVA010000084.1, read on the forward strand.
GACTTAATATTTGGTAATGAAATGTTGTCACTTATGTATGGCTTTTATGGATACAATTAGATCCTTATTGTACTAGAAGATCAACATAAGACTTCAATTATTACTCTTTGGGGGAACTTCTACTATCGGTTTATGCCTTTTGGATTAAATAATTTCAAGGCCACCTATCAAAGGGCCATGAATTATATCTTCCATGACATAATTCTTACAATCATTGAAGATTATGTGGATGATATCCTAGGTAAATCAAATCTATGAAAAGACCATATTTTGGTGCTTAAAATAATCTTTGCTCACCTAATCTAGTTTCGTGTCTGTCTCAATTATAAGAAGAGTATTTTTGAAGTTTTGATGGGTAAAATTTTAGGCTTTATCATCTCTAATCAAGGCATAGAATATTACTCCAAAAATATCAAAGACATTTTATAAATGCCATCCCCATCTAATATTAAGCAACTTCATAGTTTACAAGGAAATTTATATTCCATTAGTCTTTTTATCTCCCAGCTATTTGATTGATGTCAACCATTCCATCACCTCCTAAGGAAGTATATCCACTTTAATTGGGACTCTGACTATCAAGAGGCCTTTGATGATCTAAAAAGATACCTTTTTCACCACCAATTCTCATCCCTACTAAGGAGGATAAGCCTTTCTTATATATTTCATCCATAAATCATGCCTTAAGAACCATGTTTGGCCATTGTAATGAGCAGTATAAAGAGCAGGTAGTTTATTATATAAGTCACACACTCATTGAATTTGAGATTCACTATTAACACATAGAAAATCTACTCCTAGATTTGGTCTTTGTAGCCTCTAAGATTCACCATTATTTGCTCAATCACAAGACTTATGTGATCACAAACACTGATCCTCTAAAGTTTAAGAATTCAAAGCCTTATTAGAATCAATAAATGGCCAAATGGTTCATGTTTTTTGTTTAATTTGATCTCAATTTTATCCACCAAAAATTAGTTAAAGGTCAAGTCATTGTTGATCAACTAAATGAGGCACCTTATTCTGATAATCAACCAATAAATAATGAATTCTTGATGATCCATAACCTCCACTTCTTAAAAAAATATACAATATCAAATGACTCTATTCTTTGATGGATCAAAATTAGAACATGGTGGGGGAGATGAAATTATCCTAATCCCTCCTAGGGGACTCCTATACCTTTATATTTTGAGCTTGATTTTGATTGCACCAGTAATATGGAAGAGTATGAGGCTTTGATCACATGTCTCCAAACTGATTTAGCTCTAGATATTAAAACACTTAATATTTATGGTAAAATTAGATTTTGATCAATCAAATAAAGGTAATTTATCAATGTAAAAATGATACCCTTCATAATTATAAAACCTTGATCGATCAATTACTAGCTTCATTTGAGAATTATGTTATCCAAGCCACTGAATCAACTAATAAGTTTACAAATACCATGGCTTCTTTGGGATGCTTTATCCCATCTTCAACTCAGGAGTATAAGTTATTTGTCGTCATCCACAAGATTAATCAACCTTCATTTACCAAAATTGATATTCCTTCCATCCATAGTATAGAGGAAAACCCATTGGATATTTGGTATGCATAGATATTTGATTATTTATCGAGGGGGATTATTCCTCTAGATTTATGCATAAATGGTAAGTGAGCCTTTCAAAATTGCATCACACATTTTATCACACTAGTGGGTGTTCTCTATAAGCATGGTTTATATGATATCCTTATTTTTTGTCTCCAAAATCATGAAGCTACCCTTGATATCAAATAAGTTCATGACAGGTCACATGGCAAACATTTTGGTAGCCACACTATTGCTAATAGAAATTTATGATTGGGCTATTATTGGCCCAATTTAAAATAAGATTGTTATGAGTATGCTACAAGATGTTTAAAGTTATAGTAGCATGCCAACCTATCACATATTCCTAATTAAGCATTGTAGGTAGCATAGGACTTTTGGCAATTTTCCTAAGTCTTCCAAGCCTCACATATTTATCATTACCACCACTGAGTACTTCACTAAGTGGGTCAAAGCCATTCCTCTTATCTCAACCAAAGTAGACAAAATTTTGGAATTCATTAATCAACATATTATTTGTCTCTTTGGTGTCCCTCATAAGATCATCACATATAATGGAAAATATTTTAAAACCAAAAAGGTTAAAGAGCTCTATGACTCTTATAGCATTAAGCTAAGTTTTTCCTTGCCTTATTATCCTCAAGCTAACAGATAGGCCAAAGCATCCAATAAAAATCTTATCAAAATCCTAATTAAGGTCATTATTGAAGTAGGAAATAAATGTCATATCCATGTTCCTTTTGCCTTATGGGCTTATAAAACTAGTATTCAAACCCCTATAGGTGTTACTCCCTTCTCTCTAGTTTATGGTACCTAAGTTGTACTTCCTCTTGAGGTTCAATTCCTTTCCTTCACATCTTCTTTAGAGACATCATTTTTGAGGAAGACTTCCATCAGGAATAGTTAGCCCAGCTATAACTCTTGGATGAGCATCGATTAGTTGTCATTACGCATCTTTGTGTCTATGAAGAATGAATAAACTGCACCTATAATAAACACTTAAAATAATGTGAATTTAATGTTGGAGACTTTGTCTTAAAATAAAATAAACATGTTGCTAATATGGAAAAGAGAAAACAAAGAAAATTTGCTCCAAATTCACTTGAATCATATATTATCACCCATAAATATAGATCTAGGGCATATTATTTGACCTCTCTTGATTAAAAATTAGAATGAGAACATCTTAATGCATTGCATTTGCATCTTTTACACTATTAATGAGTCTTAATTACCTTGATCAACCTATTTTCTCTTCTTTTTAGTTAGGAATAAAACCACATCCCTTTTTCATTCTTATACCACATAATGATATATAGAAGCATGTGGTTATTTGGTAGCATTTTCTACTATAACCTTAAAAATGGATACCCCAGCTCTATTCATAGCATGATCTAATTGGAAAAGCTCTGCTTGTAATGGGAAGGACATCCAAATCATTATTTCTTAAGAATACTCCCTATCACATTAGTAGTAAGAGTATAATCTTGGATAGCAGAGCTTTGAGAGTTATTCTAATATGCCTTAATCCAATCCATAAATAAATAATAACACTAGTATCAAATCGAGCAAATAAAGGCATATATAAAAAAGCAAAAGTAATAGATTGAGCCCTCAAAGGATAGCTGTAAGAATCTACACAAACATATATATATATATATATATATATATATATATATATATATATATATATATATATATATATATATATATTGCATACTACTCCCTTGAAGGACATCTACTTCAAAAAGCATTTCTCAAAATTATAAACCACTCCCTCAAAAGATGGCTATTATGTGTGAAATATCCCAATAAAGATTCTTATATTGATAAAAAAAAATTCAATTTCATTGACTTCTTGCATTGAGCAGTCTAGATGGATTGGCACAAAAAGATACTATTATTGGCCTTAGTTTTGGGTATACAAGGTGAAAGCTTATTATTCCTAAAGAATCTAATTTTTATCAAAATCTCAAAGCAAATCCATAGAAAATTCCATCTCAAACCAATCGATCCTAAACTTAGTTAACCTATTAACAATCAGTTAATGATGCACAGACATCTTTTCCAATAGGTTTTCTTGGGTTAAGGTTCGATCTAGGTATGAGTAATAAACCTTTGTTTCTATTTATCCTAAGTAAATCATAATTGTGTTGATTATTTTTCTAAATATAAAATTATCAGATATAAGATAAAAGTACATCCTAATCTATTAATCATAAAATCCATAATCATAATAACATACCTTAAAATCTATAATCTATAATCCATAATCTAATCCACATCCATAGTAACATAATCATGATCCATAAACATTTTAATATACATCCATAACATTTAAAATCCATTAATACATAAAATCCATAATCATAATCACATAACATAAAATCTAATAATCCATAATCTAATAAAAAATATAATCCACATCTTTGTAACATAATCGGGATCCATAAACATTTTTACAACCCATAAGATTTATTAAATCTATCACAACATCTAATTAACTAAATCCATAATCACGTAATCTAAATCCAAAAAATCCTAAAATTAAGTCCAAAATCTATAGGCATCTATAATCTATAAACTCATAAACTCCATAGAACACAAAATATAAACATAAAAAAATCATAAAAAATGTCTTGTGTCTATATATATAAATGCTTAGAATGAACATCATAAATATACAAAGTGTATGACTCTCTATCCAGTATAATATATACAAAATATGTGGCTCTCTAGCCAGTACAATATAATACAATAGCGAGCTACTCTATAAACTAGAACCATCTTAGATGGATACTCCTTGTACCTCCACCCCCACCTCAACCCAACCTCCACTCCCATCCCCTCCCTAATGTCCTCCTCTATCTCTCTTGCGATCCCTCGCGTGGAACACACTCCCTATGCTGACTTGGCTTATATGTGTCCTCCTAGAAGATCTTCCTTATGTGGCTAGATAAGTGGCATATCATGGAATTTTTGGATGGAAGTATGACACAATATGCTCATAGTATCTCATCTTTGTTGTTATCTCTTGGTACATGTTTATGCTCATAGTACCTATTTGTCATGTGTTTATCCTAGCCATCCCTGAAACCACTTGCCTAGAAACACCTCCATCTCATTAACATAGGATATCCCACTCCACACAATATCTATCTCATGCCTGTACTACCATATCATGTCTCAAATGGAGGGTGTCATACTCTATCTATAATGCATCCAATATTGTCTATAAACTAGTATATAAACTATCTTTCTCCATTTGTGTAGTCATCAATACCCCCTATAATGTTTCCACCTATCCCTATAAGGTGATGTATTTATCCCTTATTTCATTACTCTTACTAATAATCCCCACCATATCCAACCCCTCCTCTACTCCCTTCTCTCCATCCTCTCCCCTCTCTCCCTCCTCTCCCATCTCCTCCTCTCCTTCTCCTTCCTCCACTACCTCTTGCATCTCCACATCTATTCCCTCTTGTCAAGGTTAAACCACCCTCTCCTATCTAGCATCTCATTGACCTACCCCCCACACTAGGAATGTTAGAGTTTACCTTGCATCATATACATCTACACATGTTGCCTCCTCCTCAGTGCCCATCATAATATTTATATTATTTGCATTTGGGAGTCTAGGCTCTATCACATCTCATCTGTACACCCATAGGGCCCATGGTATATCTTTTATAAAATTGAAATATCTCCTCACCCTCCAAAAATGATAGAAATCCATGTGGTTTGTCTACCTCCTTATCACCCACCTCTCCCTCTAGATGTCTGCCAGTTTGGCCTCTATCTTAGGCCATGTAAGAAAGCTAATGTACAGCCTTCAAATGACATCCCAATCCTATAACCCCTTGAGGACTCCTTGATAGTATGTTAAGTCCCAGGTTGTATCATATGTGAAAGGTCGTACTAAATCCTCCTTCCATCATAGGAAGGCAACACTATAGTCTGTCTCATACCACTATATCCATGGGGTGCCAATAGGTCTCACCACCCTAATGTGCTTGGAGGCTCATCCCTAAAAAATATATGATCACATATAGCCTGTATATATTCTAGGTACTTCATCCCCATAAATCTCTATATAGCTACACTAGTAATGTCTATGCCCAAGAAAACACCATCTGATGTTTTAACATGTTTGCTAAAACACTTGTAAGGCTCCATGGGAACATACCTCCTAAATCATAGAACACATAGCAGGAGATGGCTAGGATCATCATCATCAAGACTAATCTCCCATCTATGTTAGCCTCATATAATATCTCAAACACAAATCCCCCTATTTTAAAAGTGATATCTATTTCATCCCCTCTATATAGCCATGTCAATATTGTTGTGCGACCATGCTCATCCATCAATATTATGGCCACTCCTTATATGAGAAGTTGTTGTATCATGTAAATATCCTCCTTAGTAATTGTCATCTCCCCTTTAAGAAGCCAAAATGTCCTTGTGGTCAAATCTCATCACTCTAATAATGTAACCAATAGGATTGTGTCTCGATGGATGTGGTGGTAGAAGCACACTCCTAATCCCACATCTTCTATGTGTGTCTAATCCTCATCACCCAATTGGTCATGTAACCACTGAAATAGAGGTGGTACTTAGTTCCACATTTGTAATAGAATTTATGTTTTTTACTAGAATCCTATTTAAGATATCTATTTATAAAAATCTACTTAATTTATCCTTAGCTACTTTACCCTAGTTTCCCCCTTTTTAGTGAATTAGTGTCGATTCCCAATGGATTGATGAAATTTATATTGAATCAGTGATGTTATCATTTAAATCATCATTGATTCATGGGAATCAGTGCCAAATCTAGGTTAGCAGCCTACCTTAGTAAGATATACCTTATCCTACTCTAAAAATGCAAAAAATGCAAAAAAACTAAAAAAAATTAAAAATTAATAGGGCCTACCTCATCCTGAGACCATTGTCATCACCTTTGACCATTTTCACTCACATCAATTGCATCTTAAAACAAAATCATTGTCCATTTTTAAATATTTAGTTTGTTATGTGTCAATAAGCAAATGAGCTCATTCCACATTAGATTTGGTTATATACCTAAATCTGGATTGGTGTCGATTTGTTTTGGATCGATGTTGATTCCTTGGATCATCATCTATTTCCTTAGAATTGACATCGATCCTACTTGTAATTTTTCATGCATCTAGTTTTACTCCACATCCTCATCTTGTTACATTGCCACACCTACCCTATTATTTATCTTATTACAATTCAAGTTCATGGATACAAACCCCCTATTGTTCTCGTAGCCTATGCAAGGCATGCACTTTTTTAGGTATTTCCCCTCTTTGGGTCTCAAGAGTGTCTTTCCTCTTGTGAATTATTGTCTATAGGTAGAACACACATAGTATAACACATCAAATGCTTTTGTTAGCCAAACCCTATAACTTGTTCTCTTGATTATCCTTTGTTTAAGCCTACTTGTTTGTAGCTATTGCATTTTATTAAAATTTTTGTCTAGGGGCATATCTACATGTATTCTCTTACACCCTGTTCATGAAAAATTTACACTTCATGTTAAGCATTCATGCTCTTCACACTCATTTATTATATATCCATTCCATCCATTAATCCATTTTCAAACTCATCAACTATTCATCATCTTATGCAAGTTCCTAGTTTTAGGGGGATACCTCCTCACATAAACCTAGGGCATTGGACCTCTCTCAATTTTTATCTCGTAGCACGTATTACATACCAGTCCATCAAAAGAGGCAAAGGTAGACACTATAATTTTGTAAGTTATATATGATTTATTTGGTGTCATAGGGTATTTTTTATTATAATATCCTAAATATCCATATCCTAAGGTTTATATTATTTACCATTAGACACCCAATAGTTTATTTTACAAATTACTATTTTACCTCCCTAACTACCTAAATCTAATTACAACCCATAAAATCCTAACCCTTTAACTAACTTACACATGTATAAACTCATTCCTAAAAACCCCACACATATAATACTAAAATTTCTCATAGTTAGAACCAACTAATGACAATAAAACCTAATCTACTAAAAATGATGAATTGGTGTCAATTATCCGTGATCAATACTGATTCTCATGATCATTGTCGATCTATTAATACCCAACCAACCCTTTAGCCTAGGGACCATGAATTTTGAATCTAGAAATTCTACTAAGATTTTATTAGGATAATTAAGGAAAACCTTATCACTACTCTATGAAAATTACGATACACCTTATCCACATCTACCATCATGAACCAAGAGGTTCACTTGCACCTATGGGAAGAATACATTCTACTTGCAATTCAATCAAAGGTAAGTATTATCTTATTTATTTAATTTATTATTTATATTCTTATTTCATCCTACTTATTCCTGTTTTACCACATAGTAGAGTTCTCTATTTCCTATGTCACTATCCATCACCTTATAATTTTTGATTTTTAATTAAGTATATTTTTTATATTATTGATGTCGATTCATTTGAATTGGCATTAATTCTCCATGATCGGTATCAATCCACTGTACTTTTTTAAAAACCCAAGTATTTTAATCTTATAACCTTACACTTAATACATATTGATTTAATCTTCTATCATCTTAAAAATGGCACTAATAAGTAGATAACTTTGACTAGAATTGTGCACAATGTCATTAATGTGCCAATCTACCCATTGTATCTCAACCCTTTTTTGTCAACCAGAGTGGTTTAGCCTTAAAGTTAGAACTTTATGCCATTGTTTACTCTCCCTTATTTGAGTCCACTTCTAACCAACTAGATGTTACACAAGATGATGTAAATACTTCTACAGTTTATTGGGATGGATACTTTGCTTGCATTGATAGCTTAAATCAAGACTAATTCATAATCACTTTTTTATCTCATCTAATTGCATTTTTATCTTTTGTAATTTCATTATTCATTTATCCCCTTTATTGTGAAATTAGTGAGCTAGCATCCACTTGAGGAAGTTCACAACTTTTTGGAACTGGTTCCTAATGAGGTGGCTCACCTATCTATGTATTAATATAATTTATCTAAGTTGTTTGTTTATGTTTAGGTTATTATTCCTAGCCAAAATTAAGTTCCCTCATTCAATAGATTCAAGTAGTGCATAACCATCTTTGTATCTCTAGGTATTCATCATAAACCCTAAATTTAATTAAATTTTTAGTAGTTTTTTATTATTAAGAAAATGAATTGAAAAAATACTAAAATAACAAAAGCATGGTGGATGCTTGGTGTGAGGGGTAGCTATTAAGGTTTTTCATAATATCCAAGTGTAGTTTTTGACAAGCACAAAATAGGTGATCAATTTTTCTATAAGTTTATAGTATTTGGTAGCTGAGAATAACTTATATTGTAGATGGTTTGCCAATTCTATTGATTCAATTGGTGAGCTCAAGTTATGAAGACAAAGAGGGAGTTACTATTTATTTAGTTGATATCAAGAGTTTGGTATCTTGGTAAGTAATCTTGAGGTTTATATTTCATTTGAAGACTATGCTTGGTCTAAGGGGGAGCTTGGTAGCTATGAGTTCTTTTGTAGTTTTTAGAGTAATTTCCAAAGAGGGAGAATGAGTGGTTCTAAAAGTTACAGTGTGTATAACCCTTTGTCATTAATGTCAAATGGGGATAAAGTTTAAGAAGGGATATTGACTATATTAGGAGAGATGAGAGTGACAAGATTAAATAATGTTTTGCCATTAATGACAAAGAGGGAGTTTACTAGTGTGTTGTTGTCATTGATGTCAAAAGGGTACATATTGTGAAGGTGCATGATGAATGATCATTGAGGTATGTGACAAGGTGATTTTTTATTTTTCATTTATGTCAATAATTTTATCATTGATGTCATTGAGGTTTTTGTTTCATATTATGAGTTATGATTATCACTAAGAGGTATGATGGTCACGTGATCATTAAAACATGGTTATGAGGATCTAGGTCTACATGAGGTCATAAGAGAATATTGATCAAAAAGATATTATTTTAGTAGTGTGAGAGTGATATATATAATGATTATTCTTGTTTGATATCATTAAGGTAAGCATATTTGAGTACTAGTTCTTGCATACAAGGTGTCTTGAAAAGCCTAGTCTAGATCATGTGAGAAGGTGTGCATAGTGAAATTTGATGAAATAAGTAAACACATGATTTTGAAAGGTTTTTTGTAATTGTGTGGTCATGTAATTAAAGTTTAGATATTTTTATAATGTTTCAAGGTCAGTTGTCAAGTTTAGAGTGCTTAAGAAGCCTAGTCATGGCATATAACATGAAGAGACCTTGTGAGAAGATATGATTATGATGGCTTGGTGAGATGAGTGCACATAGGCATGAGTGGTTTTATGAGGATGAATGATAATTTATGTGAGGCATTTTATCACTCATAAAATTCTCAAGGTCATCCTATAGGGGTAACAAATTCATACCAAGTTTGCACCTAGATCACTCCTAAACCTTATTTGGCCTAATGAGGTATCATGATCTAGTTTCAAGGCATGTGAAGGATGTATTGAAGTGTTTAAGAATTAGATAGGTTTATTTAGTATATGATTTAAGTGGATATTTGATGAAAATAGGCATGAAGTTTAGTTTTAATACCTAATGTGGTTTGTAGATGAAGATCTAGAGAGCAAAGAAGAGAGAATGTGGCCTAATGAGGGGTCATGATTAGATTTCAGAGTGTTTGAGATTATGTAATCATTATCAAAGGTGAGATATGTTAGTTCAAGTGTGTTCATACAACTTAAGGTCATAGTATGAAGGACAAGGTATGAAAATTTGTTTGGAGGTCTCTCAAGTGCTCAAAATGAAAGGTTCTTGATCTAAGAAGGATTTGATTATGTTCATTAGCTCATCAAAGCTTTGAATGGGAACATAAGATATTCATGGTAGATTGGGAAGGCTCCTAGATCAAAATTTTAGGCATTAATTTTTGGATTGAAGGGCTATGATTTCTGAATGATTGTTAAAAATGGAAATAGGTTTAAACCCTCTCAGAACCTTAATAAGGATTTGATGTTTAAGATGTTGATAAAAAGTACCTAGAATGTATTGGTATGCTCAGGTGAGATATTAGATATTGTAATAGACACTCCTAGGTACATCTAGGTGGTATTAATTGGAGAGAGTATTGTACAATGGGGGGTCAATTCATCAAATACATTTTCAAGTGCTTATCTGGTTATCTAAGTCAGTTCTAGACTCATTACAACTAGGAACAAACATGGTATGTTCCCTTATCACTAAAAATTTATTGCTCAACTATGTTGGCATCAATTCACATAAGGTGTAAGCCTTATGCACTCACCTAAAGCATAATAGAGAAGGAATTGGGGCCCACATTGGTCTAGTTATGTTATGGTGCAAGTTTTTATTATGGGACTTGGTTACTTAGAGAAGGCTTGTGTAGATTCATTAGCACAACCTTTTCTAGGCTAACCCTGATGGTATATAGGTATAAGCCTATTTTTGGGAGATATTTTTGGTTATAAGGGCACAAGACTATACCAGGTTGATTATATGGTCTCAAGGGTACAAGCCTTTGTTTCACTAAGTTTAGCTTCATTCAAGTGATTTAAAGAGTCAAGGAAATGCTTTAGATCAATTTCATACTGGGCTCACACTTCATGCAAGGATATCATCACTTGGTGCAGGTTCTTATCTAAACTTAGGCTATTCCTACATAGTGTGTTGATGCAGTCATAAATTAAAAAGATGCCATTAACATCATAAATGAAAAGCTTGAATATACATTATTAACATACATGATTATAACCTAAACATTATAGCCATTGAAGATTCAAGGACTAATAATTGAGTCAGATAGACCAGAGTCCATTTCTTATTTTAACCCTTCTATGTCATTAATTAAAATTTAATAGAATAGAGTATATTATACTAAAAATAGAGCATATGGTTTTCTAAAGCTTGGGTGTCTACAAGAAGAGATTGAAAGGCATCCAAGATAATCCTATCACTAATGGTGGTCAAGATATGTAGAGCCAATTCTATTTCTTTAGAGTTTCATTGCATTAAATTTGTGTCATATTTTCTCTAGTTCAAGTTATCTTTTATAGGCTATAGGAGCACCTCTTGCTAGGGTAGATTTATACACATCGGGTGCTGAGACAGAGGTTTTAACAATCATTATACCAACTCCATTACCTTGTTCCCTTCACTTGGTTATTGCCACATGTAGCCACTCCTTATAGATGCCCTAAAGATCAGGGTGCCATTTAACTTCTACCGACCACCATGTTAGGAATATAGAACATAGATAAATATTAATGAATAAAAGACAAAAATAAAATGTATAAAACACAACACAATAGAGACATAGATTTAACATGGTTCACCCAATATGACCTACGTCCATATAGAAACAACTAGTGCTTCTTTTTATTCAATCCAACAAATGAAGGGAAAAACCTGAAATACATCCACTACAATATCCTCTTCACTCACACATAGTATATCTCTATGATCACAATGATCTCATATCAAAGGAGGGTTAAATATTAGGGGAAAATGCACAAATATAGTTTCTAATGTTAGATCTATAACCTAATAGTGAATGGTCTAGATTTACTACAAAATTATAATATTTTACAATGCATTTTTAACAAAATTTTACTTTAGGGGCGCTACCCTTGAACTCCCACTAGGGGACTCCAAGTATGACCACCATCCCCCTAGACCCCCATGATAACCTTAATTGGAAGCATTACCCTCCACACCCCCTATTAGGAATTGGGAATTATAATAAATTAGGATTCACAATCCAACAGTAAGATCTGTATAGAATTTTCTAGTTGGTACAAATGATACCAAAATATTAATCATCCCAAATGATTTCCTCACACTGAGATGTTTATTGAGTTTTCACATAACCATACTTAATCAAAATAGGGGCCCAATATTACCCCATACATAATTGCTAGTCCACCCTTGAACTAAGATGATAAAGCCTTCAATGCATAGAACTTAGACACACTCTCCTTAAGTTTAGTACTGATGTTCTCAAATCCATTTATAACAAGCTTAATTTCCTCAGTAGTGATATCTAAATCCATGATGGTAGCACTAAGTATGAGCACATTTATCTTCTCTAGCTCTTTATAAAGGTTGCAAGATTTTCCTAATCTTTTGTCACTCTTCCATCAAGGATTATTCCTTGTTCATAAGAATTAATTTGCAAACCATGGAAGAGTTTTCTTATGTTATATTATTGGTCCTTTATCTATGTGATCAGTAGATTAACCTTTCCCATAATCTATGTGCACTCTACCTACTTGGAAAGTACATATGCACCATCAACTATTCATTATTTTTGCCTATTTAAGGCACATGTTTATGACTAATGCTTGGTCAAAAAATTTAATGAATATGGATTAATTTGAATCTACACCTTATTATATATTTTAAAATAGGTCTTTTACTTCTTTGATCTTGGCATCTAGTTCTTTCTACATCACAATGCATGTGTCTTCTTCTTTTTCTTTCTGCACTAGCTCTAGTTTTATCATTGGGAACATTTGTCACACTAACACACTTAATATTTTCAAAATTGGAGAGGTTTTATGTATCAAAACTAACCAAAAGGTATGGTTTGAATATCTCTATGCACTCACATAGTTTTTATAGCTTACACTTCATGGCCTATGCTTCATCTTTGGCATCCTTACAAAGTTTTTTCCATTTCTTTGCTTTTACATCATTGATGATGTTATTTCAAATGACTTCAGTGGCCATCTGGATAAGTTCATTTGTATATATAAATTTGTTCATTCTACGACTGTTTATGATAAGGGAGTCTTGCTTTTCCTCACGTTTATGTATGCCCAATATGGCCTGCTAAGGTGCCTTGAAGTGAGGCTCATCCATGTAGTTGTCAAATGCAAATGCAAGCTATTTGTACATATTTTATATGGTAGATTTTAGGGATATATATTAAAAAATATAATAATCATCCTATGTCCACCCCTTTTTCACTTTTTCCCTTACGCTCAATTTTATGCCTTCTTCCTCGATGATGATTAGCTTTGTTTGCTCTTCTTCCTCCTTAATGATGCTACCACTTTCTTTGGTGCTTTCCTTAGAGATGTATTCTTCCTATTCTTGGAGGCTTTATTCTTTGAAATTTTCACCTTTATCTATTTCTTCTTGGAATTTCTCAGTAATAACCTTTAGGTGTATTCCCTTTGTGCCATCTTCACCTTCCTTTTGTTTCTACTAGGGTTCCTCAGTGCTCTTTGTTTGTTATTTTTCCAAGGTTCCAACATTGCCTTCCTTTTATTAATGTGCCCCTTCACTACTTAGGTGAACCTATTGTGCAAATTTATCTGCTTTACTAGTGGGGGCACATGGTTCCTTCTCTTTCACTTTCATAGTTGGTTCTATGCTTGGAGGAACCTCCTTTATTTTCATCTCTTTCTTGGCCTTTGCTTCTTTGGCTACCTTCCTTTTCTTGGCCTTTGATTCTTTGGCTTCCTTCCTTTTCTTGGCCTCCTCTTCCTCTAACTTCTCTTCCTAAACCTTGAATCTCTCAATATATTACTGATTCATGTTAGCTTCTTTCATAACCTTCCTATTTTTCTCTAGTTCTAGTGGCATATCAATCTCTTCCTCATTGTGGCCCATTTTCTTCCACAACCTTATTTTTTCCTCCTTAGTTTTTAGAGGATATGTGGAGGGATCTTTAGATGAGGTGTTAGATGGTTTTCTTATATCTTAAAGTGTGGTGTTAGTGCCACCTTGGAGGGACTTCTAAACTTCCTTGATGTTGGACTCCTCTCCCACTTCTTCTTATACAATGTAAAATTTGGTTCCTTATTCTTCTACCTCTTCCTCCATATTTTCCTCCCTTCCTCATGCATGGGCCTCTTCCACCTTCATTTTTACCAGGGTTATTATTGGCATCACAATGGGTCCCTTGTACTTCTTATTTTTTGGCTTCTTATTATAAGAAGTGGTCTCTAGTGTGAAGGTCATGTGCTTCTTCTTTCAAGTTGAAGGAGTTGCTTCTTCACTAGAGGTGAATCTCAACCTAATTCATTATTAAATTTATTTAAGTGTTTCTCCCTATTAGTTCTAGGGAGACTTATTCTGCACTACTAGTGTTAGCTTCCCATCATCATCAATTTGGAGAGGGAGATCATCATTTTTTTCCCATGGTCTATGCCCTTCTTTCATGGCTTCATCTCATAATATAAATTGAATATGTACCCTATGATTATTTATATTTAGAGGGGAGGGAGGTCCATTCTATCAGAGTCATCCTCCTTATATTTTATGGCTTTCCTTCTTAGGTGCACATATTAGAACCTCAACCTACTCCTTTTTAGAGCTACAACATTTACCAAGATGTCCAACTACTGTTCATTTGGAATCCTCCTTTTCACTTCCCTAGAATATTTTACAAAAAATGTGTAAGGGAGTTTGAGCTAGTTGGATAGGTTACCATCTATGATTTCCAAGCACACTACATAGAAATATTACATGACAATGAAGGTTGCCATGCAAAACATCTATTAGGGAGCTCCTATGGGATGTATCATTCTATCTTGAATGACTCAATATAATGAGTGCACCACCCTGATACTCATGAATTATATTTTTGGGAGGAGGGTGGGTAGGTGAAGTCCTGGTACTTCAGTGTCAGGTAGTCCTTGTGGACTGGGAAGACCTAAAGATTATCTTCATCACCATTGGGCATGTCGATCTCTTCCATAAAAAATAATATTAGTATCAACCAAGACCTAAATGTATCTCACACCATGTGAAATTCTAGTGCATTCTTCACCATCTCCTTAGTAATGAATTTTATAATGTTAATCTTGACCCCTTGCACCATGTGATGGGTGATGCATAAGTTGGCCTTACTAATGTCCATACACCATCTATTAGGGCATATCTTGGAGTTTATGAGGCATGTTTTATCCCTCATTCGAGGGTCCTTTATGTATTTATTGGGAATGTGAATAATCCTTTGTAATAACCAAGGAGTTTCATAACCCTTTCCACATCTACATTATCTTCTATCATCAAGAAAATGTCTGTACCTGAGCTTGGGAGCTTGATAACTATTCTAATGAGGCTAGTCAATATTTGCATGCACATTTAGTGAAGTGTATGCAATATACATTGATATGTGATAGGAGGAATCATATGAGTTCCTTTGTTTTGCCAAAATACGGAGATTCAAATAGTTGGGCCATGTTAGTGGTTGTAAGCTAATCTCATATGGAGATATCAAACAACATTATTCCTGCATCTATTTTTGGTCTCATGTCAACCACCTAGTCTTGGTTGAGATATTTTACGTTGATCAACATGTGATGGTTGTATTATTTTAACCTACAGGTGTGCATGAAATAAAACCAAGTCTCCCCTACCAAGACCTCAATGAGAAACTACATTTCCTTGTATGACATTTTAGTGAGCACCTTAAAAGTTAACCTTAGAAATGCTAACTTCCCCAACTGGTTGTGCCTTCTTATTTTTCAGAGATTATCTTTTCTATCATTTACACCCTCTTGACATCCATTTATGCTTGTAATAGAGTATAAATCATTTATTTATTTCCAATTCTAAATTGGCTAGTGTTGAAGCATAGTATGTTGGACTTACCAAAGCTTGTAATATTTTTTGGCACTTACTCATATTCACGGGGTTTGTGACTATAAATTTAGATCTTGAGAACCATTTGCCATTAATGGTGGCCTTGGATTCACTTAGACTTTCTCCTACCTATTTCTCTAGTAATTCTTTCTCCACATGCCTCTATTTCAATATAAAACAAAATGCAATCTCATTCCCTAATCACTCAGTCTCATTTGGTGGTTTTGGGTGCTCAAGGTTTCACTTTGGTAGCATTTTCTCACTTTGGCTTTAGTTTTGCTCTAAATTTTTGGTTCAAATTAGCTTAAGGTTTGTAACTTAAACTAGTGTTTCATCAACATATTTATACCTTAACTTAAACAACCATCTTCATTTTAAGTGAGTAATAGCATGGTGGCACATGGATTTCTTTAAATTCATTAAAACCCATGAAATCCATGAAAATATATAGCCAAATTTTCATTTGATGTAGATATTTATGCCTCCACCAAGAATGAAAATTCATGGACATGTAATGATCAAGAGAAAGGAAGATCAAATTTTAATGATGTCTTCAGTGGGTACTTCTCCTACAATAAATTTGGTCATAGATATAGGGATTGTGATTTTTCTCCACAGATCAAAAGGAATCTTTTATGCTACAATTGTAATCAACGAGGTCATATAACCAAAAATTATAAAATAAATTTTTGGAAAAAGGATATATATGTCATTAACACCATCAAATGGTTCAAGAAGACAAAGTCTAAGATTGAAAAAGAAAAGAAGATAAATTCAAGTGGTCCACCAAACAAAGTGTCAATGTTTGTTCAAGTAGCCTTGCATACTCAAGAAGATGGGAATAAGAGATGTTTCATAGATAGTGGATTCTCAAATCATATGATAGGAGATAAGAGCAATTTTATCTCTCTAAGGAAGACCAACCCTAGTTTAGTGATATTTGATGACAACAAATCTACTAAAATAGTTGACAAAGGTACTAGGAGTTTGGATAATGGTCATTCTAGGACTGAGAATGTCTTATATGTAGAAGGTTTGAAAAATAATCTTTTAAGTGTTATCCAAATGTGTAAGCAAGTAAATTTTGTAACTTTTTATGATGATATATGTGAAGTAAGAAAGGATAGAAAATTAGTTTTAAATGTTTATAAAATAGATAACATGTATGTATTCCATGAATACAAGATGGAGGAGTGATTCATGAGTTAATTGGAAGAAAGATAGATTTGGAATACAAGGCTTGGACATATAAATTTGATAATATGGTAAAGATCAATTCAAAGGGGTTGGTAAGACATATGCCCAAGATTTCTAAGATTCCTCATTCTCTTTGCAAGGCATGTCTTTATGGGAATAAAATCAAAAGAAGTTACAAATATAAGGAGTTTTCCACTACAAAGCCATTAGATTTGATCCACACTAATCTATTTGGACCTATGAGAACCTAAATTATTCAAGGTAATATATACTTCATGAGTCTCATTGATGATTTTACTAGTATGACTTACATATTATTTCTTAAAGAAAAATTAGAAGCTTTTGCAAAATTTATGGCATTCAAAGCACTTGTAGAAAATGATAAAGGGTCAAAGATCAAGTGTGTAAGATCAGATAGAGGAGGTGAGTTTTAGTTTCATGAATTTGATGATTTTTGTGAAAAAAAAGGGATAAGGAGATAATATTATTCTAATAGAACACCATAACAAAATGGTGTTGTTGAAATGAAGATTATGAATGTTTAGGATATGAGTAGAACCATGCTTCAAGATTCCAAACTATCAGATGGTTATTGGGAGCAGGTGCTTTATCAAAAGAGATGAAGATAATATGGAAAAATTTGATTCAAGGTCTGATGAGGGAATCTTCGTAGCTTACTCTTCTATCATTACTACCTATAGGTACTTCAACAAGAGACTTCACAAGATTATTTAAAGTTCAAATGTAAGGGTAGATGAGACAAGTAGAGTCAAGAAGCTAAAATTGCAAGTAAGTGACTCAATTAATAATTCTATTGCAAATAATGATGAGTTATCTATAGAAAAAAATGACAAAGATGAAGAGGATGAAAGACAAGACTCTAAAGCTCCATCTAGAATAATTTATAAAGATCATCTAATCTCTTAAGTTATTGGAAATGTTTGTGCAGGTTTGTAGACTAGAATGAAAATGTTGATCAATTAGAATCAATAAGACTCAACCTAATCATCCATGATCAAACCCAAAACATTCATAAAAGCTAGCAAAGATGAAAGCTGGAATGATTTAATGGATAAATAAATTGATAAGATAGAAAGGAATGAAACATGGGACTTAGTTCCTAGGCTAAAAGATAAAAATGTGATAGGTACCAAGTGGTTTTTCAAAAACACGATGAATCAGAAAGGAAAAGTCACAAATAACAAGGCTAGATTGGTGTGTAAAAGATATGTTCACATTTAAATAATAGATTTTGATGAGACTTTTTCTCTTATGGAAAGAATGGAAGAAATTAAAATCTTCTAGGCATATGCAAGTTTCAAGGGTTTTAAGGTATATCAAATGGATGTAAAATATGCATTCTTGAATGACAACTTAGAATAAGTGTACATTGAGTTACCTGAAGGATACTTCATGTCAAGTAATCAATATTTTGTGTGTAAACTGAATAAGGCTCTGTATGGTCTTAACAAAGCTCCTAAAACTTGGTATGATAGGTTTGATAAGTATCTTTTGAGTCAAGGTTTTAAAAGGGGGTAGTTGATATTAATTTGTACATTAAAATAGAAGGAAATCATCAATTAATAGTTGTTGTATATGTTGATGACATAGTTTTTGGATTTGACAATGATAAAATGAGTAGTTGATTTCCAAATACTATGAAGACTGAGTTTGAAATGTTAATGTTCAGAGAACTATATTTATTCTTAGGATTATAAATTAATCAACTTGATGTAGGGATATTCATTTCACAAGCTTAATACATCAAGGATATGCTAAGGAATTTTGACATGATGGATTATAAGCCAATGGGTACTATAATGATCACATGTTGCAAGTTAAGTAAACTAGATGACTCACCAAAAAATGATCAAATTTTGTATAGATCCATGATTGGAAGTCTTTTTTACTCTACTACTTCTAAGCCTGATATCATGTAAGTAGTGGGTCTCATAGAAAGGTTTCAAGATGAACCTAGATAATCTCACTTAAAATTAGTCAAAATGATCTTGAGATATCTCAAAGGCACCATAGAGTATGGTTTATGGTATCCTAGAAGTAAAGAATTCTCTTTGAAATCATATACTAATGCGAATTGGGTAGGATGTGTGGATGATAGAAGGAGTACCAGTGGTGGGGCCTTCTTCATGGGGGAATGTTTGGTGTCTTTTATAATTAAGAATCAAGCCTCAGTATCTCTATAAACTTCAAAGTTTAATATATATCAATTGCCTCTTGTTTCACTCAAGTCATACAGATGAAGCAAACTTTGGATGATTATAAGGTAGGATAAAATGGACCTTATCCTCTATACTATGATAATACTAGTGTAATTAGTATCTCAAATAATCATGTTATGCACTCAAAAACTAGGCACATCCTTATTATATACCATTTTTTGAGATAACAAGTGATTAATAAAAGTTTTAAGTTGGAACATGTGCTTACAAAAGAGCAACCTACAGATATTATGATCAAACCATTGTCAAAAGCTACATTTAAATTTCTAAGACAAAGCTTGGGTGTCATTTATTTCTCTATTAATAAATATAAGGTCTTTGGTTAAGGAGGAGAAACAATTTCATGAGGTTGCCTTGAAGGATTTTAAAGAAGCTATAGTGCAGATGCATAGTTGGTGGTCATAGAAGTGTCTTAAGAGAGAAGGCTAGTAAGCCTATATGGTGTGTGGATATCTGAAGATGATCAAGAGGTGAAATGGATTATATATCTTAGGGTGAGTCCATTTTAGATGTTTTTAAATTAGTTTCATCATATTTCAATAGTTTTTTGTGTATTCTTTCTTTGTTGGTTGTAGTGCTTGTTTAAAGAGAGTGTTGGCATGGAGCAAGAGGAAGTTGTCAAGGAAAATAAAAGGTAGGTCAAAGGTAAGGGAGAGTTTTATCATATTTATAATATGGTCCTATTCTATTTTTGGTCTTTTTATGTCCTCAAGATCACTTGGTGCCCACTTTATCATTGTGTCAAAGGGGGAGAAGATTCCTAGTTTGAAAGAGCTTGAAGAGAGACAAGGAAGCTGAGATTTAATTTGTTTCATGATGGGTGATGACATAAATGAAAAAGGGGAATATTTATGGATAGTTTTAAATTATTTCATTTTTATGTCATAAATGTGTACATGTGATTGGATAAATTTTCTTAAGTATCTAAGTGATAATGACAAAGTGTATAATGTGCATGTCCTAGTGTGCTTGATGTAGGCTTAGTTGATATATTTTTTAGCATGGTTATGGATGAATAGGGATGAATATTATGATTTAAGTATGTGAAATAAGTCCCATAAGATGCATTATATGATTTGAGTCTTTTTTCATAAGTGGAATTCATCTGGTAGTCCATAGTTTTCATCTAGGCATTTTGGGTCCAATGGTAAAAAAATCTAAGTAGTTTGAATACATCATAATTGACACATTTGGATAAGTCAAGGGGATTTGGTCATATGGTTATGATAAAATTATTACAAATTTTATATGGTCAAATTCTCAAGTCATGTGATGAAGTGATGCCAAATATATGTGTGTGCAAATTTGGGTTCCCAAGCATTTTGACAGTGTTTTTTATGTTCAAACAGAGTCGAGTAAGTAGTTTGATGGCATCATATATCACACGTATGAAAATTTTAGGAATATAATGATATATTTATGAATTAAAATATGATATAATATCTTATATGCTAAATATTAGGTCATTATACTAAGCACAAAAAAATATATGAAAGTGCAAAGTTTGGCTTCCAGGTAGTTTGACAATGTTTTCCCATAGTCAAATTTGCATGTGGCAATGAAATCTAAGTAGGAATTTTGATGATGTTATATTTCACCCATGTGAAGTTGTTAAGATAAAATTATAATATGTTTTTTTTTTTCCTAGTTTATTTATGCTAAGTTTCATTTCATGCGATGAAGTGCATCAAAAGATATACATGTGTAAAGTTGGCCTTCCAGACAAGTTCTTGACAAAGTTAGCTATGTGATAGAAAAATATAAGTAACTATATTAGTGAAATTATATCTCACACATGAATTTTTTTAAGGATATTATTAATAATTTTTTTTATTCATCTTTGAAATAAGAACATATGGTCCAAATTTTAGATCATTTGCATAAGCGCAACAAAATTTATTGAGGTCCATAGTTGGCATTCTAAACATATTACAATAATTCCTATACATAGTCAATTTTACAAGAGTTAAATTTTAGGACCAAATATAGATCCAAAATTTAATGGGTGATCATATATATTCATCTAATATCTCGTGTCAAGATAAAGAGGTCAAAGTGATAGTTTTTTAATGTTGAGCAAAGGTAAAGGATAAGGATCTAATGGCGAGCAGGTGTTCATATACATTGATTGTATGGCGAGTGATATAAGATAAAGATAAAGATAATACACAAAGATATATGGTGTGAATTGAGTTAATATTTCAAGATTTCATGAGATGAGGTCAAATTTCCAAGGTTTAACTGTGACCGTTTTCATTTGAATATTTGAATTTAATAAAGGAAAAACTAGTGCTCTTTTTTTTTGGCTATAACTTTTGATCCATGACAGATTTTCTCATGGTGTAAAAAGTGAATTTGTAGAGGAATCAAACGTGAATATATAAATATATTAATTTTTGTATAGTAAAATATATTTAGGTTTAAAGTTGATTATGTGTTCATGCATATTATACAAGTAACCTAAGAAAGATATTTGAGCTTGTTCTGATGGTATTTCAATGTCTCATGATGAATTATCTATTTTTGAGTGTTGTAGACTCCATGAGGATGATATGTGTGTATTATTAAGTTTTTACCAATCATATACAATCTGAATAAAGGTTTATAAGTTGACTGTGTATTCGATCATGGTGATTGTGTGAATAGAACATGATTTGAGCAAATTGTGCTTAAGAAGAAGGGTACTATGATGGTAATGGAACTTAAAGAGGACCTATATATCATGTGGAATGGGCCATGTATTTTAAATTTTTCTTATGTCATTATTTTTCTTGATGAAGTGATAATTGTTTGAATAGGTCTCCATGAGACCTATAAGAGCTATAAGGGCCTAATTGAAAGCTATAACTACATAAGGGTGACCAAAAGATGCTATGGATGACCTATGTGGATTGTGTTGAGCCATGTATTTATATGTTAGAATAATTAATTGATAAGGCATGCCTAATGGTTGATGAAAGTTTTTATAATCATGAATGATCTATAAATAGTGAAACCAAAGATGATGGTTTCTATATTTATGAGAGATTTGTGCAAGGCTTGTTGGTGAAGAGGATCAGTAGTGTTTCTATTGGATGATTTGATGAGTAGAATAGTTTTTTTACTATGTGTATTTATTTTATGTCATATTTATAATGTTATAATATTGATCTTATGGTTTGATGATATGCTAAGAGTTTTGAGTGTGTACATGAGGATAATTTGAGTGAAGGAGAGAGATTATGACATGCTTATGTGAGAGTCCTATAAAAGATAGAGAGGGAGTTTGTGTAGGGGTTATATAATTAGAGATCCATCATAAAGTGTTTAAGACATCAGTTCTAAGGTGGATGTGTTCAATTAAAATAAGGGTCTAAAGGAATTGATCTTCCTTAGGGGTAGTTGTTCCTTGTGAAATAAGTGTTTCACTAAAGTCCTTTGGTCAAGAGGACTTGATCAAGGTTTCTGGTCTAAAGGACTTGACTAGTATCTTTTTTTTAATCTATAATAGTACAAGTAGTCCATATGTTATATGTTTGAGAGTGGTTTTTATTCCACATGAGGGTTTCCCACAAGAATTTTGTGTTGTGTATTTGATCTTGTGTATGCATTGAATAAATGAGCTCTCTTGTTAATGTTTCTTGATCAAGTTGATAAATGTTAAATATTTAATAGTTTTAAAGGATTTAAATATTTAGGCTCATTGATTCACCCACCCTCTCAGTGATTGTACCTCTAATAAATAAGCCCTCAAGAATGCAGACAAGGAAATGGGAAAATGCAAACAAGCATAGGAAAATGAAAACCCTAGATATTCAATGCTAAGAATATTCATACAATTTCAAAGGAAAGGTATGATTTAATGAAAAACATAGGGAAAATAGAGGATTACCCTATTTGTATAGGATCTAAAAATGGTGGTCGTGTCATTGGTATAACATTGGTGAGACATGGTTTGGCGAGGGTTGCTTTGCTCCCTAGTAAGTAGAGCTCAATATCCAATTCATAATGTTAAAAAATGACGTAAAAACCTAATTTTATTAATATAAACTTTAAATAAATGATAATTGGGTTAGTGGTTGGGAAAATGGTAGGAGAAGCGGGATTTTAGAGTTCTGGTGAAATTTTCCAAGTTTGCAAAATTACATTTTACATTATGACCTCCACATTTTGCTAGGTGTTTTTGTGAAATGGAAGTGGGAAATTGGAACTTTAGGTGAAATTTTCAACTTTAAAAGTTTCAAAGTGTAGCCAGAGTTCTAGTTTTTGTAAGTAGGGAAGATGATGGAAATATAAAGTTTGATTTCACTTTACAACTTTGTAAGTTTGAATGTCCAATTGAAGTTCTAGTTTTTGCAGATGTGGTAAATGGTAGAAAATGGTAATTGAGTTACACTTTTCAACTTTTTAAGTTATAATGTGTAGTTAGAGTTATAGTTTTTATAGTTTTAATAAATGGTGGAAAGTAAGGTTCTACTTGAAATTTACAAATTATAACCATAGTTCTAGTTTATGCTAGGATTTGGGTGAGAAAGAAGTAGAGGTTGGGGTGCATTTTTAAACTTTTCAAAATTTCAAATTGAAATACAACCTCTAGTTTTTGCTAGGTATGTGAAAATTGGGAAGTGTAGGTTTGGGTACAATTTGCAATTTTATAAGCTGCAAATTGCATCTAAATCTCCAGTTTTTGCTAGATATTGAAAAAGAGGGTTTTCTAGGTCACTTAAATATTTTTTACAAAAAATTAATGGGTCTCTCTTAGGGTATAAGATGTTTTGACATTTTTAACACAAAAATGTCAACACCACATACTTACATTAAGTGATCGACCACCCACTAATAATATTAACATAACTTAGTGTGCTATAAATATCAAATCTCTCTCACAATTCCAAGGCACCAAAACATTGTAATTTAATGCATCATGGATTAATACATCATAATTAATATGAAATTAATCCTTATAGTCTTACCTTGACTTGAGGCATTAAGTACCAAATTATTAGTAATGGATCCTTTCATAACACATCAAAAGGTTATATGTGCCCAAACCAAACATGCACAAAGAAAGGTGCATGAAGTCACAAGACTTTGAAAACCATAAATTCACTAAAAAATATTGCATATTGGCCCTCATTTCTTAGTAATAATAGTACTAAACATTATCACATGTATCTCAAAAGATTCACAACTCATCGCATCGCTTGCATAGTGAAGATTCAACTTATGCAAGATTTATCACCAAATTTGTTGCTTTTGTATAAATAATTAAGGCTCTAATATTTTAGAAGATATAATAGACTTTCTAAAGTGTTTCAAAAATCTTCTAAAGACTATGCTTGCATAAAGATTAACAAGATTATTCAAACCTACAATAATTATAAGCAAGCACTACAAACTGATGTATAAAACATTAAAAACCTATGAGAAACTTTCAAAATACCAAATATAAAAAAAATATTATCTTAATATATTTTTGGTTGATGCAAGATTTCATGTGAAATCATACATGTTACTACATCACACACCCAGGGCAACAATAGAAATATGTGATCCTTCTCATGTAACTTCTAAGAAATTTGATAATGGTATTCCTTATTTTTTATCTTATAATATTTTATCCATGTTACATCTTCAATTTATCAAAATTTCCACTTTAACAAAAAAAATTATATTCCTTTTGTCAAACACATATTCCACTCCATCACGGTACTTTTTAGGCATCAGATATCTCCAATATAATTATTCAAAATATATAGTTAAATTTTCACTACTTTTCCCTTCATAATATGAATGCAAATCAACCACATTTAAGATAGGTTATATATTACTCCCTTATAGTAAATCCATCTCATATGCATTCTTCATAATTTTTTGTAAAATTATTCATGTCCTAATATTTTTCTTTTTAAACTAGCATAAGTATCTATTGAATCTTTCTCCTTTCTTAGGTGCACTAATACTAAGTCCCCTACTTGATATCCTACTTATCTTCACATCCATGTGTTTCTTGTATTATGATCCTTACCATAGGGCCCAATACCAACAGTGCATGGGATAACCTTGCATTATAGATAAAACATGGTTATGAAGAGTGAATGTGCATAGTGAAACTTAGAAAAACAATCAACACACATTCACTTGTAGAAAAATTATAATACTTATAAGAATGCAAATTTTATTCAATGTGAATTAATAGGGAAGAGTAAAAAGAGTATAGTCTTTATGGCTAAGTGAATGGAGTTAGGGGACAATAATGTGAACATTTACCCTAACACATGCATTATAACCATAATGCATATGGGTATGCATTATAAACATAATACATACAAGTTATGGCCATAATTCATACATGTTATTTAAATTTGGGCCAAAATTTCTAAACCATAATGCATATGTGTTATTTAGTCCACATAATAGGTATGTATTGTTACCACTAAACATAACACGTACTCATTGTGTTTGGTGGAAATAGTTTCAATAATGCATATTAATTATTGAAACTACAAAAAATAAAAATAAAAAATCCCAAACTATGGGCATACTCATTTTATTTTCATTTTCCAAATTTTTATGCCCTTCTCTTAGCCAAATCGCAATCATGTTGTGCTTGGAAGAGGATAAAAACACACCTTGATCACCTGATACCTCACTGAATCAACAATATCTATGTAAATGGGAGGTAAGTAATTAAAAACTAAACCTCTTAACACTAATTTTTTCTTTATTTTTTATTTGCATTTTTTAATTGTTAAATCTTTTTCTTAAAAACCCATTCCACTACAAGAGACCAATATTCTAACCATCCTCCTAGCCCTCATATCCTTCCTACAAATACACAATATCCTCTATGAAGTCAAGAGGATATGTCACATATAGTGGGAACAAATAGAAATTGAATAGATAATTATGAGAATGAGGGAACCCACATTGACCAACACCCTAGAATCAATATTAGGTCAAATTGACTCGATAAAGAGTCAAATTGATAGATGGACATCATATATAGATAGATGTAAGGATTAATACGCTGAAAAATTATCATCACATGAGGTGAAATATAAATAAATATCAAAAGACCTAATTTATGCATTATTCATCGACCCAAAACATAATACATTATTATAGTATCCATTAAACATTTCTCAATCCACAAATGCCAACATAATTTGATTAAAAATATTTTTTAGGACTGATGGTGGATGGTGTTTGATTACCCACCATGTAATGACCAAGAGGTGCTATTGTATTTTTTGAGGAAACTCTACTGCGAGTTTATGTTTAATGAGATTCCCAACTATTTTGACTATGGTGAGTTTCAAGGCTGAGGGAAAGGTTTTACACAAGATTGACCAAGTGCACATCATGCACCTAATTTCCCTACAAGGATCCCTACCCAAAAGATAATTATCCTGAGATCCACTCTATAGTGAAGGAGGTTGTATAGGTTGACACTTTTTATAGACTTAATATAATTACTGATACACTCATTCAACATATGAGTAGGCTTTTTGAGACCGATGCTAGAGATACTCCACCTAGTGTGCCTAACTCACCTCATTGTTGCATATTTTGTAATGTTATATACATTACACCTTGAGATGATAATGGTGGTATTTTTGCAGTCTTGTATGATATGTTCATGAGCAATGAGTTTTGGACATGTACATTTAGTTTGCGCACATTGATCATTACACACATGCAAGTATATTTTATATAAGTCTCATGTTAAATTTAATTTATATTTGTATTTAAAAGATAAAAATTAATTTACATATTATGTAATTTTTGTGTTGCACGAGGAGACAGTGCCTACATCTTCACAGTCCAAAATTGCATTTATGGATATTAGCTAACAAATTTTTATATATGTAGATCCAACTTGTGGGTCATCCACTACTACATCTCTTGATGTTACTAGGCCATTGTTTACATATACAAAGGTAATTTTCTGGTTAATATTATAATCTATGTATTTTTTTATTTATATAGATTTATACTCTTAACTAAAAGTCATACATGTTCAAATAAAACTTTGAATGACAGTGATGTGAATGCAAATTATATGTGTGAGATGTGTTGAAAGATATAGAGATAAAAACCCTAACCTAATAATTATCAACCTTATAGATAGTCTCTTATAATGAGTCTTTCTCAAGTAAACTGCTATTAAAAATAAGCACTCTTGGTCTATTTTATTCCTAGGTCCTTATGACTATTTTTATCTTGATTTTGTGCTTCTATTTTTCATATTTTTATTCTCTTTGTGTGTCTAATTGCATGCACATAGGGTACTAACTTTAGATAGATAATTTTAGAAACACACATGTAATAGTGCATGTATATATGATAAGGAATAAATCCAAAAAGTGACTAGAGTTTTAGAGGTTATGATAATCCCATTAATGACTACACTCTTTTTTACTTTTGAAATTTATGTTTACTGATTATGGGTTTAATAAAGGAGTTTTTTTTCCATATGTCTTCAATATTTTATAGAAAACTAAGCGAGGTGGTTTATTTAGTTGATGACCATAGTAGACATTCCTCCATCTCTATGAGCTGAGACAAACATAACCATTATTATTGTAATGGCATCTGTACTAGCACTCACCAAGGTACATATTAACTTATAATTTTGATTTGTAAAAATAGATTTATTTTAATAATTTTACTACATACTTGGGAAAAAATAAATTATATGAATGTATTATGTATTCAAGGTTTTCTTATGACATCTGATAGTCCAATTTAGATGATTAGAAGGGCACCTTCTTGTGTTTCTTCCCCATTTCATAGGATTGTTCGTGCACCTCGACCTATCACTGAACCTCTTGAGAATCAGGCACAAATTTAGCATGACCATGATATTGTAGTAAGTGCATGTTTAAATTATTTGTGTATTCTAGTTTAAAATTAATTTATAAACTTGGTTGTATGTATAGAATGTAAATTTTATAGCAATATTTGTGTTAGAATAGGTTCAAATATATGCATGCTATGAGCGTAGAAGGACCCACATTCAAACCTTGGATAAATACAAGGCATTTGAGGGATCTCCATCTACAAGCAGGGCATCCCAGGGAAAGTCTTCATCAAGGAAGGTAAAAAGAGGGAGACTATTTGATGAGTAGGGTGTCTTAGATGATATACTTGTTTGTATGCCTATATGGAAATTTAAATGCTTTTTCATTGTATGTGTATAAGACATTCACCTGACATTCTATTACTTTGTTATATGATGTAATTTATTGTACGCCTATATGGTAATGCAGGTGTTATTAGTATTTTATAAGTATATTTATATGATTTTCTATTATGTTATTTTTTATATGTGTTTATGGATTTTATACACACACACACACACACACACACACACATGCATACATGTATATATACATACATGTATATGTATACATATATGTATATATACATGTATGCATGTGTGTGTGTGTCTATATATATATATATATATATATATATATATATATATATATATATATATATATATATATATATATATATATATATATATATATATATATATATATTACACACACACACACATTATGATTATCATCTTTCCACATACAATTTGGCTCATTATTATTTCAAACTAAATTTTATGGTTGTATGGCCATATTTAGATATGATCATCTTTAACATTTCCTATGTAATTTATTAATACAAACTTGCAATCTTTCAATATGTGTTATAAGTAAAACTATATGGGAAAGATAAGTATAATGTTTTATATAGAGTCATATATTACTATAAAGTTCCTTTAATGATTAGGTTACACCATTTATCACTATTCTAATGTAGATACCTTTGTTTCATTGGTTTGATATCATTTTGGACTTGATATTCATGTTTTTTATTCATTAAATTTACAGACATATTATATTTATATTATAAGTACAATTAAAAAAAAGAATGAAAAAAATATTTCCTACATACCTTATTCAGATGCCCTTATACATTTTACTTTTGTTTTTTTTATGAAGTGGGTTTTTTGTACCTCATCCTTCGAGATGTTCTCTCTTTGGAGATGCTTTGCATTCTTGTTTGTAGACTCTTCTTTAGCCCTTTAAAGTAGAGAAAGATTTTAATTCTCATGTATCTTGAGGCCTTGGAATATTTTGGTGGTTATAGATATTTTTTAATTCTCCCTTTCTATAGCACTCAACTTGTCCATTTCTTCTTTTCTCATCAAATATCAGCTTCACTATTCAGGAGCATGGAAACACTGACAACATATGTTGTCAAAGTTGAAGCTATATTTAGATAACTCTGCCTCTAGTGCTTCGTGGATCAAAAATAATATTTTAAACATATTATAGGTGGAAATTAATGTCCAATTATAGGTTATTGAATTCAAATAATTCTTGATTGAGATACCCACCACCCATCTTGACCTCAAGAATGCCCTTCTCGAAATAAGAAAAATATAGTTTTTAAATTAACTTTAGGCATGTGTAAAATAGAAATCAGAAGTCATTTGTATGAGATATGATAACATTCATGTGCATGTATGATACCTTTAATTTCACCCTAGATCATGTTTATGGAACCTTGGAGATGAATATGTAGCACACGTTGTAGTGGTGGGTCCATAAATGCAACTTTTTTATAGTGAAGAAACAAGTTCTTGCCCTCCAACTGGTATTTCTAACTTTGAGAACTAAAGGTCAAAATGAATCACTTATAAAAATATATATAGGAAATTTACATGCATTTTCATGACCATAATTTCCAAATCCACCTGAAAACATGTTTTCACTACTGTTCAAGAACATAGAAATACTTACAATAAATATTGTCGAAGGTGAAGTTACAGTTGGATAACTCCACATTTGGTGTTTTGTGGATCAAAATATACATTTAAAACATGTATGGGGTTGTGAATAAAATTCAATACAAATATTTTTTCATATTATCATGCCCAATTGAGAGACCCATCACCCATTCTGGCCTCGAGAATGCCCTCCCCAAAACAAGAAAAAATAGTTTTTTATCCTAACTTTAGGCATATGTAAAATGGAAATCATAAGTCATTTGGATGAAATGTAAAAAACTTAATGTGAATAATGAATCAATATAATTTCACTCTAGATCATGTTTATGGAACCTTGGAGTTGAACCATGACACAAGTTGTAATGATGGGTCCCAAAATGTAACTTTTCGCAGCGAAGTGTCAAGTTCTTGTCTTCCAATTGGCATTTATACCTCCAAAACATCCATGTAAAAATTCATCACTTAAAACACATATAAATAGGTAAATTTCATTTTATTCTATGACCATGATGTCTAAATCCACTCAAAATCATGTTTTCACTATTGTTCAAGAGCATAGAAACACTGACAAGAAATGTTATCAAAATTGAAATTATAATTCAAGAATTCCACCTCTGATGCTTTGTGGCTCAAAATTAGAATTTAAAACATGTATTACATGTTATATCACATCCATTACTATGTTATTATCCTCAAATAATTCTAAGTTGAGAGACCCACCACCCATTCTAGTCTCAAGAATGCCCTTCCCAAAATAAGAAAAATGCAATTTTTTTGCCCAACTTTAGGTATGTTTAAAATGAAAAACATAAGTCATTTGGATGAACTAATAGAGTCCATCACATGAATGATAAATACCTATAATTTTTTCTTATATAATTTTTATGTAACTTGGAGATGAATTTGTGACACAAGTTACAGTAATGAGTCTTGAAATACAACATTTTTTGTAATGAAGAGACAAGTTCTTATCAAATGGAATTTATACCTTCAAGACCTCTAGATGTAAGTGTATCACTTATATTACACACACACACACAAATTAAATGTTATCCTACAACCATGATGTATAAATCCACTAGGAAGCATGTTTTCACTACTATTTACAAGCATGTAAACACTAAAAATAAATATTGTCAAAGTTGAAGCTATAGTTGGATAAATCCACCTTTGGTGCTTCATGACTCAAAAATGGAATGTATAACATGTATAATATGTTGTATGGAATCCAATACCAAGTTATTATACTTAGATAATTCCCACTCGAGAGACCCACCACCCATTATGACTCCAAGAATGCCCTTCCCAAAATAAAAAACATATAATTTTTTATCCTAACTTCAAGGATGCATAAAATAGAAAATAAAAATCATTTGGATGAATTGAAAGAACCCTCACATTCATGTTGAATCCCTATAATTTAACACCATGGCACATTTATATAACTTTTGAAATGAATCAATGCCATAATTTACAGTGATGGGTCTTGAAATGTACCTATTTTTTAATGAATAGACAAGTTCTTATCTTCCAATTGGAATTTATACCTCCAAGACCTAAAAGTGTAATTTTGTCATTAAAAAATATATTTAAAATAAAATTACATGTGATATCATGACCAAACTAGTCAAATCCACCTGAAAATGTGTTTTCACTACTATTTAGGAGCATGGAAACACTGACAACAAATGTTGTCAAAATTGAAACTATAGTTGGATAACTCCATCTCTAATTCTCTGTGGCTCAGAAATAGAATTTAAAATATGTCTAGGGTGGTATATAGTTCCCATGATAGGTTATTGGCATCCAATCAAGCTCGATTGAGAGACCCACCATACATTCGGACCTCAAAGATGCACTTCCCAATATAATAAACATGTAGTTTTCAACCTAACTTTAGGCTTGCATAAAATGCAAATTGTAAGTAATTTGGATGAACCATAAAAATCAAAAAGTGCATGTAAAATCCCTATAATTTTACCTTGGATCATGTTAATAGAAACTATGATATAAATCCATGGCATAAATTATAGTGACAACCCCTAAAATGCAATTTTTTTGCAGTGAAGAGACAAGTTCTTATCCTTGAACTAGCATTCCTACCTAAGAGACTAACAAGTGCAAGTCCATCAATTCAAACATGTTTGTACAAGAAAATTACACTTTTTACTATGAACACGACATCCAAATCCACTTGAAATCATGTTTTTTCTAGTGTTTAAAAGCATGAAAACACTAACAACAAATGTTGTCAAAGTTGAAACTATAATTATAGAATATTGTCCTCAGTTCTTAGCCTCCCATCATGCTGAGTTGAAACACTCTCTACCCATTCTAACATTAATAATTTCATTTCTATAATAATTTAGTATAATTATATTAAGCTTCTCTTAGCTTCAAGACTATGAATTTTTTTACTAACAGTGCCAACTACGTGAAGGTGGAAGCTTATTTGGCACCACTAACCTACAAAAAAATTGTAAGTAATTAAAAATGAAATTTAAATGTACTACCTAAAAAGCAATAAAATTTTGTAAAATTATATACATTTAAATTTTACACATCAACATACTTTGTAATTTCAATCCAATGAACCACTATGATCTGCGTTAATCTTGATAGTAACAAGAATAGATTCATGGTATGATTCATGAACGTTCCATAGATTCTTGTTTAATGGCCTCCGATGATATTTGAACAATTGAATATTTGTTTTAAGAACTAAATTTTAATAGTATAGTATCTTTCTATGTGTTTCAAAGTCTTAAAACAACCATACATATGAATTTTTTATAACATATCATTGAAGCCAAGTTTCAGTGATTACCACAAACCCAATGGGATACTCAATATTTTCTCCATATTAACTGGAAAAGTCAATTTTTTATTTTCCTCTACACACTGACATAAGTAGTAACATATTTCCTCTTCATTTTCCTCATCATTAATAACTACAAAAATATGCCTTGTATCACAAAACATAAAAATTTAATGACGTCAAAATAGATAATGAGAATAAATAGTATATAATGATTAATCATCTAACTAGTTGCAATAGATTAGATACATGGCCAAAGTCATGTGACGATGTCATATCTGTAAGTTATAATACCGGTGGAACATAATATGCATCAATTGGAATTAGAGTTTTGTAGCTCTATTCATCCACCCACTCTTGTGACTCACACTTATTCTAAATAGAGTTTATTCATGTAAAATATAAGCATACCAAGTGTCCCATACAAATAGTCATGTTACTTGCATTTGAGATACGAAATGAGTGGAGCTCACTTGATGCCATTACAATCATACAATCCTCATAATTTTACAAGTGTTCTTTCCCAGTCAACCAAAAACATCTATAAACAACATAATTTTTTGAACATAATGGCCCATTTTCTCATTACACTATTTAACAATGATCGTTGCATCAATCAAAACAATACCATCTTCAAAATTTAACTCCTCTCTTTCAATGACTCTTTTTATATATGCTCCAAAACTGTCATGTTCCTCTTTTCCATGGCTATCCTAAATGAAAATCCAAATGTGCTATATGCCAGTGGTAATGTGCATCCAACTCAATTATTAAAATATATGTGAATTCCTAAATTGTGATGTGTAATTATTTGACCATATATAATTTTGATTGAAAGTAATATTCCTTATAGTCAATTGTCTATAGAACATATCAAAAAAACCTTACATGTACTTTGTATTATCTGATCAATCATTATTGACATAGAAATGGTACTCCATTAATACATTTTTATCTTTCTCTATATTATCAGCTACATGGTTGAATACTATATGCATGAATATAGAAACCTATATTGAGTTCTAATACTATCACTGAACTTCCAATTGTAGTTTGAATGCATAATTATCAGCAAAGTCAACTACTAAAATAATAAAATCAAGTGGGAATATGTCTTTTCTTGTCTTAAAATGTTTATCCAAGCATCTATCAATGTGTGTGCCTTGCAAACTCAAATAATTTCCTTCCTGCTTTTGACCATAAATTTGAAACATGTATCTATTTTGTAACAAGCTCACACCTTTAAGATTTTTTTACCATATTTTACTTGATAACTCACAAATTTATATTTTCTCAAACCAACGAAATACATGTTCAATTGTGCTTGTATTCTCCTCATGGATATAATTTTTTAATTTTGGCAATCCACCACATATATTGTAGTTTCCATCCAAACATGTTTTGTTATAAAATAACTATCCATTTGGTCTTTTAAAAAAATGGTTGAAATAAATTTCCTAGCTTATTTTGGTAGAACTTATATGCCACATTCTTAAAAAAAATTATTAGTATGCAAAGTATAATGTATATGGTGAAAAAAATCATTATTCATTGAAAATTCAACATGTTGCCTACAAAAATAAGTGGTGCATGTGTGATTTATTTTTACATAAAATAGTTTGGTTATATCAAAATATATTTGACTAATATCAAAATATATTTGACTTATATCAAATTTAATTATATACTTTGCTACAATCTTCTTTTACTATAAATGTGTAAGCTCTAGACTTTAGATGATGACAAGGGCAAAGTTAAATCAATGTGTAGGCCTATTGTCCTTATGTTTTATCAAAATTTATATTTAATAAATGTATTAATCCTAATTCAGATAAATTGAATGGAATAAAGAAGAGTGTTGTAAATTATCTTGTGACAAGTAGAATAAAATTAAACTACTAAATATGAAATAAATGATTAAATTAGTTGTTTATGTGTAAGATATGACATGTTAAAATCATTAGTGACTAGAACTAACTAAATGAGACTGATTTTGTAAGTGTATAAAGACTGAGATTGAAACTAGGTACGCTTAAGATTATTAAACTAGGTTTAAGATCAACTACCACTATTGACTTGGTCTAGTAAATCTTAACCTATTCTAAAAATCAATGAAATCATGTCACAATGGTTTTTGATAGCATTAATTAGGTTTCTATGTGAATATTTGACATTCATAAATGTGTGAAAGACTTTCAAATAGTTTTTCTAAGGTTGAAACCCTGATTAGGATTGT
The DNA here is from genome assembly GCA_037957365.1 of Torreya grandis. NCBI lineage: Eukaryota > Viridiplantae > Streptophyta > Pinopsida > Cupressales > Taxaceae > Torreya > Torreya grandis. Next base: position 8,113,659 of record JARHVA010000084.1, read on the forward strand.
AATGAATAAAAACTTAAAAATAAAAAGGGGGGAGTGTAATATGTTGAGCTAGCTTCAATCACCTATGTGATGACTAAATGATTCCTACATACTCAATACTCTAAATACGGAAATCAACCCCACATATTTCTCCCACTTAAAGTGATTTGTTCTGCTCTTTTGACTATATGAATGCATCTAGAGATGGATTGAATGCTTGATCATGTTTCTATTTATCTTTGATAAAATAATATTTGGACTTGGATGAGGAATACTTCAAATTCTTATAATTAGAAATTGGAATAATATCTAAGCTTTACTCAATGTGAAATAGTGTAAATGTGCCTCTATATTGAAGTTTTCAAGTGGTAGAATGGGTGACATAAGTGTGATTTTATAGAAATAAAAAATGGAAAACCTCATGTTGCCTTTCCTAAAAATACAAATCAATTTATAAGGGAGGGTTAAAAATTTAAAACTGACTGTTGAAAGGAATGCGAGCGAGATTGTGAAAACAATTCCTTACACTGACCAAGAGAGGAGAATATGCAAATAATTTGATCTTACTACACAATGATAATAAAAACACATAGAACTAAAAATAATATCATACCATAGCAAGTGATTATATGGGGAAAACCCCTTTCAAAAAAATAAGAAAAAAACACACACACACACACACACAAACACACACACACTCTCTCTCTCTCTCTCTCTCTCTCTCTCTCTCTCTCTCTCTCTCTCTCTCTAAAGAAGCCCAATGTATTATTCAAATCAACAAATTACACCATACACTTGTAGTGCAACCTTCCAGAAGCATCATAAATATATTAACCATGAGAAACAATAGTTCCATAGAGTTTCAATACCTTTAGACAATTCTTGAGCTTACAAAGTTTAACTACAATCTTACCACAAAATTCATACAAGCTTAATTACTTAGCTTTCTAGTTTCATACTTTTACAAATGAGAAAACATTCTTACTTATAGAATTTTCAATGAAAGAGAGAGAGAGATAAAAAAAAATTAAAAATTAGAATATTCATCCAAGGTGAAAATACACCCCTTTAGTAGGGACACTATTTGGCAATAGTAAACCTTATCCCCCTCACATGTGCTTAGTCAAAAGATTCTCCCACTTTTAACTTCAATATATTCACTTCCATGTGAGTCCAAGGTGTTGCACCCCACCTCACATGTGCCCCAAATTTGGAATAGTAATTTATTCCCCACTATCCCATGTGCACACACATGAGTCAAAAGACTCTACAACTTTTGACTTATCCCACATGTGCCAAAGATATCCCACTTGTGACAATATCCTTCACATCTGTCCATGTCTTCCCTATCAAAATCATGTGAATTTTAAATTAAAAAAAATGGTCCCATAGTTGAGGGGTACACCCCATTCCATCACATGCACTATATTTCATGTAGATTCCTCACATGGGCCATCACAAGCCACATTAACACTTGCATTACCACCTACATCACCTACCACATCACATGCACAATCATTATTAACTCACCAATGCCACCTCATCACATGAATAGTGACTTTCAATAGTAGCTTGTGAACAATGTCTCATGAATAGTTTCTTGATTTGTCAATGTTGATACACCTCAATTCTTAACATTCTCCCACTTATCGAATACCTTGTAATACTGAGAGGAACTATATCAACATGAACTTAATATCTAGGACCAAAAGGCCCATAGACTCTTAACACCATATGAACTTATCTATGATCATGGGACTAGTCTATGAATCTAAAACATTCATCAAAGTCTCTACCTTTTTTAGCTCCACCCTACCATCCTCACCATGTCTCTCACAAAATGATATTGTACATCAATATGTTTTGTCCCTGCATGAGGCAAATAAAATTTTGACTATCATAATAAACTATCATTGCACCTTGGTTTAAACCAATATCTAAACATAGTCTCTTAAGCCAAATGGCTTATTTATAGGCATGAGTATCTACCTTATAATCTACCTCTATAGTGGAAAAAGGGACCACATCATGTTGCTTATGCATCTAACTTATTGCACCACCAAACAAAGTGAGAACAGAAGCACTAGTGGATATTCTAATATCAACAACACTTACCTAATATTAATCCACATAACCAAGAATGTCAAGAGGATGCATGTCTCCAATAATATTATTATGATAACATAAGGAATACTCTGAGTTACCCTAAAATATTTGAAGACCCTTTTAACTGCATCCTAATGAACTCTACTAGGATTAGACTTATAACAGGAAAGAAATCCCACTTCTTAGGAAATTTATGGTCTAATATAGACCATATCATACATTAGACTTCCAGATTCACTTTAGTAAGGTAATATACTCATTTATTACATCTATGATGCGGATGTAGGACATTATATAGTAGATAAATTCATTCCAAATGAAAAGGAACACACAATGATCTACAATCCTGCATGTTAAACCTCTATAAAATAGAATTCACATACCTACTTTGTCTAAGCCATAAATTTTAGTTCTATCCCTCTCTCATAATATCCATCCCAAGGATGTGTCTTACAAAACCAAGATATTTCACTTCAATTTTTTCTAAGAGTTGAGATTTGAGCTTTGAAATCAAAAAATTTCCATTGCCAACAAATAACATAACATCAACGTATAAGGTAATAATCAGGAAATGATCACCATCATTTTTATAATGAACACAATGATCATATTTATACCACTCTAACCATATAATTAATACATATGTATCAAATTTATGGTACCATATCCTAGGACTCTACTTGACACCATACAAAGATTTCTTTAACTTGCAAACTAAATTTATATTACCTTTCACCATGTAGTGATCTAGGTGTGTCACATAAATTTCCTCTTCCAAATTACCATGAAGGAAGGCAGTCTTCACATCTATTTTCCCAATCTCTAAATCATAAGATAATTTAATAGAAATCAAGAATCTAATAGATGTCATTTTATAAATAGGAGAAAATATCTTACCATAATGAACACCCTCAACCTGGGAGTATCCTTTTCAAACCAATTAAGCTTTGTACTTCTCAAAATTTCCATTTGAACCAATATTTTTATTGAACACCCATTTTCATCTAGTAAGCTTACATCCATTAGGTAATGGCATAAGTACCTGTGTATCATTCTTATTCAAATCTACCATTTCTTCTTCCATATCAACCTTTTAGGAATTTACATCATTCATACCCAAAGCTTCCTTTACAGATCTTGGTTCATCAATGTTAATACTCAAAGCTAATATACATCTCTAATAATCATGAGAATACATTTTTTATGGTCTTTTAGGCCTTGTAAACCTTCAAACAAGTTGAGGTAGAGGTTCTTCTTCTTCTATATCTTCTTCAAAATATTCAGATCTTGATGATCTCTCCTTAACTTATCTCTTTTATGGCCTCAACTCAACTTTCTCAGGTGTCGGAGGAAGTTGAATCACATCTTTCTTTTCTATTTTATTTGGTTGTAGTGTAATATAATAAGTCTTAGTTTCTAAAAAAATAACACTTCTAAAAAATATTACCTTTTGTGATACTAGATCCCAAAGCTTGTATCCTTTCATACCATAACTATAACCAATGAAGATACATTTCACATCCTTGTTATCTAACTTTGTCCACTTATCCTTTGGCACATGTGCATCTGTCTCACAACCAGAATCTCTAAGTTGTCTGAATGAAGGATTATGGATAGACCACAACTCCATTGGCATTTTATCAACAAGTTTTGATGTAGGATACCTATTGATCAGGCAACAAGCAGCCCAAAACCTTTATTCTAGGCCAATGCCACTAAGGATACTCTTAGCCTTTTCCATCAAAGAGCTACACATGCTTTTTGTAACTCCATTATGTTGAGGTGAATATGGAGTTGTCTTTTATCTCTATATACCACAACCTTTAAAAAATATATCAAAATCATTAGAGCAAAAGTTACCTCCATTGTTAGTTCTCAAAAACTTTATTTTCTTTCTAGTCTACAACTCAACCATTGTTTTAAACTCTTTAAAATGATTGAAAATTTTAGATTTACTCTTAAGAAAAAACCCCATATGTTTCTATTGTAATCATCAATAAATGAAACATAATACATGTATTTTGAAATCAAAGGAACATTAACATGACCAAATACATCAAAATCAATAATATCCAAAACACCACTAGATTTATTAGAACTAGAGTAAAACTAAACACAATTTAATTACCACAAACACAATGCTCATATAAATCAAATTCAATATTGTAGTTAATAAAACCTTCAACAAGATTTTTATTCTTCAAGGCCCTAAAACTATTTTCACCAATGTGGCCAAGTCTCTAGTGTCATACCATAGTCTTCTCTATAGGCAATTTTAACTCTATAGAATGAGCACCCTTAGGTACCCATAAACCATGACCATCTATAAAAATAGTGATTATCCTTTCATCCAATGGATTAGTCTTTGATGTAGTCTTCAAAGAAGTACTATTACACTCAACTATGCATGCATCAAGATTGTATAGAGTGCCAATATTTACACCTTTATCTATCATCATATAAATTTTAACCATCTTATAACTTTATTCAAAATATGAAACCTACACACCTACATTTATTAGTTTTATCATAGATAATAAATTATGCACTAGCCTTGAGATATGTAACACACCATCAAAATGTTTCATCCTTCCATCTAGAAATCTGATTTTTAAGTCTACCATGATCAACAATAGTTATAAAAAAATCATCACCCAAGTACACCTTAAATCTATCAAATTCCTCATACTTAGAAAACAAATTTATATTAAAGATCATATTATAAGATGTACCTAAATCAATTAACCATGAATCAATACCTGTATGGGTTATCAAGGCTATATTGAAAACATCAATACCTTCCTTCTTGGACTCAAGATCAGAATCATATTTCTTTTTCTTCTTTTCCTCTTTACACTCTGATAGGTAGTGAACATGCTTTCCATAATTCCAGCATCTCACCTTTGGGATTTATAGGAGATTTTGATCCCCCCTTGGACTTGGATTTAGAATTTTCATGCTTCTCATTCTTCTTGGATCTTTATTTAGATCTTCCTCAAACATTTAATGCCTCTTTGTCACAAATGGAAAATTTAATTCTCATTTATATAGAAATAAAATAACCTACAACATTCTCAACTTTTAATGTTATAGAATAACTTCATACAGACATAACAAGAGAATCCCATGAGTTTGTCAAAAAACATATCAAAATTTGGTGTCTCTATTCCTCATCCATTTTAACACCAACATATACCAATTGAGCAAAAACCATATTAAATGTTTCTAGGTGGTCTATAATTTGTCCACCTTCATCCATTATTAAATAATACAAATTATTTCTCAATAAAATCTTATTAACAAGAGACTTAGCTTGGTAGATCTCACCTAGTTTTTTCCATAACTTTTTTGTTGTATTCTCTTCCTAGACATTAATTAGTATAGAATATACCAAGCACAATTTGATGATACCTTTGGATTTCTGGTCCATCACATCATACTTATATGCTTCATCTAGATCTACAGTTCTTTGGATATTCTCATCAATGGTATCTCATAGATCATGATCAATCAACAAATGTTCCATCTTTAGCTTCTACATCTCAAATTTACTACCTATGAATTTCTCAACCTCCATTCTCTTTGATGTGCTTTCCATCTTGAAATTCCTACAACAAATTAATCCAAATATATCTTGCTTAATATCCCAATCAAAACTAGATTAGCTCAAAAAATCCAACAAACCTACAACTAGAACCAAAATTGGCTAGGCTCTTCTACCACTTGAAAAGAATAAAAGATCATGAAAATAATTCCTTACACCAACCAAGAGAGGATAATATGCAAATAATTTAAACTTGTTACACAATAATAATAATAATAATAACACATACAACTAAAAATAATATCATACCATAACAAGTGATTACATGGGCAAAACCCTTTCACAAAAATAATGTATATACACATAATATTTTCAAACTTTTATCAATTATCAATGCTCTTTATCTTGCAATAAATTGTCAAGTCTCTATCTCTCTAAGTGCATACCTTAAAGGGTGCACCAGGAAAGGGATGGGTAGACCATTGATGCTTTAAAGGATTATTATCTCTTTTGCCACTTATTATCTACACACGCATCTCTTGAAAACTATTTCCTTAAGCTTGTTATTCTCTTTTGCACACTCCTCTAGTCATTTTCCATCTTCATTACCCCTTTTTCTTACTTTAAACCCCTTTCAAAAATTTACATGACTATGTCGGTAGGATCATCCCTGTATTGTTATTTACAATATCTTATTAGGTGCTAATTCGTCCACCATGGCTGACTTTGTTCATTATCTAGTGATTTTCTTATGAATTAAAATACTAGGTCGATTGGGTCAACCCTCTCAGTGTAAACTTTTGAAAATTCTTAGGGTTAAATCCACCTATACATACAAGACCATTTTTCTATTAAGTATAAAAAATAAGAAGTAAGATTTATTTGCATCTACTTATCCACCATTCTACTGCAGGAGTAAGATTAGGGTTTCATACTTTCTTTGGAGATATAGATCTTGTATTATGGAGAAGTATTTTAGATGCATTGGTAGGTTGTGTATCCTAAAGATTATTTATCCATGTCATCCTTACATGCCAAAACAACCTATTATAGAGCACCTTGGCTAAGGGAGAGATTGAGGCTCAATAGGTTTGTCTTCAAAGGTAAGGATTCCTAACTTCATTCCTCCTTTGTAAGAGTAGATAGATATGCATTTATAATTCTCTTCCATGAATTAAGATTCCATATACATTGACATGAGTATATTTCTCTTACACATGTTTATTTTTGTTGTTTATTACCCCCACTTTGTGCTATAAGATTTGGTGAGCACTAGATTAGATGTATTGCTTTAATTGTTATTAGTATAATGAATATGAAAACATAGGGCTCAGTTAGGGTTATTGCATGATTGTTCTTGATTAGAGGATTTGGAACCCTCCCTAGTATTTTTTATAAGAGATCCCCTAATTGGGTTTAACAGATCTACATATTTGTCATGTTCCTGATTATCTAATGGATCCCTAATCGAAAGTGTAAGTATGGCTTACCTTCTAAAAGTTAGGATTGATTATAGACATGATGCATTTATTATTACATACATTCTAGTGAAATTTGATGTGAATCTAACCCTTTCAAGTTTTTTTTCACAATTTTCATTTTTTATCATTTTAATTATTATTATTTTTTATTTGTGATATTAGGTCGACAAGCCAATATAGTTTCTAACTTTTTTGCATAGGTTTAAAATATTGTCACATCAATTTGAATCTATTCTTTCTACTTAAGTCCTCATCAGATACAGGTTACTATATTGAATAGGTTGACATAGTAAACTTGTTAATTCTAGATAGGCTACTAGGTCAAATAGGGTAACACAATACTCTTATTCAGCTCCATAAAACATACTAGGTCGAATAGGCTGATATATTATTCCAAATAGCTTCTAGAAAACATACTAGGTAGATCAGGTTGATGTAATCATATTCATAGGATTTACAAAATATAGAACTATATAACTAGGTCGACCCAATTGACATAATTGGTAATATTTAAAAGTAACATTCAAGGCACTTCAACAACAATCTCACATTCCTCTGCATCTTTCAACCCACCAAGGTTCCTTTCTCTCTTTCTCTTTCATTTCATTTATTCTTTAAATTTATTTTTTGCATAGTTTGCAATCTTTAAAACTACCCTCATATAGCAAACTAGGTCAACCTAGTCAACCTAATTATGTATTTTATCTTCGATCTGAAAGACTAGGTCAACCCTATTGACATAGTTCTTAATGACTCTTGATTTAATAGTATAGTAGTCATACTATCGAATCTATTCTATAATGTTTGCATATACTATCATTTTAATCAACACTGTATTGTGTTTCAAATTAGAAATTAACATCTATATGCTAGTAATTGCTTCACACTTTCACTTTCAATTGTTTGCATTCTTAGAATAGATCACATAGTCTAACTAGGTGAATTTTCAATATAACATTTAGTTTCACTATTTTGCTCTTTCTTGCACACATTATCAAATCACATAATTTTAAAATGCATTTAAACAATTATCCACCCAAGGCCTACCTACTTATATTTCATCACCAAGGGGGAAGCCAACTTGGTTTTTTAGATAATTATAAACACATGGTTAATGGTATATATTGGCAAAGCATCGAACACCTTTATCATTATAGGATTATAAAGTGAGGGAGTAGGCCCCAATACCAAACCAATACCATTACCAAAATAGATCCCTTTCAAACTAAACATCCTAAAATCATCCATATATTCCTTTTTATTTCCCTACTTTCAACCAACTTCCTTGTCACACTTAAAATAACACTTTATAATAATCTAACAACATTCAGGATGAACACTTAGTTAGCATTTACATTTCAAGTTGACTAGTTGCTCTTTGCTTATTATATTTTGTATTACAAAATCTTGCATTGGCTAGTGTTGGTGCAAGGTTTTTTGTTGTGTGCTTTAATTGGATCATCCTCATTTCTTGATTTCAAAGTACATTAATTTTTTTTTCCTATTTCAATACATTATCATCTCTATCAACACAATATCTTATAGATTGATTTACCTATCTCCCAAGCATACTAAGTTGGTTGTGTCAACTTAGTATCATTCAAAACTATCTCCTTAGCATACTAAGTCGATTGTGTCAACTTAGTATCATTTAGAACTATCTCCTTAGCATACTAAGTTGATTGTGTCAACTTGGTATCATTCAAAATTATCTTATTATCATACTAAGTCAACTGTGTTAACCTAGTATCATTTAGAACTATCTCCCTAAAATACTAAGTTGACCGTGTCAACTTAGTATCATTGTGAACTATCTCCCTAGCATACTAGGTCAATTGTCTTGACTTAGTATCATCAAAAATTATCTTTGTAGCATACTAAGTCAACTTTGTCAACTTAGTATCATTCATAACTATCTCCCTAGCATATTAAGTTGGTTGGGTCAACATAGTACCTTTTAGGCTGACCTTAAACCTCTTTTTGGCTAATTGTGTCCCTATTTTTCCTCCTAGCTTCCTTATCTCTAATCCTTCTTGACATCACGAATCCACTTATCAAACTCATTCTCCATAGTCTCAACCCATTCTAAAATTACATGGGTTGTTCTCTCTTACCTCACCTATCCACCATAGAAGACAACTCTTTATGGTGTATTTTTTCACCACATGATTCTAAATCTTATCAATCTTTATCTACCCTATATCGTATAGTATATCCATAGAATCCTAGTAGATAAATATCAAACCATGATAATTATATACCTTATGCCACATTTAAACCTTCTAAACTTAGAAGTTATAAACTCATGTACCCATCTAAATCAAATGTTGAAACCTCACATTATGTTCCACCTCTTATTACCAATGTTCATAATATTTTTGTTACACACATATCCAGAGCACCAAACCTTATTTCTTCCCAAAGTAACATGGCTGAAACCATTGTTGGGAATACCCTACCCACAAATAATCCTCTTCCCACCAACACTACCAATTTTCCTCATAACAAAACAAATACCCACCTTAAAATACTAATTCACAAATTGACAAAACTCAAATTATTTTTCAAATAGTTCAACAAATGAAAATCATGTAAACAACTACTCATTCTCAAATGATGCACATGAAAAAACATTTATTACACATGACTATTCAACCACATCAAGTTATCATGTCCCAACCAAATTAAAATTTTGTCCTTCCTTCTCTTATAGATGCCAATGGGAATATCATCCCTCAATATCTAATAAATAAAAAAATGCTTCAACATCTTCAAAATGAACCTTTAGCTCCATCCAATGCATCCATAGATATTGGAAACATTTTTCCAAATATCACATATGATGGGACTACGGACCTTACAATCTTTCTTAAGTCTTTTGGTAATCTCTATAAGGAATGGGTCCAAACTAAAACCTTTGCTACCACCAAGATCTTATCCAAAACCTTTATTGGTGATGCACTTAAATGGTACAACCAACTTCCTAAACATTCCATCTCATAATTAGAGGATTTAGTCAATGCTCTAGTGAAGGAATTCCAATGTGATGTCTTTCCTAAAAATTACCTTAGCCATTTCATTAATGCCAAGCATCTTCATAATGAATCTACTCACACTTTCATCAAACGATGGAAGTATCTAGCTCACAAAGTAGACCATAAAATGAATAATTATAATCTTTTAAAACTACTTGTTAGTAATATTAAATATCCTTTTCAATACAAAGTTTTAATCTTTTCCCTTAAAAATTTAGAAGAAGCCTTAGACCATGCAAAAATATAAGTCTTTCTTATGACTCAATTTGAAACACCTCAAATAACTACTAAAGAACCTTTCCAATAATTTTATCATAAAACTAATTCATCTAAGCCTCCCCAACCTCAAAATGGATCATCTAGTTCAACCAATTTTAACCCAACCCACTCTCCCTTGAGTCTAGAACAACTTAAGAAGAAATTGCCACCCTCTAAACCCATGAGCTTTGATCTTTCCAAACCTCCTCCAAAATAGTAAAATCCTAATAAATATTGTTGGTGGCATGCTACTATAGGTCATTATCATGATTCCTTTCATTATATTAATCAATTTCTTATTTTTTCCTTGCTTGGTCCACATTTCAATCTTGATAATCTAATAAAACAATGTTATCAAGACTATCTTCAAACTTCTCAAATTCCATATCAAGAACCATAATCATATCAACATCAATTACATAATGAATAACAAAAATCATCCCATACCTATAGATCCTTATTTATACACCAATAAATAAAATATAGCTAACATTAATAACTTTAAACATATAATTGCATCCATTGAACCTCAACCTCTTAGGTCACATGAACCAAAGGAGTACCTAGTTCAAATTCCTACTCAAAAGTATATCATACATGGTCCTCATTTACCTAATTTACCTCCTTTACCTCCTCATATCTATCTTACACATCATGTCACATTCAACACAATTAAAAGATAACAAACCAACACATTTATTTATTTCCAAATGTACCTACCAACACAATGCAAATCAATTTAATGGTTCAATATTACCTCACTCCAAGTCACATGTTTTTGCATCTTATGATGCCCATCCACATGTCCCTTTAGACCTTGGGGCATCTTTAAATGCCCATACCTACATCCATTTACCAATTGGGTCATGTTATGATGCTCATTCTTATTCTACAATGCATAAAAATAACCAAAATTAGCTTCAAGGAACCTTCCAAGACTTATAGACTTGTATTTAACATACTCATCTTTGATATAGATGTTAGCATAGATCTTACTTGTTATTTTTTGTCTCATATTTATTTGTTTTTTTTATTTTAATTCTTTTAGTCATAGGTTACTACGCATCATTTTTAACTTTGGGTTCTTTAGTTTTTTTACACACTATATTTGGCATTTGTTTTCATTTTGGTTCTTATATTTCTCTTTTTTTTTGTCTTTTTTTGTCATTTTTTGCCTTAGTAGCTTTATGATTATATTTCCCCTTATTTATAATTAACATCATTGGTGTTCACCTTGTGACTTGGAGTGTAATACCATGGATAGGACCAAGATCTTGTCATAAATTACCACATTAAAACAAATTTAATCCATTATTTGGGATGACTACTATTTTAGTGAATTTCTACTTATTATTTCAAAATAGGAATAAGAAAAACCAAGTATGGGTATGGTTGAAAAAAACTATTTGATTATGTGTGCATTAGATAAGATGAATGTGAAGAACTCTTCTTTGGGATTGGAGGATGACCTACAAATAATAAAGAACTAAAGCAAATTTGTTTATTAGATAGATAATTGAGTGGATTGCCTAGAAATAACTAGATCCTAGAAGCAAGATCTTCCTCGAGGGTTGTCAATCCACAAATTTTAAACAATTAAGTTTATAAACAAAAACTAAAGTACTCACATCAATAATAAAAGGTATTAAAATTGAACACAAGAAAAACTTTCTAAAAAAAATAGACTAGAAATGATTAAAATAATGATAATCTAATTAATACTAGTGTTAGGTGATTAGGGTCTACTTTAGAAAATCAAGTAGGGGTTTGTGAACATGTAGGGACATAGAAAATCAGATTTGATTGGGGATAGGTAGGTAAAAATATATTGTTGTAATTTATTGCCATAGTGACCATCAGTAGTTGGGCTAACCATCGATGGTTAAGGTGGCCATCAGTGGTCAAGGTGACCATCAATGGTTGGATAGACTGTCGATGGTTGATATAACTATCAGTGATTATTATGTGTTGATAAATGACTGATTAATGATATCATGAAGTGGGATTCTAGGAGATGGGTTGTTTTTAGGATGAGTATAAGAGTAAAAAATGCAATTTAATGTTGAAAATCAAGTAATTATCTTATAAAATGTTGAGTGGGTAGATCCTTGAGGTGGTTAACCTATTAGTGGAGTTTGACATGATTCTAATAGATTAACAGTAATTGACACATTGAAAAATCTATGGAAGTAAGTTATCTCTCTAACATAGTAGTTGGTTTACTAGATTACTGATGATGATTGACCTGCAAAATAAAATTCTAGATGCACAAGCTCTTGATAATAATTATAGATGAAATTCACCTCCCTGCTCCCCTTTATTTATAGTTAAGGAAAGAGAGTTATACTAATATGTGAATTGGGCCTCTTAATTTTAACTCATTCATACAATGGATCAAACATATATTTAGATGAGTTATATTTAAAAATAAAGGTAGATGGCTTCCATGTTGGTAGTTAAGGAGTTATTGCCTAACCGTCAATGGTTAGGGTGATTATGGATGATCATATTAACCATCGATGGTAAAGGGTGAAGGGTTAGATTGGGTAAAATCTAGGTTAAGTTAGTTTGGTCAAACTAACTATAGGATAGGCTTAGTTAGGGGTCAAAATGTTGGATTGGCCCCAAGGGGGTCCTAAGGTGGTCTAAGGGAATTATAACATTTAGAATCATAGTGTGTATAATTATGGTATCTACATTTTCCTCCTTTCTATTATGCATCTTGAATTGATAAGTTACAAACCAAAAATGGATTGCTAGTCAAAGGTCTAAGTGCCTCAAGTATGATAGGAAATATTCCTCCTCAAACTAGGAGTTAATGAGGTAAAACATAATCAAGTGCAGGTTTGATAAGGTGATGATGGTGGGTAATAAGTTAGACTCTAAAGCACAAAGAAGCATCCAAAGTATGATAAAAGGTGTAATATCCAAGATTGTGCATAGACTAAGCTATCAAGTTGGTAAAAATAAGGTTTAGCTCTAGGAATATTGGTGATAAGTAAACTATGTGATTGTATCTAGGCATGGTGGTTGGGTACACTTGTAAGTCTTCTAAATGATGTTGGGTTTTGGTGGGTATCCAAGGTAGGAAATGTTCCTCATTAAAACACAAATTGGTCAAGTATCATAGGTATCTAAGGTAGGAAGTGATCCCAAAAATACATAAATGGGTCATGTAATTATGAGGTGGCACAAGTTTAAAAGTGGTCAACATGGAAAAACACACGCTAGTTGGGTTGAAATGGACCAACAACAAGGTGATGAGGTGGTCAAGTTGGGTGGAGAAGATAGTCTCTAAGGGTGGGTGAAAAGGGGTGGATTTTTCTAAAGATGGGTGTGTTTAGGTGAAAGCAACAAGGTGAGCATCCTAACCATCGATGATTAGGGTGCTCAAAGTTAACTATCGATGGTCACCCTAATCATCAATGGTGACCCTAATCATCAATGGTCAAGGTGAAAACCATTAAATTTGATGGTTAAAAGTGAAAATAGAATCACTATTACCTCATTTGTACTTTTGTTATTGTTCACTTTGAGATCTGGCATTTTTAGTGTTTTATGGTGAAAGTGATTGTTGAGGGTATTTATTGAGGTAGACTTGATTGTTATCTAAGGTGGAGGGTGGACCTAGGGGAATAACAAGGATTCAGGGAGCACACAAGCATAAACAATGATGGGTAGGCTTATGGCTAACTCCATGGTGGTAGTCACAAAATGAGATAGGGGATGTCATTGAAATTGATAGAATAAAATGATAGTATATGCTTTGGGGTTAAGTTTGTTTGATTTATCTATATGGGTTATGCCCTAGGTAGGATTCTAGCATGGTTTGGGTAAATTGGTGGTTGAAATTAGAAATGGAGAGGGTAGGATAGGTGTACTAGGGTAGGGGTAGGTGTTTGGTGAGATTTTAAGAAAGATTAGGTGGTTTTGAAAGGTGCTAGGGTATTTTAGGGATTTAGGTATTTCACTAATAGAACACCCATAGTGACCATCGATAGTTGAGTCTGGCTATCGATGATCAATTGGTAAAATGCCTTTTATTGGAAAACATATAAAAAATGAAGGAAAATGAGATGGGGGTGATAGGTATAGACATGACCTAAGAGGTGGGAAGATAATATGGGTGGGTAGCAGGTAGATGAGTAGGGTGGTTAGAGAAGTAGGTCATGAATGTAAGGTTAAAGGGTTTGGTTTGGTAGGTAAAATTTTAGGTGACTAAGCTATGTGCTAATAAATGTTTATAATCTAGGGAGTATATAAAAATTCATGATTGACTACCATGCATCTTCATAGATATCTAATATGGGATGACTCTAAATGACTAGGCCCATATGAAGGGTGTTGGGCTAGGGGTGATGAGGCAGTATCAACATGGGCCTAAGGATGCATCCATGGTTAAGTGCTCATCAAGAGATGGGATCCCTCTATGAACACCTTTCTATTTCCAACTAGTGAGATGACTATATTACTAGAGGATGTGCATAGGATCACCCAAATTCCACTTCAAGGCAATATGATCTATCACATAGAGCATGAGAAATATGAGGAGCTCATGTAACTTATATATGGAGATTATAATGATCAATTTAGATGGCATACTGGGGTATTTAGGTATAGTGATTTATATCAGAGGGCTCCAAGTGAGAGGAGACTCATGACCAAGTTTATGATTTTTATTTCATGATTTATTCTTCTTGACTCAAGTAGCAAGAAGTTCCCATACTTGATACTAGTGGTTCTAGTCAAGATATTACTAGGTTAGACTATATTTGGTTGGGTACCTATTATCCTAGTAAAGATATATAGGGAGATATGGGGGTTCAAGACCCATAGGAGGTATGGTATAAATATTTACCTAGTTTTCCATTGGTGGGCTTACAAGCATATCTAGGTGCTGAGGTTAGTGGGATTGTCATGGGTAGGATACATTCAAGTAAAGTTCCCCATTATATTCATGGAATGGAGGGGTGATTTTTTTCATTAGGCATAGGAGGTATGGTAAATGATGTGGAGTGGTTTAGGGATGTAATGGGTGAACTAGTGATAGGAAATATCACCTAGATGCCCTATGTCTAGTTTTTAGTATGGTCTGGTTATAGGAGATAGACACTCTCTCTTTAGATATATAGATGGATATTCAGTATGCATGATGGGGAGGTGGAGATTATCTTATTTGATAGGGTGAATTGATAGTTTGGTCTGGTATAGGGCATTCTAAGTCTATTCCCTAGGTATAGGTGAGATGATTTAGAGATTTTATTACTTGAGATGTTTCTTGTGCCTACTTTACTAGATTACAAGAATTTTTTAGGTAGGCCATAGGTAGATGATGCCATATTTCTAGATGGGTATATGGCATGGTAATAGCCATTATATGTAGTATCAAATATAGGTGGGGATGATGGAGATGTGAGGCTAATGGTCATGGATCTAGCTAGGAGAGGGGGCTAGAGGGCATAAGCACAGGGGATAACACTAATGGATAGATAGAATCATCATTAAATCTTGTATAAGTATAAGTTATAGAATTACAAAGGTAGGTGGAAACCTTATAGGGTCATGTTGTTTCTGTATAGGGCTAGGTTACTACTCTTATAAGTGATAAGGACTAGGTGCGGTCTTAACTCACCTTGGTTACACAACAGAGGGACACTCTAAGGTAGAGAAGAGGATGAGTAGTAGTAGCATAGAGAGTGTCATTGGAAACCCTCCCCATGACATCATACCTAGATATAGTGGAGGATATATGGTACTAGGAGAAAATAATTTTGGCACACTATCCATAGGAGCCATGATAGGCCATGTATAGAGTTAGCTTGGCAGGAAGTACCAATATAGTGATACTAGGGTAGTGGCCAATGTCTATAGCTAGATAGATAAGGAAAATTGGGGGATTGATTGGTATATTAGATGCATAGGTAGAAGGATCTAGTAGTGTTCTAGGAGATAGTGGTGCTCATTAGGCATAGATAAGATGTGACTTATGATATTTAGTTAATATATCATTTTGATTATGGCCTATGAACTGATGTGGTGAGATGTACATTTTGAGAGAGACATGGCTATCTACTTTTAAACATTTATTAGGCCATTTAACTCATTAGTTATGTATATGATTATTACTTGTCCTCATGTTCATGGTTTATACTTTTTTTTTATGTTTAATGCTTATGATGTGATGTTATATTGCTTATGGATTATGCTTATATTCATGGATGTTTGACATTAACTTAGACTAACCTAGCTAGGGATGAGATGGCGTTTATGGAGGATAGTTATGTTTATGACATGTTAAATTTTAATGAGTATATGATTCATTATTTATATTTTAGACATGTGGTGGAAAATGGTTGAATGTTTTAAATGCTTTTATAGTTTATGATGTATTATGCTTGTTTTGGGTATGATTATGCTTATGTTTATGCTTTTTGTTAATTTTTTTAAAGATATAATTCATGATGTAGTTTAATTAAAACAACTAGATGGGGGAATAAAAAATATAATCAAGAGGCAAATGTCGTAATGAAAATATGAACTAGTCATGATAGGATAAGAAGAGGACATGATGCTTCTTCTTTGACAAGGACTAGAACAAAACCAAAGTTGGATTGACTTAATGACCATAAGCCCTTTGAATGCTTCACATTAGTGTTCGTTAGTTGATTAAAAAGGTGTCTTGACCACATACTATTAAGTAAGCTTAAAAATCCCTTGCTTATATTGTATAGAGGGGGAATGGATGGAAATGGAACCTTATTTCAAGACTAACATGCCTCTTTTATAGGTGTCCAAATAGTTGTTATAAACAAGTCTATGCCCGACTATGTATAATGATCGATACGGGAAGTCTACGTATGAAAGTCGATTGTGGTTTCCTCAGTGTGTTGTTTGAGAAATAATTGTGGCTTTCAAAATTAGTTTGATTTTTTTGATAGTTTCATAATGGGTCTTTGATTTTTTTTATATATGGGAAGTTGATCAATGTGGGAAGCTTCAAAGTAATCATTATGCCTTTGACAAATTGATTTATTCAGCCATCCCTTAATGGAGTGGTATAATCTTATTTGCTTTGTTCAATGATTTTGATAATTGTATTTCAAGGGAAAATCCCACCTTATGATTGGTAATAAATAAATTTACAATATCTATCCTTCAAGGGAACAGTCTGTGAATGCTAGAAATGACCCATGATTGCTAATGACATGGATTTTTAATTTGAGTGCTTTGATCTTGCTTAACATATAATTATTATGTAGGCATAAGGATTAACCTTTATGAAATAAAAAATAGAAGCACAAGAAGGTTGATTTGGTGTGAAGAGTTTGAGGTGGAAATGATCAAGGGAATCTATCTTTTGAAAGGGTTGAAAAGTATCATGAGAATCATGCCATGGGTAGAGCTGTGATACCCATTATTCAAGACTAGGCTATGAGTATGATAGATAATCACATGATTCAAATTTAATAAGTTGTCCCTAACATAGGTATATGAATGTGGTTGAAATTAAGGGATGAACTTAAGCTAAAATAAAAGGTGAACTTGATCCTACTTAATAAAAGAATAGACACAGATGTAAATCATTGAAAGGCTCAAATTATGGGTGGACTTTGAGAGAAGACAACTGGTAAGCTCATGATCTATACTTGTGTGTTATGATATAGGGTCCAAACCAATTGAAAGAAAACTTTTCATATTTTATTTTCTCCATATTGGTGACATGTTGATTTTCCTTTAGGATGAGGTCTCTAATGTTGAATTCTTTCACTTTGAGGTGTTTGTTATAGACATGATTGATGCACTCTTGATAGAAATGGAGATGTGTAAGGGTTGATAAATGACACACATCGATTAGCTCAAGCTAATCTAAATGGTACTGATGATAATCATCCTCAAAAATGAGCTCTTGCATAGATATGCAAAGAGATAGGATTTGGACTTCAAGAGGCAAGATAACATCCATCCCAAACATAATAGAAAATGGTACATCACTCATATGGGTTCTAATGCTATTGTGATATGCCCATAAGGTGAAGGAGATATGTGAGTGCCAATCCTCACCAAATGCATTGACCATTTTATTTAGCATGTTGTTAAGAGTTTTGTTAGAGGCCTTAGCCTATACATTTACTTGAGGGTGATAAGGTGCAGAGAAGCTTAAATTAATTTTGAATGCATCAAAGAGACCCTATAATTTCTTGTTTTTAAATTATTTTCCATTGTTGGTGATAGTCTTATGAGGAACACTTAAATGATAGATGATATGATGGTTGATAAAGTCAACAATCTTCTCTATCTTGGTTGAGACTAGAGGAATAGATTCTACCCACTTGGTAAAATATTTGGTCATAATGATCATAGAATGATGTCACTATGAGGAAAATGGGTTATTTTCACTAATAAGGCCTAGACCCCATTATGATAAGGGTAAAAAATCAATATAAACATGAATACTATGGCTAGGTGCATGATACAAATTGGTAAGTTGTTGACACTTAACACACTTTTTCACATAATCACACCAGTCTTAGTTAAGGGTAGGCTAATAATAAATGAGGTGAAGTATGTGTTTAGCTATAGTGAGGCCACTAAAGTAACCCCCATAGATACCATCATGTATTTCCTTGATAGTGTGAGAGGATTCTTGACTATGTAGGCAATGAAAAAGGAGGCCATCAAAGTTGTGTTTGTAAATAATTCCTCCCATATTGAAATAATGAGAGGTACTTTATATAAATTATCTTTGAGCATTCCTAAAAATTCTAGAAGGAATGATGTCAAGGTTGAGATAGTTTAAGGTTTTTTAATACCAAAGGTCAAGTTGGATCTCTTTCACATTGAAAATGGTGGGAGAATCTGGTTTAATATAAGAATTTTGGGTGAGTTTGTGGATAACAATAGATAGCTTAGAGTTTAAATGTGTAGATGGTATCTAAGAGGAAATGAAAGCCATGGTGTTGGCAAATTTATTAGTAGATTATGGGTTAGGTTAGATGTGGTAGTGTTCAAATGATGCTAAGAGTTCATCAACTAGTTACTTGTACTATTATAGGACACCATTCTTACACTGGTAAGAGCCATTGAATTGATTGACCACAAGTTGGGAGTCACCAAATATATTGATTTTTTTGAGTCCTAGGGATAAGGTAGTTTGAAGGCCTATCACTAGGGCTTCATAATCAATCATATTATTGGTACATTCAAAATCAATCTTTAAAGACAAAGGTAGAGATTCACCATCAAAGGGGATAAGGATGATACCTACACCACCACCATGCTGACACTTTGATCTGTCAAAGAACATGATGAACTAATAGGTGATCTTTTCCTAAGAGAGGGTCATGATGGATTCATCAGGGAACTCAAGATAAGGAGGTTGGTTGTCTACTAATGGTGATTTGTCCAATTGGTCAACAATGAATTTCCATTTAATTAACTTTTAATGAAGGAAATCAAGGTCAAACTATGCTAATAACATTAATGACTTGGCCATACACTGGTTTTGTTATGGCTTGGAGTGCATGTACTTGAGTAGGTTGGTGTTGGTTATGACATAGGTTTTATGGTCAAGAAGGTAGTGGAAAATTTTGGTGGTCATGAAGACTAAATCTAATCAAAGATTCTCAATATGGGTATACTGATTCTCATACTCTACAAGCATGAAACTAATTTAGTAGATATCTTGATCTCTATGTTGGTCATCTTGATGAGTAATCATTTCCCATAGGGAGTGATTATTAGTAGAGATATAAAGTTATAATTGTTGGTCCTCCTTAGGAGAGGTAAGGATATGTGGAGACAAAAGGTATCTTTTAAGTGAATCAAAGGCCTTTTTATAATTGTTATTTCATTTAAAAGAGATATCCTTGTTCATAAGGTAGTGGAAGGGTTAGCATTAGTCTGAAAGATGGGAGATAAAATGATGAATGGATTGAAGTTTCCCCTACAAGCTATGGAGTTGATAAGGTTGTCTGGAGGGAGCATGTAAAGGATTTCCTTGATATTGATAGGATATACTTTGATTTTTTGAAGGAAGACAATGAAAACAAGAATATTTTCTAACAAGACCCTAAAAATACACTTCTTGGGGTTTATGTGGACATGGTAATTGATGAAGCACTCAAAGATGATTTTTAAGAACAACCAAGTGATCCTTTCAAAGTTTTAATTCTCTAAGAAGGTCATCCACATGGTCTTCAACAATATTACGGATAAGGTCATGGGAGATATAAGTCATGGAATTTTGTTAAGTTGCACCAACATTATTTAACTCAAAAGGCATGACTTTATAGTAAAATGTTCCCCATGGGGTGGTAAAGGTGGTCTTGTGCTAATATTTGGGAATAATTAGGATATGATTATATCCTAAGAAACCATCCATGAGAGATAACATATCATGGCTAATTGTAATATCAATGAGCTAGTTGATGCTCAGTAGAGTAAATTCATCTTTGGGGAAAATGAGGTTGAGGTCATGAAAGTCCACACAAATGAATAGTGTCCATGTGGCTTTGGTGATAGGTACAATATTCAAGAACTATTGGGGATAGTCAATGGGTTGAATGAAATTGATAGATAGGAGACGCTAAAGATATTCTTTGATGAGAAGGGCTATTCTAGGGTGCATGCACCAAATATTTTGTTTGAAAGGCTTGGTGTCATGGTTAGTGACTATGTTATGGGTAGTAATGGAGGGGTCAATTTTAGGCATGTCATTATATGACCAAGTGAATGTTAGGCTATGATCTTGGAGGAAAGAGAAATTATCCTAGAGTTCCTCAAAGTTTAGTGATTGGAAAATTTTAATAATGTGGGGGTTTTCTAGAGTTCTCAAGTTGATATCCATGGTGGATTAATTAAACATGGTCAAAGTCTTGGGAGGAAGGGATTTATGGATGGAAGAATCTAGGGCACCAATTTAGGTGAGAATGGAATCATCATCCTGGCACTAAACATTTTTAATGGTAGGATATTTTTTTCTTATCATCTCAAGATGGGTCAAAGGGATGGTTACAGTTACCACTTCCTTTTGATAAGTTAGGGTTCTAAGGTTGATCATGTTGATGAAAAAAAGTTAGGTGGGATGATGTCATCATCCTCACACATAGATAGAGGAGAGGTTAGTGAGGAAGGGGTGTCTTCCTCAATGATGGTGGTAGTAGGTAGTTTGGGTTACTTCTTGTTGAATAGGATGAAATTGAGATTTTGATTCTCATGAGGCTTCTTAGTTCCAATGGTAACTATCTCAAGTGGGTCATGCTCATATCACTTGAGCCCAAATCCTTTCCAAGCACAATGATGGAGGTATGTCTTGGTGAAGCTCAATTTATCTAGGTAGGAGAAACCTTAGGTAAATGTTCTAGGTGAAAGAGAGGTGGTAGAAGCACCAAGAAGTTTATCGAGTTCCCCATAAATAAAATGGATCTGAAAATAAGAGGTTGAAAGGGATTAATAGTTTTGACATTGGGGTCATATCCCAATTTGTTAATAAGTTGTCCATATTCATGAAGAGTAGGGAAAGCATCCAGGGCTAAAAGGAGATACTCCCCTAAGGAAAGGTAGTGGAATGTATATTCTAAAGGGTCCATGGTGGGGATTTGGTCTAAAGGAATAGAGGAACTAGTGGATGCCTCATCAGTGGAAGGGGATATGACATTCACTTTTATGGTTGAATGTTGGCCATTAGTTGCTAAGGGTGTGTTACAGGGAGGTATGAGGACATCATTTGGTTGATAGGTCATGTTGCATGTTGAAAAAGGACTTGGGTCAACTTGGATGGTGATGACCTAGCCTTCATGCTCAAACTTAATACAATGGTGAAGGGTGGAGGGGATACAACCCATGGATTGGATCCAAGGTTATCCTAACAAAACATTGTATTGCAATTCACCTTCCACTACATAGAAGAGTTTGAGGAGTGTACGTGGTCCTAGATGGATATAAAGGATAATAGTCCCCAAGGTAGTGGTCATGGTATTTTTGAAGGAGCAAAAGATGACCAAGGATTTAGACATGATATTATCCAATAGGTTGAGTTGGTTATAGGCATGGTAAGTGATGATGTTAATACTATCTCCTCCATTAATCATGACATGTTTAATGTAGGTAGGGTTGATCGAAGCATTAATAAAGAAAGGGGTATTTAGGTCATCTTGATGGATAGAGGGTATTTATGAATCCTTAAAGGTAACAAGGTTAGAAATTTGAAGGGCACTAACAAAGGCTGTTAGAGGTTGGGGGTTTTTAGGATAGACCTCTACCAATTACAAAGACTCTATTATTACTTGGTAGTGATGGAGAGAGGCAGAGATCAGCTCATACAAGCTCATCTTCATTAGGGTCTAGTGAAGTATATTGAGGATAACTCTTTTGATGGATTCTTAGGGGTTAGATTGGGAAGCACATTAAATATATACCTTAGGTTTGGTTAAAAATGGATATGGATGGGTTTGATTTAGTTGGAAATTAGAGGATGGATACATCTAAGGAATGGACACCTTATCCTTATACTACAATCTAGTGACCACATTGATAGTATGGATAGGAGAAAAAGTTAGGGTCGGAGATTGGTCAAACTCATCTTCAATATAAGGTGAAAGTGATAGAGTGGGTAAACATTGGGTAGGTGTGGTTATTGGTGAGATCCATATAAGTATCATGGGAGGTTCATATATTAATAGATCATCCTCATTGTAAAGCTAGTGGATAATGGTTTAGAGAGCTTTGAAGTTCTCTATGTCATGTTCGGGTGTCCTATCATAAGAAAACACTTGGTGGTCATTATATGAGATGGGTTTTGAATTGACAAGGTCAAAGGGTCTAATGGGAGGTAAGGCTAAATAATAAATTTGTAATAACCTATAGAAATTGGTCAAGTAGGATTCAACTAAAGGTGGTAAAGGTTTAGTGGTCTTGTCTTTGGTTGTTGAGGCAGAAGGTTGTTTGGAATAAGTTTTGGTGATACATGCCTTAGGTAACGTGGTGTACTTAGTTGATGGATTTGGTTTAGAAAATGAGGTTGATGAGCTATAGGTGGAAGATCACAAGGTAGGTAGGATGGGTATTACTGATGTGGTGAAGAGAGGTGCATCATAAAGCAACTACAAAGGTGTAACCAAAAGAGGTGGTGGGTTTTTGATAGAGATAATAGGATTCTTGTGCAAGTTAGAGGGATGAGGTCCCAAAATGGAGGGAAAGGTTGAGGGAATTAAAATTTAGGCCTTTCAATGGTTTCATCTCTTTGGTTTCCTTGGTTTTATACTTAGTTGGTGGGCTTGAAGATGTTAGGTCTACTTTCATATATGGGTAACTAAGACTTGGTGTAGGGAAGGTACCAAGGCTTTTAGTTAATTAGGTATGGGTGACAAAAGAGTGTTTGCTTATTTTGGTCTTGGTTGACTTGGGTGGTTAAGGGTTGGTTGGTTTGGTAGAGGTCTTGGTTGGTTGGGTAGATATGGTAATAGTTTGATTAGTAGGGGTGATCGGTTAGCCAGCCAAAGGAAGGGTTTGAGGTTCTAATCTAGTAATATAAGGGAGGCCTAGTTATTTAAAAAATGTAGCCTAGTCTATGTTGGGTTTGTAAAAAAATTACAATCTTTAAACTAGTCTAGAGAATGGTTTATAGATCAGTTTGGTTCCCTAGGTAGTAGGTTCAAATACTAGACACATAGGTTGGGAAAGGGGGATGGTAACCTTGTCTTCTTCCTCAGTCAAAGGATGAAAGGTTGATATAAGTGGATACTTTATGGGAGGTTTGGACATGGGGATTTATCCCTTGATAATGATCTCTGAAGGAGGGGTGAGTTGCTCAATAGTTAAAGGTGAAGGTGAGGTAGTGATGGTGATGGTTGTTTGTTTGGATATGTCAATTGAAAGGGAGGCTATTGGCTCCACTACCTCAATAAGTAGAGGGGGAGAGGATGGAACTTCCTTAGTTTGGGTGTCTAAAATAAGGGAAGGTAATTCTACTATCTCAATAGATGGAGGAGATGAATAACTAGAGGTTTGGGTACTAGGTGGTTTGGTAATGAGTGCATCAAGAACCATGTTAACTGTATAGGCATCATGAGAACACTCAACTTGGTTACTCTCATTCTTGGTATGAGAATGGTTTGGGAAGGGTTTCTTGAATATATCAAGTGCTTGGTTAGATGGTGCAATGGTTTTATCCAATGTAATCTCCCCCTTATGAATGAGGGATTAGACAAAGCTCTTGAAGGTGTTACATCTACTAACATCATGTCGTATTACCCAATGGAAGGCACACAGATCATTTTCCTTGTACAAACTAGGCGTAGGATGAGAGGACTCAAACTAATAAGGGTTTTTAATAGGATGAAGTTAAATTATGTTAGCCTTTAATAAATTCTCTAGGATTGAAGCATAAGATTTTCCAAGAGAAGTGAACTACTAGTTTTTACAGTTTTGGCTCTTCATGTTTTCTTTTGAGGAACTAGAGGAATTTAGTTGGTTTATAGATGGTGGAGGAGAAAAATTAAGGACAACTACATTCATGTTTCCCTTTCCCTTGGTATTGGTATTTGACTAGTTTTTTAGTTTGGAAGAAGAGGCCTCATTGGTTTTGTAGGTGGAGTTATTGTTTTTTAGTTTTAGCTTCCCTTCATCAATGGATCTATTCTCTAACTTGTGCTCCATGTTAAATGCTTCATCAAAGGTGCAAAATCTTTGGACATGTAATGTAGAGGAGATATGATTGGCACATTCATAATCAAAGAGTTCTATGAGTTTGGGTTGAGGCAAGGAAAAGGAAAGTTGGTTAATTAAAATCCTCCAACAAGATACAAAATTGGTAATTGATTCATCTTCAAGCTGCCAGATAAATTAGAGGTCAGTGATATAAAATTTATTAGAGATATTGATCAAAAAGTAGTCCAATAAGTTTTGAGCCAGTTGGGTGAAGGAGAAGATGAAATGCTTAGTTAAGGCACTATACCAATCTAATTTTAGTCTCGACAAAGACATAGGAAAAGTGTGGAAAAGGAGGGCATCAACATAGGCAATTAGATAACATGAATGATTGAATTCCTTGAGGTACTATTGGGGGCCCTCCTTAATCTAAAACTTGGAGAACATGGGAAGTTACGATTAAAGAGGATATGGCCTAATAGGTATGGATGGATGGGATCATTATAGATATATTCATAGGATAGGAGATTGTTGGCCCTAGAGATGGATGATTCTAGAGTTGTCATCTTGTCCATAAATACCTTCATTAATTTTGTTTAGGGTTGTGCACCTAAAGGGTTGTAAGGTACATACTATGGTTTGGGTTGAGTGACATATTGGTAATTTTCTAGAGGTCAAGAAGTTGCCACATATGGGTAAATGGTTACAGGTGGTTGGGTCAAAGCCACATATGAATATGTGGTTAGTGGTGGATGTGTAAGGGGATATGTATTACTAAGTGGGCATAGTGGTTGAGTCTAAGGTAAGGGATAAGTGGTAACCTTCGTAGTGATAGGTGGTAAGTTGGAAGGTATGGGTGCTACTACATTTTGAATTAGAGTGGAGGTAACTAGAGGAATGCTAGTGGTGGAGGTAGTAGATAATCCAAGAATAATTAGAGTATAGGTAGGTAAAGGTTGAGTGGTGGCTATGCTGGAAGAGTTTTTATTCAATCTAGGAGGTGTTTTGATGTTATAAGGTTAAAATGGCTGGTTTTGCATGGCTATATCAGATGAATTACTAGCTAAGGTATATGCCTGAGTAGCTAATTGTTGGGTGGTGATGGTACTAATATAAAATATACCTAAAAATCCCATTGGCATGCCATATGGTGGATCATTAGGTGGTGTTGAAATGGGTATATAGTGAGTTATTGTGTTAAGGTAATGTTATAAGACTACCAGGTTATTATCTAAAAAGGAAACAAGGTTTGGGTTACCTTGGGAAACTACTTGAGGCTCACTAGAGGCATCAGAATGATGAGGAAAACTCTCAAAATCTGAGATATACTCCATGGATGAAGAGGTAGAGGAGACTGAATAATCTATGAATGGGTCATTACTTGCTAATTTTACTTGTTATTGATGAGTAAGAACCATGCAACTAGGATGAGAATAAAATGCAAAGAATCTTACAACTCAAATAGAGAGAAATCAAGAAAATGATCAAATAAATCCAACACACACTATAGTACATTAAAACCCTATGGTTTATTTTAATCTCAATTTTGACTTATGCCTTAAGCTATAAAAATGTGTGATAGAAGTTTGCTTGTAGATCAGGTAAAATAAAATCAATCTATGGTTGGTTTTGGGTTGTTTAGGTGCTCAAAAATATCTATATTGGGAATAAATATATAGATTGGTATTAGGTCCTACCCCCTCACTTCACACACCACAATGATAAGGGTGTCAAGTGTTTAGACAAGATATACTAATTTTCAAAGTTTATACTCAACTAGAGAGCTAAGATGGTTCTCCTCTTGGTAATGACCTCTAAGTAGGATCACTGGGAAAAGGTAAGGCTAATTCTAGGTGATGAAATCCTATTTGGGCCTTATCTCAAGTTTTTTTGATGTTTAATTCATGAAATTGGTTTGGTTTAATGTGTACAACAAAAGTGATGCTATGATAAAATTATTGTGCCTTAATTGAAAGTGAGCTAAAATTAGAATCAAGTAATGGATCTACTTAATTTTAAACCCAAAAAGGATTTTCATTTTCATTAATGAGCATAGATAGATAGAAAAACATACAGATGCAAAGAAATGAAACCCAAAGTAAAGACTCAAGGTCCCTCCAGGCATGCCAAAATGTTTTAGTGAATTTTTTCTTATTATTTTAAAAAGGGAAGAAGAAGAAACTAAGTAGAGGTATGGTTGAAAAACATGTTTGATTGTGAATTAATTGAATTAGATGATTGTGAATAAATTATCTTTAGCTTAGGAGAATTTTTTTTTGTTAGATAGGTAGTTGAGTGCATTGCCTAGCAATAGCTAGATCTCAAAAGCAAGAGTTTCCTCCAAGGATGTTAATCCACATGTTTTAAAAAATTATGTTTATGAATAGAAAATAAAGTACTCATATTAATAATCAAAAGGTATTGAAATTTAACACAAGAAATACTTGCTAAATAAATAAACTAATTAATACTAGTTCTAGGTGATTGGGGTCTACTTTAAAAAATTACGCAAGGGTCTATGAACATGCAAGGACATAAAAAATAAGATTTGATTGGAGGTAAGTAGGTGAAAATAGCTTTCTATAATTTACCACCATATTTATTTTTGATGGTTGGTCTAACCATTGATGGTTAAGGTTACCATCAACGATTAGGGTGATTGTCAATGGTTGGACAGACCATCAGTGGTTGAGACAACCATTGATAGTTACTATGTGTAGATCTGGGTTGATAAATGGTTCATTAATGGGATCATAAAGTGGGATTTTAGGAGATGGGTTGGTGTTGCGCTGAGTGAGAAACTAAATAAAGTAATCAAATGTTGAAAATCAAGTATATATCTTTCAGAAATCTAAGAGGCTATATGTTTAAGGTGGTTGACCTGTTGGTGGATTTTGATATGATTCTGACATAGTAACAGTACTTGGTAACTTGGTGGATCTATGGTGGCAAGTTACCTCTCTAACATAGTAGCTAGTTTGCTAGATTGTTAATGATGATTGACCTGTAAAAGAGAATTCTAGATACACAAGCTCTTGATAACAATTTTAGATTATTTTCACCTCATTATTCCTCTCTCATTATAATCAAGGAAAGAGAGTTATAACAAGATGTGAACTAGGCCTCTTAATTTTAACTCATTCATGCAATGGCTCACATATGGATTTAGAAAAGTTATATTTAGAAAATCAAGGTGGATGGGTTGTATGTTGGTGGCTAAGGAGGTGCACCCTAACCATCGATGATCAAGGTAACCATTGGTGGTCATCCTAACTATTGATAGTCAAGGGTGAAGGGTTAGATTGGGTAAAATTTAGGTTAAGTCAGTTTGGTCAAAATTACTATGGGTTAGGCTTGGTTATGGGTTGAAGGGTTAGATTGGTCTTAAGGGGGTCCTAAGGTAGTCTAGGGTAATTATGACATTTGGAATCATGATGTGCAGATTTAAAAAGTATACAACAACTAATTTCATTGGTGTTTGTTAGATCTATTTTAGGTTAGCATGGCTTCTCTAGTGACATGACTATCATAATTATAGCCCTTTCCATTTCATATCACTATTTTACCTCCTTATGATCAGCTATGATCATATTCTTCATTATATCACTTATTACATAGATGAATCTCTCATGATCCCTATATTTCCCTTATTTCTTTTCATTTTAGTCTCACATCAATCAATTTTGAGATTACACACTTGTGGGAAAGTCTAGGAGTCTTTAGACACCTTGGTCTTTACGTCCTTTTCTCTAATGATGAAGTGTAAAATATCTTGTATTTGTCACCTATTTTTCTCATGTTTGGTCTTCAAAATCCATATGGAGGAATATAAAAATAAAAAACAAGTTAAAATTCAAATCATAAAATCCAAATAAAAAGCATTGATTAAAAGGCAAAACCAATCTTAAAATTTAGATCACACCAAAATACATGATCTATATTTGGTACATCTCCTATATTATTTGAATCTCAAACTCCATAGTTTGCCTCATAATAGAGTCAAGTTCCATTGGGGTGTGGTAGGCAAGTAGTTTGGGGTAGGAGGTATCGTTATATCATATAATATCTAGTGCCACCTACTTTCTCATGCAAGTACCCTGTATTTTTATTAGACTGGTGGCTCTATAAGGGGTCTTGAGGAATGGGGAACATGTTGTGGGAAGGTAAGTCCATTGTAATTGTATATATCCTTCATGGGTTGATATTTTTACTTCGCTTATTATCCCAAGATTTGTGTTCATTACTCAAAATTTACTAAGTCCTTGATGTTGATAGTTATTAGCCTTTCTCACTTGCCTAGTGTTTCTCATTCTTGCTAGGATATTCACATAAACCATTTGGTTCCTCACATTCCTTATTTACATCATATTTTCTTTATATTCCCTTTATTGGATATTATTTTTCATTGATCACATCTAGCATATTACACCTCTTGGTTTATAGTTTTTAAGTTGCATTGTAAGACCTTGGATAGAACTAAGCCTTCCTCACAATCACCCTTACACCATTTTATTACCACACCATCTCATTATCATACTAGTCATGTCATTAAGTGGTTATGTTTTCTTACATTGTATCTTAGAACAAGCACTAAGTTTGAGTTTTCATCCTTTAAAGATTTTGATTTTCATTTCTCCATGATGTTCTTGTTTGTTTTTTGTGGATTTCACTTATCTTACATATGACATTTGACATTCTTACATGTTTTTATTTATCTATGAATTCTTCATGTTCATCTCACATATTGAATTACATCTCATTTTAAGTCATTCATTTTTTTTTTAGGTTTGATTTGACAAACTTATCTTACATGGGGTTACTTGTCACTTACTTCCATATATTTTTTAGATTCATATTACATTGATATTTCATTTTTTCATTCATGTTTTACATACTTCCCAACATGATTTAGTATGTTTTCCATGGTTTCCAATGTGATTTACTATGTTCCACAATCATTTGTCATTCATTTACCATAATTTTGTCATTCATTTGCCCTCAATCCTTTTTTTATAACCTTGCCTTAACAATCCTAATTTGTCAATTTTCAGAAGACCCTCATATCTTTGTCTCTACCAACTCTTTTTCCAAATTGTAAATTGTTCTAGAATATTGACATCATAAAGAATGTTTTCCACTATTATATGCCTCTATTACAAAATTTTCAATTTTTCACTCTTTTTTGCACTAATATGTACAAGTTCACCTAGTGTTTCTTCATATTGGATACCTTCACTTATCTCACAGTCTCATTATTTATATACAACACTAAGGTAATTAAAGGTATGTGTTTTTCAATTATGCCCTTTCATTTATCTTATTTGTTCCTTACTACATTTTATTTTTCATCAATGTTATGTGTCATCATGTTTTATTCTCGAAGCACCATCCCATGTTTCACTTACACGATATGTGATGAGATTCAAATGGGGAATATGTATACACAATATTTTCAAACTTTTATCAAGTATTGATTCTCTTTATATTTTAAGAACCCATCGAGTCTCAATCTATCTACGTGCATGCCTTAAAGGGTGTATTAAGAAAGGGGTGGGTAGACCATTGGTGCTTCACATGATTGTTGTCCCTTTTTCCACTTGTTATCTACACATTTGCCTCCTAAAAAACATTAACCTAAGATTTTATTCTCTCTTTCACACTGTATTAATTTTCCACGTTCATTACCCCTTTTCCTCACCTAAAACCCCTTTGGATAGTTTACATGACTATGT
This sequence comes from Torreya grandis, assembly GCA_037957365.1. NCBI lineage: Eukaryota > Viridiplantae > Streptophyta > Pinopsida > Cupressales > Taxaceae > Torreya > Torreya grandis. The sequence continues at coordinate 8,144,440 of JARHVA010000084.1, forward strand.
CGGTAGGGTCAACCTTGTATTTTTATTTACAATAGCTTACTAAGAATTAAGTCATCCACCATGGTAGACTTATTTCATTACTTAGTGAGTTTATTATTAATTATAATACTAGGTCGATCAGATCAACCCTATTAGACAAAACTTTTAAAAGGGATTAGGGTTAAATCTACCTATATATAAAAGATCATTTCACCATTATTGAGAGAAGATAAGAAGAGGTAAGAGATATTGTGCATCTGGTTATCCACCATTCTACTTGAGGAACAAGCTTAGGGTTTAATACTTTATTTGGAGATACAGATCTTATTTTGTGGATAATTCTTTTGGATGCATTGATAGGTTGTGTATCCTATATCTAATTTATCCTTATCATCCTTACATACCACAAAACCCTCTTTCAAAGCACCTTGGCTAAATGAGAGATTGAGGCTCGATGGGTTCATCTTTAAAGGTAAGTATCACTAACTTTGTTCTTCCTTTATAAGAGTAGATAGATGTACATTTCTACTTCTCTTCCATACATTAGAATTTTATATGCATTGACATGAGTATATTTCTCTTATGCTTATTTACTTTTTTTATTTATTACCCCCACTTTATGCCATAAGATTTGTTGAGAACTAGATTATATTTATTTGCTTTACTTGTTATTAGTATAGTGAATATGAAAACATAGGTCTTATTTATCATTATTATGTGATTGTGCTTGACTAGAGGTTTTGGAACCCTTGCTAGTATTATTGTTTTGATAAGAGATCCCCTAATTGAGTCTAGTGGATCCACATATTGGTCATGTTCTTGATTATATAATGTAACCCCACTTAGAAGTGTAAGTATGATGTAGCTTCTCTGAGTTAGTATTGATTTATAGACATGATACATTTTTGATTACATACAAACCCCACACTCCAAAATAGCCTAATGTATTATTCAAATCAATAGATTACACCATATACTTGTAGAGTAACCTTCTAGGAGCATCACCAGTATACTACATGAGATAAACTAGTTCCACATAGTTTTAATGCCTTTGCACAACTATCAAGCATCCAAATCTTAACTACAATATTATCACAATATTTATACAAGCTTACTGCTTAGATTTATAGATTCATACATTTACAAATGAGAAGACATTATTATTTATAGAATTTTCAATGAGATAGAGATAAAATAAATTAAAAATTATAAAATTCATCCAAGGGAAAAATATTCCCCCCTTAGTGGGAACACTATTTGGAAATATTAAACCCTGTCCCCCTCACATGTGATTAGTTAAACTATTCTTCCACTTTTGACTTGAGGATCTCCAATTCCATTTGAGTCTAATATGTTTCACCCAAATTCACATGTGCCTCTAATATACAATAGTAATGTATTCCCCACTATCCCATGTGCACACACATGAGTCAAAAGACTCCATAACTTTTGACTTATCCCACATGTGCCAATGTCCTCTACATGTTTCCATATCTTAAACTATCAAAATCATGTGAATTTAAAATTAACCAAAATGTCCCATAGTAGAGTGGTGAATCAATACCTACATCACCTACCACATCACATGAACTATATCACATGCACTATATCAACACCCACTCTATCACATGCACTATAATCCATGTAGATTCCTCACATGGGTCATGCCAACTCATCACAAGCCACATCAACACCTACGTCACCTACCACATCACATGTGAAGTCATTTCCAACTCACCACTTCCACATCATAACATGAATAGTGAATGCAAATAGTATCTCATGAATAGTGTCCTAACTTGTCAAGGTTAAGACACCTCAATTCCCAACAAATATTAGGAGAGTTAAGTTTAGGATTAACCCACAAGGGTTAATATAAATTTCCATTATTGATCCAACTATCCAATCATGTCCTTCAAGGAAACATATGAATTTTGGGATGTAGAATGTCCATAAAGATTCTTAGAGGGGTTTTTAATAGTTATAAAAATTATGTATGCATTGGATATCAATTTAGAAAATAAATATGTCCATATACCTATTTAGGATAGAGTGAGGTGGAAAAATAGGTCTAAATTAAGTGGTCAAGTTGAGTAAAGTGAAATAGGTCCAACAATGACATAATCAAACATTCTTGAAAAAATTTGAGTGACTAAATTACTATAGTAAAGGAAAGATACTCCTTAGTGTGTACAACACACATTGCTTTTGGGAGAAGATAAAAATCATGCAAGGTGTTCCATGGAAAACCTGTAATGATGTGAAAGTGATTAATGTTCATATGTGAAACTAAAAATTTAAATGTGACTTGAATTTCAAAAGATTTAAAATGATAAGGAACTATCACATCTATGTGAGTGAAACAAATGATACACTTGGTTGATTTTTCTTAGAGATGGAGCTTCCTTGAAGCATTGGAGAGTTGGTGCTTCCCATGAAGCACTTGGCAAGATTGGTTCCTTATATTATTGAATGGAGAATTTGAGGGTGATCAAAACCCAAATTGAATTAAACTTGTATAGAAAATAAAACTCACTAAGGAACATAGAGACCTCAATTTATTTTGTTTATATTTGTAATCCCAAGACATCAAATAGGTTAAAATCCAAAATTGATTCTCAAACATAATGTTATAGAGAATTGAACTTATAAGTTATGAATTATGTACTTTAACTGAATCAACCATTTTAGATGGATTATATATTCAATTGTCACTTTGGTCCTTTTTATTTAATTTATAATAAAAATATAATGGATAAAATCCATGATCCTACCATATCTATAGATACAAAATGATACTGAAAACACAAAATGAATCTATATCATGCCCCTTAAATTATGAAAAATTATCATAGTATGTATGAATATGTATCATGCTCCCATTGAAAATGTCAAATCTATAATTTTTGTAAATGAAAATTTTAAATTTTGTTTGAAACTTGTATATGAATTTGTATCCTTTACTCAAAATTTTATAAATATATACTTTGTTCTTGTAATGTGAATGCATGTGCATGGCATATGCCCCCATAATTTGTGTCAATGATTGAGTTTTGAACCATTTTGAAACTTTTAAAACTATATTCTATACTAAAACTAATTTTTTGATTTTTAAGATGCTTGTAACTTGTATTTAGAGATTAATAAAATTCATCCATTTTGAGGTGAAGTAATTGATCCTAAAATTCCCTCATGTCAAAAGAAACGTTAACCGTAACATGCATAGTAAGCTATAATCATTTAATAATATATCATATGTGAAAAGTATGTTGCCATAGTAAGATATGTATCATTTGAGTTATGTATACAAAATATAAGGTAAGGCATGTATAAATGTATCAGTGAAGCTCATAATAATATAATATAGAGTTAGTATCTTCTGCATTAGTTAGTGCATGATATTGACCATTGCACTCTTTAAACTTAGCATGCTCAACAAGTATACAAACACAACAAGGGAAATGTCATACGATAAGTCCAAGGGTTGGATACAAGGGACATGTTAAAATGTCACATAGGTAAATATCACACACACAAGGCCAAGGGCCACATGAAAAGGACATGAATGATGTTTCAAATAAGGTACATGTTCAAATGTCATACCTACCATATAATATCTCATGGAGATGTTCAATAAATTATACATAAGGGAAAAGATCCATACATAATATTTAAATAAGATATAATATACTATGTACAAGTAATAGAAGCAATGGAGCATATAACTATAAAGGCAGTCTAACCCATGCAATTGTATTGTGATCATATTCTAGTAAATAAAATATTCATGTATGCAATGTGAAATATAAATGTTAGCAAGAAATTTGTAAAGGTATGTATAGATCATCAATATATGAGTCATGAAATGATAACATCGGTAAATATTATAACCTATGGATAATACACTCATAGTTTAACAAGACTACTGGGTAGAGGCAAATTGAGCATCTTAGTCTTTATTAAAAAAAATATGTTTTAAATAAAACTCATGAATACCAAAGAAATGCATGTGTAATATCAAAAGAAGATGTTGTCTACTAATCATGAGATACATATCATATGATAATTATGTAAACTATATGTCTAATCATGCTAAAATCCTTTTTTTGGATTTTTAGAATATTTTGAATGTTTTTATATTTTTCCAATATTTGAATTTTTTTGTACTTTTTGAAAATTTGAAACTATAGTAATAGAAACTATGAAGATGAAACCATGGGTTTGAAACTATAATAAAGGAAAGAGATATAAACAATTTATAAAATGTGTTAATGTGAAATATGCATGACAAATGATATCATGACCATGTATAGGTAAGATACCACCATTGTAGGTGTGTTGTATCTAAAATACTACCAAAAAAATAATGAGTATGTAGAGGATTACTTGTGCATCCTTATCTCATAAAATATACACTTGTCAAATTATGTCACATGTATGAGCAATAAACTTAGAAAAATAGATATTTTTCATGAATAAGTAATGATTTGCATACTATAACTAGGTTAAATATTTTAAAATAGATAATATTAAGGATTTGGGTGCTTATATTTTGATTTCTAGGTGAGAATTTACAAAGGATAAGATATACCAACTAAGGTTAGTAATGCTAGTAAGTCCTAAACTTTAATGGTTGGTTATGTACTTGTTGAAAAAAATATTTTTATCTATACAAACTAGGAAAACATACAGATAAATGGTGAAATATAGATGAATAGATCACTATTTTATACTATTTGGATCTAGAAATTAAAAATAAGAGCTAAGAGACCAAATATTCAGAAAGAGCCAAGGGATTAGAATTATTGAACAAATTGATTGAATGTGTAAATAGTATAAAAACATGCTACAACATTCAAGAAGCTATGTAAAATTATATTTTTTATTTTTTGAATTATTTAAATGTTTGAATTTTTAGAATATTAGAAAATGTAACAAGTTAACTAATGATCCCATCAATATAAAAATCATATGAATCTATGATAAATGGTATAAAGATTACATTTATTGAATAAAATGTGCTAGATGTGCATGTATCAGAATCATAAAATGTATCATATGATGTAATTAACTATTTTCACTTGGATTAACACCATTTGAGGAGATGTCTTATCTCTCCTCATCCAAGTGGCACAATTGAAACACCTTTAGGCTGTGGGTAGCCTAAGAGTGAGGTGAATCTCTAGATAGGGCTAGTTCTCTTGATGTATCACTTTCAGATCATTAATACACCTATGATTACAAGGAAAAGGGATAGAAGACTAAAAATAAAACATCCTAAAGGTGGTGATACACCAAACTAAATGATAACTACCAAAGATTTACATGTCACACATGAGACCAAGAGACTAACTAGGCATTCACTTCTCTAATCTAAATATTCTCACATTAGTATTTCATCATGAGGTTGTCATGGATGTTTAAACTAGGAGTAATAGATAAGAGGCCTAGAATGTCAATATTGGATAGAATAACTCACTCAAATTGACACTCCATATAAGACTTCACATGACCTATAAGAAGAAGCTTTGAAGATGCAAATAGGTGAGAGAATGAAACAATAATGCTAAGGAAACAATGGTCATCACTAATCAAGATCAATCATTCAAGTGAACACAATATTAATAGTCATATAAGAGGTAAAATCAATAGTCTTTATTAATTTAGTGGTATGAAAATTATTAGGGATACACCATACTCAGGTGGAGCATCCTCACAATAGCCAAAATGGCTAGTTCTTATAGAACTTGAGAGAGAGAAGAGAAGAAGGAAGTCTAAAAGTCACAAAGACAAGTGTCAATCTGGGAAAATGAACTACATGTGCATGAAAACAGAATGTGAAACTTATCATGTAAATTAATAAAATAAAAGTTTCAATCCAAGACATGAAACTCTTGGAATTTGTCATGAAATTCCCTATGTTGGCTCATAAAATTACCTTCATGATTCACCCTTTTTACAATGTCCCAAAACTGAATAGGTACTTGTCTAATGATTGAACTATGATGAAGGGTTTATGGAAATGTTTTTATATGCATTGGATATATTCTTAATCACTTGGATTCCTCTAAAAGTGACCCATCACTACTTGCAGTCAAAGAAACTCCTTTCTCAGTCCCCCTCACACTTGGACTCAAAAATGGCTTTATTTTATCATTAAAATATATAAATGGGAGTGGATTACACTTTTTAAGACTCTCCATGGCCTTATATTTCTTAGGTGTATCTTAAATAGGCTCTCATTTAAAGTTTTCATAATTTTCATCATCTTACTCACTTTACCAGTTTTGACTGGCTGAGATGAACTTACTAGAAAACATAATTAGGGGTTTATATGAATCATTAAATGACCATATTGAGTTATGATAAGTCTCTATATTCCTCCCAAACTTTATTTCATCTCTTGAAACCTCCTATAACCTACATAATGCATAAAATAGTCAAAGATAGCAATTATGTACCTTGTTCATATAGATAGGGAATGCCTCAAGTAAATGGAAAGGGCCTGTGGATATTCATATATAATCTCAAATCATTTCCCAAGGAATTATAGTCTATTTATATGTATCTCCTTCTTTTCTTTCCCAATTGGGTCTAGAACAAGGGTTTGTGAGGGTTTTAGACCATTTCTACTCTTAAGGTTCATTCACAAATTTGGGATGTTAGAATTCAAAAAAAATTCTATAAGAATTAAGTTTAGGACCCATGTCAACTTATATAAACTTCTTGGATCTCCATGCACAATCTCCAAGGAGATGTAAGCATTTCAATTTAGTCTATGGAGCTTATTTTCTCATTTCCTACAGGATTGAACTGTCTTTGAGCCAAAAGTCACTTTTTCTATTGCTTCCCTACATTCCAATAATTTTGACACATATATTATGAATCCATATATATTTATAAATGGATTAGAATTCTCTTCTACATTTTTACATTAAAATGACTTCCCATTTGGGCTTTAGGCTAAATCCTACCTAATAGGTATGACTATAACTCTTGTAGGTTTGGATAAATTGTGTATCTTCAATCCTTTAGGAATGTTTTATCATTTTTTTTCAGGTTTGATACAACTTCTCACACTTCCTATCAAGGAAAAATCAGCTTCTGGTTCATCCCTTTATCTCTACATTCCAACACTGTAGGGTTTGCATACAAAGGGAAGTACCCTCTATCTAAGATAACATAGAGGGTAATTTAACTATTATCCTAGACAAAATACTTGTTTGAGGGGATAATTAAATCCATATAGATTATGTTTACAAAACTTTTCCCCTTGATCAGGTCATATAACCTTATAAAATCCTTAAAACCCAAGAGAGTCTATTAGGAAAAGACTGTGTGCAAGGCTTGCACTTTAGACTGTGTATTACATAATTCAGGTATTTTATTTGATTTGTACCCACCATGATAGTATATCAAGGTTTTATTCCCTACATTTAAGTCTATTTTCATTATGTATATCATCATCCCTCCCTCAACTCTATCTTACTCACATCTTGCTTTGATTAGCCTAGACTAGGGTCATATGACTGTGATTGTGTTTTATTTCTAGGCACTATACTTATAGGTATGAATATGGATTAGAGTTTGGAACATTGCATGAGATTATTTTATGCTTTAAAATATCATTTATTAGTGATTTTAACTCATTCATTCCACACTTGGGTTAAGTCCACTTTAAGAATCTTAACCTTTTTGCTCTCTACCCCTCACAGTCAGCTTTAGCTAACTCTATAGGGTATTGAAGGTGTTTTTGTATTATTGAAACTTGTATCATATATACCATGGAAATAATATAACATTATATGAATCAATGTGACCTGATATGTGTCCTTATGTTTTAGGTCTGCATACTTAGACCACACTATTGGCTTGTGATAGTTTTTAGTCAACTATAGGTTAACCTCTTAGGCAAAAGACACCTATGGGTGTGTATAGGGTCTAAAACATAGTATCAAAATTATATTGATTATCCTTACACTCATTTAATATGAATTTTCAATTGATAAGGTCCTTAAATCATAAATATTTATTTTACTTGTAACCTAGGTGCTAGAGTTACTTTGGAGTTTTAAATCCTGTAGGTGGCACTACCTAAAAATAATGCATAAAAGTGCATCTTTGGGCTCCTCTAGCATGAAAAGCATAGGACTAAATAACTTCCTTGTTTTTTCAAGATGTAATCCTATATGTATAATACAATACATAGTCATTTAGATGTATCAAAAGTCCTTGTAAACTTGTTTTAAGATATCAACAAAATGCTAGGGTGCTCTATTATATGATTTTAGGGATTTGATCCATGAACATAGTCATTTGACCCTAGAAGGTGATCTACACTTTAATTTTCCAAATTGACAATCCAAATGAGCCCACCATAATATCTTAAGCACACTATTATTCCAAGTATAATTTCATCACTTATTTCAACATTTAAAAACAACCCCTTAACCATCTGCTAGGACTACTTATAGGTGCACATTTTCATGTCTCAAGGTAGAGAAGATGAGGATGGAAAGTGTGAATTATTTTGACCTTAAATGGACTCTATAATCATATTAATACCTCCAAATTAATTCTTCACACTTTAAAGTGTTTGAAAACAACACTAAGATTCTCATTCTAGCATGATGTCATCATGATATACTTGTGTGTGCACCTTGAATGGTATGCAAGAAATATATGTGAAATGGTATATGTATTCAAGGAACCTACCATCATAATAACTTGATATCCTCTTAATATTTCATACCCCATTTTCAAAATTTTACTCTTCTATTGGCACTTGTAGGTGGATATCTATGTTGATTGTGTGTAAATATTGCACATGGCTACAATATTCCTTTCTTGCACCATATGGAATCTCAAATCACTAAATTATGTGGATATAAGATATTAAAGGTTTTAAACCTTATTTATACTTATTTGGATGCTCTCATAACCTCCACAAGTCATGACTGAGATTGAGGATGAGCTGGGAGTTAATTGTGTATGCCAATGGACTACAAACTCAATGATGTTGACCTTGTAGGTTTAAAATTTTGAAATAAATATATTAACATTACTATTAATATGAGTGAAACACCATATTACATCATTTAAAATCCCTTGTATAAAAAGAGGCTTTCTACAAATGGTGAACTTGACTATCATTCCACCTGTAACGTTAGCTTGTAAACTAAACTAATTAACACATGAGATCTTTGCCACACATGAAAATAAGCATGGAAAGCATGAGTGGATATGGATAAAATCATCTATAATAATTCTTTATATATATATTCTATGAAGATTTCCAAACCAAAGCAAAACCGGTAGGGTGCACATATTAGCAAGCAAATAAGATAGGTCAACTTATTAGGAATGGTTCATAAAGCATAGGTCACCATTAATCTATAAATAAAAATAAAATGTAATCTGATTGAGTGTATAAGACACCCCCAAGATCAATTTATCTTAAACCTCCCCTACTGGCCATACCAAGTAGAAACCTACTGACTAGTTCTATGTGCATGGAAGGGTGAAGAAAGAGAAAAATGTTTTTAGCTCAAATTTTACACTTAAAAAGTACTTAAATCATGTAAATGGGTCTAAATAAGATAAATAGTCATCTAATAACCTTATCCCATGTGTCACATTTCTTTATGGGCTATACAAGTACCAAACTACTTTTTCTAAGAAAACTACTCTGTCTTCTAAATAACCTACCACTTTTTAGTTAGAAACATTTACTTAAGACATATTAAGACACATGGGGTGTGAAATCACCTTTTTACACCTTTACATTTCTCAAATAGACTATACAAGTCACTTAATTCTCTATACTGACCCCCACAATGACTTTTAGGACTAAAAATATATGACCAAAGCTAGATACACATAAAATCCCACTAAATGAGTTATGACATACTTCATTACATTATATTAGGCCCATAAAAACATCTAAAGATCAAGTTTTCACCTATATGGGTCCCAATTTTACCTACATGGGTCAAATGTGGTCAATAAAATGGTGACTCATAGGGGTGGTATGTCTGTTATACTAAAGATCAGTAGCCTTATCTTGTCCATGGGCCTAAGGAGTCATTTTAAGTCTAAAACAAAACAAGAAGTCTTGACACTTAATAATAAGGATTTGATCAAGACAAGACAACTAATTACCTCAAACACACAAAATAAAAGACTCACACAAAGTAAAGAAAACACACTAATAAGGCACACACACGTGCTCAAAGCACTTAAGGAAAACAAAAAACAAACAACTATGCACAACTAGAAACTAAGCATACTTGCTTTCTAGGATCAAAATGAAAGTTACTTGAATAGAGATGAATCACAATTCCAAACATGTGGTTCCTTGGATTAAATTTTTGGTAGATCAGACCTATTCCTTTGTACTTCACTTGATCTGCTCTCAAGTAAATCATCTTTAAATAGATGTCTAATGTAAATGTATTCGTCTTGAATTTATACACATACCTCATATTGATGCCCACTTTTCATCTCATGATCAACTTGTAATTTATTGATAGGCATGGCTTTAAGAGGAGTAGTTTCTTGTTCCTTGGAAGATTGAGACCAATAGAAGCTTGTTCCATCCTTCAAAAGCTGATGTGTTTCTCTCAACTAGTTGAGAGGAAGATAACCCATTTTGATGATTTCAAATATATCATCATGGGATGCATATGCTTCTCGAAAGGATAAATTTGAAAAGTTGCTTCTTCTTTGCATACTCACTCGACTATCAAGGATGCCTTCTCCATTTTTGACTAGAACATATCCTCCTTTAAGAGGAGTATAACCTACTACAATTATTACAAACAATTCATATCAAGGCTAACTAAAGATGTGTTCTTGCCTATTTATGATATCTTGGGTAGTGATTGAAGAACCAATAATGATTTCCTCTTCTTTGACATTCTTCAATATCAACACAATCAGAAGATTCAACATAAGAAATCCCTTCTTCTTCAGCATTTAGAACCTCTTGAGGGGTCTTAAGTTGTATCTCAATTGTTATAACCTAATTGTTTTTCTCAAGGGCTGCAATATCCTCAATTTCTTTCTCCTTCTTGGTTATGCCAATGCTAGGCATTTTGTAATTAGGGGACCTAGACCAATGAAGCTACAAAGGAGCTATGTTTTCTTCAAGCAAGAGATATAAATTATTTTTAACCAAATGATCCTCTTTAGGTTCCTAAACAATAATTCCATCAAGGCAAATGGAAATAGGGTGATGATAATATGAACTAGTTGGTGGAGGTGGAACATAGAACTCAACATCAGATTGAGAATGAATTGTAGGGGATCCTTTTGTGAGTTCTTGAGGAGGGGGAGGCAAACTTTGGGATAAAATATCTTGGTTTTTTTATTTAAATTTTATAATAAATTAATTTAAATCTAATTCATCTTGAGCACTTTCTTGATGAGGGTTAGATGGGGTGTGTTTAGGCATATGATCGTCTTTTGGATCTAAACCTTCCATCACACCTTGACTCAACAATTTCATTCTTGACTCTAAATATTTAATTTTCTTAGCTAGGTTATCTTATAAAATTCTCTCTTGAATTTTATATTCATATTCATGAGTATAAGGATTACAAGAGGGATGTTATAGAAAAAAAGAGGTCTCTTGAGGAAGGGGATTGCGTAGGATCAAGCTCTTTCCTAACATCGCACTCTATCTAGGCCTTTATCCTCTTTATTTTTCCATGATTCCAATACCTTATTATATCTTAGGATATTAGGATTAGGAGTCTCTTCTTGAGGTAGTGATGTAATTTTAGAAGTGGATGAAGTGTTCAAGAAACATGGGATCTCCTTAGGCTTGGATTCTCCACCTTTTCTCCAACTTGGGATTTCATATCTAGAAGTTTCTTCTTAAGGTGGGGATTAGTGGGAGATGTAAATGAGAGATTATATTATAATTAATTTATTGATAATATGTACTAATTTTTTTATTCATTAGATAACTCAATCTACCTATCAAGGTTTGCTTAAAAAACAAATTTTGTCTTTCCAACTCTCTCTTCCAGCTAATTAGGAAAAAGATGACTTTGATAATATTGATTCAGTTCATGAGTAGGGGTCAAGTAGAACTAATATAAATATTTTGGAGGTGGATATGAGGGATGATATATTTGGTGAGACTGCTCTTTATGAATTCTTATCTTATCTTCTAAAGATGAAACCAAACCACTCACATCTAGCATCTCACTTGTGAGACTTTGCCAAATTTCTCCCTTAATAGGTGCTCTCTTTATTTTAACTAGCTCTAATTCCCCTCTCACCTTATGAATGAGATGAATAGGAAAATCTTGACCATGTCCCCTTTATATTTCAAGATCTATCATATATCTCTCATAGCCCAAAAGAGTTTTCTTGAAGGTTGAAATGGACTGATTTAAGAAGTGACTAGGTTGACTAGAAGGAGCAAGATATTGAGAAGGCTAGTTATAGGACTAATACAATTCATGTCAAGGTTGATAAGGGTCATATTGGAACTATAAAGGATCATGACAAGGCTAGTAAGAATCACACAAAGGTTGATAGGGAATTTCATAAGCTTGAGATATATCACCAACTTGTATAAAACAATACTCAACACCAAAACTAACCATGGAACTTCATTGGGAATCAAGAACACAAAGAAAAATTACCAAAAATATTCAAAAGGAAAACTTGGGCTGCTTGACTAGCTGATGTAACTTTGGAGTTGATATTGATGATTGGATAGATGCATCCAAAGGATGATGTGTTGAAAGACAACACCAAAAACATTTAAACTTCTTTGACGATAAATCCCATTTGGCATGCCAAAAAATATTTTCACTTGGATTTTCACCCTTTGAGATGTCTTAGCTCCCTTCATCCAAGTGGCACAATTTAAATAACTCTAGGTTGTGGGTAACCTAAGAGTGAGGTGAATCTATACATAGGGATATTTCCCTTGATGTACCACTTTTAGATCACTACTACACCTATTATTTTAAGGAAAAGGGAGATAAAATTGAAAATAAACTATCCCAAGGGTGGTGATACACCAAATTGAATGATAAATACCAACCAACTGTATGTCACACATGAGACCAAGAGACTAACTAGACATACACTTCTCTAATTTGAATCTTCTTACATTAGTATTTCATTATGAGGTTGTGATGGATGTTTAGGCTATGAGGACTAGATAAAAGGCATAGAATGGCACTATTGAATATACTAACTCACTCAACTTGACACTCCATATAACACTTTGCATGACCTACAAGAAGAAGATTTAAAGCTATAAATAGGTGAGAGAATGAAAAAATAATGCTAAGGAAACAATGGCCATCACTAAGTAAGATCAATCATTCAAGTGAACACACTATGAATAGTCATAAAAGACATTAAATTAGTATTATTTATTGATATAATGGTATGAAAATGAGTATGGATTCACCATACTCAAGTTGAACATCTTTACAATAGCTAAAATGGCTAGTTCTTATATAACTTGAGAGAGAGAAGAGAAAAAAATAAGTCCAAAGGTCATAAGGACAAGTGTAAAGTTGTGAAAATGAGCTACATATTCATGAGAATAGAATGTGAATTTTATCATGAAATTTTAAAAAAGACAAGTGTCAATCTAAGGCATGAAACTCTTGGAATGTATCATGAAATTCCTTATGGTAGCTCACAAAACTACCTTCATCATTTACCCATTTTGTAACGTCCCAAAACTAAATGATTACTTGTCTAATGATTTAAGTGAGAGTTAGGGCTTATGGACATGTTGTTTCATGAATTAGATTCATTCCTAATCACCTAGATTCCTATGAAAGTGAGCCATCAATGCCTATAGTCAAATAAACTCCTTTTTTAGTCACCCCTCATACTTGGCCTCAAAAATGGATTTAGTTTCTCATGAAAATCCATAAAATGTAGTGTATGAAAATTTTCAAGACTCTCCATGGCCTTATATTTCTTATATGCACCTTAAATAGGATCTCATTTAAAGTTTTCACACTTCTAACCATCTTGCTCACTTTTCTAGTTTTGACTAGCTAAGATGAATCTACTATTAAAAAAAACTAGGGGTTTTGATGAAGCATTAAATGAGTGTAGTGAGTTATGATAAGTCTCTATCTTACTCCTAAAGTTTATTTCATCTCTTGAAACCTCTAGAACCTGTAAAATGCATAAAATGGTCAAAAAGAGAAATTTTATACCTTATTCATACAAATAGGGAATGCCTCAAGTAGATATAAAGGGTCTATAAAGAGTCATATATAATCTCAAATAATTTCCCAAGCCATTCTGGTCCATTTGGATGTATCTCCTTCCTTATTTTCCCAATTGGGTATAGAACCAGGGTTTGTGAGGGGTTTAGACCACTTTTGCTCTTAAGGTTCATTCATAAATATGGGAAATTGGAATTTCAAAAAAAATCCACAATAATTAGTTTCATATCCCCTATCAAATTATCTAAACTTCTTGGATCTTCATGCACAATCTCCAAAGAGATGTAAGCATTTCAATTTAGCCTATTGAGCTTGTTTTCTCATTTCTTGTAGGTTCAAACTATATTTGAGATAAAAGTGGATTTATCTATGACTTACCTGCATTAAAATAGATTAGAAAAATATATTATTACCCCATATACATTTATCAATTTATTATAATTCTCTTCTATAGTTTGAAGTGAAAATGACTTCCTATTTGGGCTTTATTCCAAATCCTGCCTAATAGGTCTGACTATAACTCTTACAGGTTTGGACCACTTATGTATATTAAAGACTTTATTCATGTTTTATCATGTTTTTTCATGTGTTATAAAAATTCTTAGACCTCATATCAAGTCCCAATAATATTTTTATTCATCCCTTTACCCTTACATTCTAATACTGTAGGGTTTGCATACAAAGGGAAGTACCGTATGTCTGAAACAAAATAGAGGGTAATTACCATATTATCCTAGAAAAAATACATGTTTGAGGGTATTATTAAATACATATAAATTATATATACAAAACTTATTCCCTTTATCAGGTCATATGACCTTCCAAAAGCCTTAAAACATAATATAGTCTTTTAGGAAAAGACTGTGTGCAGGGTTTGCACTTTAGACTGTGTATTACATCATTGGGGTATTTTATTTTATTTGTACCCACCATGAGATTATTAAAAGGTTTTATTCCATGTATTTAATTCACTATCAACATCCCTCCTTCAACTCTATCTTATTCACATCTTGCTTTGATTAGCCTAGACTGGGGTCATATGACTATGACTGTGTTTTGTTTCTAGGCACTATAATTGTAGGTGTGAATATGGATTAGACTTTAGAAAATTGAATTATATTATTTTAAACTATAAAATATCATTTATTATTTATTTTAACTAATTCATTTTACACTTGTGATAATTCCACATCAATAATCTTAACTTTTTTGCTCTCTGCCCCTCATAGTTAGCTACAATTGACTGTGTAGGGTCTTGTAGGTAGTTTTGTATAGTTGAAAGTTGTATCATATAAACAGTGTAAACCATATAATATTATATGAATTATTGTGACTTTATATGTGTCCTTATGTTTTATTTATTCATACTTAGATCACACTATGGGCTTGTGATAGTTTACAGTCAATTGTAGGTCAACCTCTTAGGGAAAAGACACCTGTAGTTGTGTATAGGGTCTAAAACATAGTATCAAAAGTATCTTGATGATAATTATGCTCCTTGAATATTAATTTTAAAATGATAAGGTAATTAAATCATAAGGATTTGTTCCACTTTCAACCTAGGAGTTAGAGTCACTTTGGAGTTTCAAATATTGTAGGTGGCACTACCTAAAAATAGTGCATAAAAGTGCATCTTTGGGCTCCTCTACCATGAAAAACATAAGACTAAATCACTTCCTTATTTTTTAAATATGGAATTATATATGGATAATACAATACAAATTCACTTATATGCATCAAAATTCCTTGTAACCCTATTATAATATATCAAGAAAATGCCATGGTGTTATGTTATGTGCATGTAGGGATTTGATCCCTAGACATAGTCATTTAACCCTAGAAGGTGATCTACACTTTAATTTTACAATTTTAAACTCCAAATGAGCCTAATATAGTCTCCTAAAAAAATTATGATCCCAAGGATAATTTCATCACTTATTTAAACACTTCAAAATGATCCCTCGGCGCTCTGCTAGGACTATCTGTAGGTGGACATTTTCATGTCTACTAGTAGTGAAGATGAGGATAGACAGTGTGAATTATTTTGAACTTAAATGGACTCTATATTCACATCAATACCTCCAAATTAATTATTCACACTTTAAAGTGTTTGAAACCACCACTAATATTCTCATTCTAGAATGACATCATCATGATATACCTATGTGTGCACCTTAAATAGTATGCATGTAGTATATCTGAAATGGTCTATATATTCAAGGAACCTACACTAATATTCAATTTATATCATCTCATGATTTTTAAATGAAACATAAATATGTTTCAAATCTTCAGTCAAGATTTCATACCCCATTTTCAACATTGTTCTCTTCTATTGGCACTTATAGGTGTATATCTATGTTGACTATGTGTAAATGTTGCACATGATTGCAAAAGTCCTTTATTTCACCATATGGATTCTCAAATAAATATATTATGTGGATATAAGATATTATAAATCTTTTAAACCTTAGTTATACTTCTATGGATGCTCTCATAACCTCCATAAGTTATGATTGAGATTGAGGATGAGCTAGCAGGTAATTGTGTATGCCAATGGACTACAAACTCAACGATATTCACCTTGTAGGTTGAAATTTTTGAAATAAATATATTACCATGACCAATAATATGATTGAAACACCATATTACATCATGTCAAATCCCTTGCAGAGAAAGAGGCTTTCTGAAAATGGTGAACTTGACTGCCATTCCACTTGGAACATTACCTTGAAAACTTAACTAATTAGCCCATGAGATCTTTGAAAAACATTAAAATAAGAATGGAAATCATGAAAAGATATGGATAAAATCATCTATAATCAATCTCAGTAACTAGATTCTATGGACTTGTCCAAACCAAAGTAAAACATATAGGGTGCACATATTAGCAAGCAAATTAGATAGGTTAACTTATTAAGAATGGTTAATAAATAATAGGTCACCATTATTATGAAAAAAACATTAAATTTAAGCTAAATAAGTTTATAAGACACCCAAAATATCCATTATTGGCCATACCAAGTACAAACCTATTGACTAGTTATATGTGCATGGAAGGGTGAAGGAGTAAAATGGTTTTAGCTCAAATTTGACACTTAAAAAGTACTTCAAGAATGTAAATGGGTCTAATGAAGCTAAAGAGTCATCTCATAATCTTATCCCATGTGTCACATTTCTTTATGGGCCATACAAGTGCCAAAATCCTCCTTTTTCTAAGAAAACTGCTCTTTCTTCTGAAGAAGCTACCACTTTTCAGTTAAAATAGTTACTTTAGAATTCTTAGGACACATGGGGTGTGACATCACCTTTTAAAAACTTAAAATTTACCAAGGAGGTTATACAAGTCATTTAATGCTCTATATTGACCCCAAAATGACTCTTAGGACTAAAAAGATATGACCAAGGCTAGATATACAAAATCACACCAAATGAGCTATCACATACTTCATGACATTATAATAGTCCCCTAAAAACATATAAATATAATTTTTTTAAATCTATAAGGGTCCTAATTTGACCTATAGGGTCAAATTTTGTCAACATAAACCTATCTCTATCATTATTCATGTAATCCTAAGTAGGAGGAGTAAATTTGGGATATGTAGAATGATTTGTGATCCAATGAGGACTAGTAGGATATTGTGCCAAATTTTGAATCTTTGATGAATATGTGTATCTATATGTATAACCAATTTATAAATCAATGTATATGATGATGCTTGTTGTGAAATCAACATGTTTTTATGATAAGCTTGACTTTCAATTTGTTATTGTATAGCCTTCTATACCTTTTTATAATTATTATTGAATAGAGATATTTTTCATAGGTGCCACAACTAAAATTTTTATTTTTTATTTCATAAATGTATCAATGAACTATGGAGTTGAATGTATAGGACGATATACCATATATTATAGAAGGTACTCATACCTGATTCCTGAAATTATAAAAACTTGATTGCCATGGATGTACTTTAGGCATATGTGTATTGTAGAAGGTATATCATGAATAATTTGAAGCCAAGGGAATCCTCATATCATATCATTAACCCCACATTTTGGTATAATTATACAAGGAGTAGATAGTGTAACACACCCTAGTTGAGGATGTAACACAATGTATCCCAAATTAGTTTGTTCTTTTCCATTAAACATCTTGGTACTTTTAGGTGTTGCTTCTATAACTTTTTGTGTCTAACCCAATGAATTATGTAATGTCATTGTTCACATGTCCTCACTCGATATAATATCAACTAGTATACTATGAAAGGGTTGTTGATCAATAAAAGCTCACAAAAATAAAGCATTTAAATCAAATTCATCATCCACTATTTCATTATCATCAAAATTAATCATAGGAAATGGTTGAATAGTTTAAATAACTGCACCAAAAAGTCAATTTAATGGATGATCATATGACTTATGAGATGGATAAGTATTGTAAGTATGATGCATTATTGAATTATCCTGTTTATATCATGTTTTGGAATTGGCTCACTAAAAAGTTTCAACTTAGCATTATCATTCTATTAAGGCTTAGGTTCCTCTATGGGAGTACCTAGGTTAATGACAATGTTATTAATAACATTATAAATAATGTTCTTAAACTTAAAACACTTGTTAGTAGAATAACCATTGCATCTATGGTAATCACAATATGCATTTTTATAAAAATATTTTCCTTAAGGATTAATCATGTCCACTTAAAATGGTTGTGGTAGATTAACAATATTGCACTCAAGTAATTTTTGTATAAAATTATGAGGCAGTTTTGGTAATCTAAAGAATTGTCTACTTGGTTAATTTTATAAAACAATCTTGCAAGAAGGTTGAAAAATATAATTAACTATGATATTTACATTAAGTTTAGTATTTTTTGGTTTCCCTTTGTAAGATGGTTTGATTTGAAATTTTTTTGTATAATTTGAGGTAGATGTAGGTGCATACTTGAGCTTGTTTAAAGCAATAATCTTGACTTATCTTTTTTTTGTTGTATGTAAAAGTTATTAAAATGATAATAATTTTTTGAAAATGATTGACTCATGAAAAATTGCAAGCAAACTTTTTTATAATATATATTTTAATTCATTATATTTTAAGGTCTTAGTCATTTTGGAAAGCATGGTCTTGTATCTATGTACATAATCACTAATAGGCTTGTTAGTTTCTTTCATAAGCTTAGTAATTTGTGCTTAATAAATATTTTCATTAATGTTAATATCAAAATGCTTAACAAACTAATATTCTAGTGGATTAAATGCTTTGACTAATTCAATAGGTAAATCATATAATTAACACAATGCATAAAATTTTAGGCTTCTTGGAAAAAAACTTAGTGACTTATCATTATAAGCATAATCCAAACTTACTACATAAAAATATCTAAGCTGTTATTTTTAATCTCATTATCCTTTGTACAATTAAAGTTTAGGATATTATAATGTTATAGGTAAATGGTAATATGCAGTATAAAGTGCAAATGGATTATGAAGTAAGGCATGGTAATCCAGTGATTGGCTAGCTTTTGGTATACCTTACTCTAATTGCAAAACCTTAACATGCAATAGTGAAATATTTTTCATGAGGTATTGTGTAGTAGGCAAGGTATGTAATGTAGTATTTGTAACAATCAAAGGTCTTATGTGCATCATTTACTTAGTGACTAACATAAATATATGTTAGAAGCCTTATTTTCCCCCAAAATACAAAGGTGTTGATGTAGTAATAATATAAATAGTAGAATTACAAACACATGTAGTAGGATTAATAATGTGAAAGAGTGGTTCATATTGTGTATTGATAATAGAGATATTTGATTGTTGTGCACTTTTAGAAGCTAAAAACACTTCGATTAATTTTGGTAAATCTTGTGGCATTTAAGAAGTCATTCTAAAATTATGGATAAATGTTGGACTTTCTCATGATCTTCTCCATTCAATTCATTAAGATGGATCCTATTTTATCCTTCATGGGTATTTTGTGCATTATGACCATCTTGATTGACTTGTTCATTATGATTATCTTATTGAAAGTATTCTTAGCAAAATTTTCATCAAAATATTGGGAATCATTCTTTTCATTAGAGGAAATGATTTTATTAGTGGTTAGTGGGATTTGAATGTGTTCAATATATGCCCCACTTAACCTAGAACTATGCCTTAAATTAATAATGTATTTAGGTTTTCTAGATTACATAGAAATATAACATGGAAAGAAAATTGTAAACAATAACTGAAAAAGGAAAGCTATAATTTGAAGGATTTTTTTTTGTGCATAAATATTAGTAAATTCCCCTTAAATTCAAGGTCAAAATAATATGTTTTCAATGGTAGATACTAGATATAAGGTCAAAATAAATGCTTATAGTGTCAACGATTAAGTCTTAGGTCAAAATAAATTTATTTTAATTTAATATTTAGATCCAAAGTCAAAGAAAATTCTATGTTAAAACTTTAGGAATTTATCTAAACCCTAGGATATTTTTTTTGAAGAAATGTTTATATGAAAATTGGTTTCATCAGTAAAGGTGAAACTATAATGTGTTCACCAATATGTTTTATCAAAATTTAGTTTTAATAAGTGTATTAACCCTAATTCAAATAAATTTAATGGAATAAAGTAAAGTGTTGTAAATTAACTTGTGATAAAAAGAATAAAATTAAATTACTAAATTTGATAAATTGAAATCAAAAGAGATAAGACTAACCATGAATGAAATGATAAATTTACTTATTCTCATATGAGATATGACTATGTGAAACTGACAGATGACTAAAACTGACTAATAGAGATTGATTATTTAATTTCATAGATACTAGGACCAAAACTAATAAAGGTCATGATCATCCAACTAGGGTAAAGAATAAATACCGTTATTGACCTGAACTATTTGATACTAACCTTTGATGAAAATAAATAAAATCATATCATGATCATTTATAATAACTTTAATTATGTTTTTATGTGTGGATTTGACCTTTGGATGTGTGGGGAACAACTACAAATAGTTTCTCCAAGGTTGAAACCTTAATAGGGATTGCAATGACTAAAACATGCAAAGGAAAAAGGGGGAGTGTAATAGGTTGAGATAGACTCAATAACCCTCTAATGACTAAACACATACTACATATCCAATATTTAAAATATGGAAATCAAACCCATGTAATTATCCCTCTTAGAGTGCTTTGTGTAGTTGTTCTCCTTTGACTATATTATTACATATCGAGATGGATTGAATACTTGATCATGCTTTTATATGGATTTGATAAAATAAGATTTTGATTATTTGAGGACTAATTCAAATGTTTAGAATTAAAAATGGGAACAATAGGAAAACTTTACTCATTTTAAAATAGTGTAAATGTGCTTTTGTGTTGAGTTGTGGAGCTAAAAGCTTCACTAGATGAGCAAATACAAGGTTGATGGATTTACACAGTCGCCAACATTGGTCAGGATCGATCGATATCGGTTAGGAGTTGACCAGAGGCTACCGATGTTGGTTAAGTATCAACTGACGTTGGTCATATGTAGACAGACAGGGACCGATGTCAGTCACCTGTGCATTCCAAAAAGTCTATTTTCGAGGATGAATAGATTGTTTGCATGAAAAGATTAACTATTAGTATTGAGTCCACATTTCTATTTTAGGCAGGACAGATTTGAACCTTTGATTAAGAGGTGTATCTAACAGTGGAGAATGCATAGCTCATGAATCCTAGTATTATATAATAGGGTTAGATCTTCATAGCTTGTGTACAGTACAAGACATTTTATGTAAATGTGAATCAATCCAAGTGTTGAACTTGGTTGTAATTGAGTGAGAGAACTCTTGAGGGAAAGAGATCTGTACATCTGAGAGGTGTGAGAAGAAAGAGATATTTCTTCATTGTATTTCCTTCTGAAAGAGTTTAATTCAAGTTTTTGGGTTGTTTCTTGTATCTCATATTCTTTGTTGTTTCTGATTCTAGTTACTTATTATTTTTGGTTTAATTTCATGTTTAGTTGCTTACACAAAAGTAATCAATTGTGATGTAAGATCCCAACAAGTGGTATCAGAGCTTGGGTTCACTAACAGGTTGTATCAGATCGGGTTAGTGTTTGTTGATTACAGGTCACTCACAAGGGTTTCTGATTGAGTGGGAGTAAAGCAATGGCAGAAGAAAGTAAACTAAGAATGGAGAAATTTAACAGCAAGAATTATCAATTATGGAGGATGCAGATAGAAGATTATCTATATCAGAAAGATCTGTACTTACTGTTAGGTGGGGTTTCAATTAAACCCATAGATATGCAAGATGATGAATGGAGTGTTCTTGATAGAAAGGCTCTTGGATCTATAAGATTGAGTCTGGCATCTTCTGTGATTTCTAATTTATCACAGGTAAAAACAATGGTAGAGTTAATGGATACTTTAGCAAATTTATATGAAAATTCCTCAGCTTCAAATAAGGTATATCTTATGAAGTAATTATTTAATTTGCAAATGCAGGAAGGTGGATCTGTATCTACTCATCTAAATGATTTCCATCCAATAGTAAATCAATTAAATTTAGTGAAAATAGTTTTTGATGATGAAATTAAGGCTCTCTTAATCTTATGCTCTTTACCTAAAAGTTGGCATAGTTTGGTAATGGCAGTTAGTAATACTACATCTGCTTCAAATATCTTGAAAGTTGATGATGTTGTTAGTGTAATCTTGAATGAAGAAATTTGTAGGAAGAGCATAGAGGAAACATCAGGTAATGCTTTAAGTTTTGAAAGCAGGGGAAGGAAAAGAGAGAAGGGGAAGGAAGGGAGATCAAGGTCTAAGTCAAAGATGAAAGGTAGATCCAAATCCAAAAATGGCAGAAATATAATCTGCTGAAATTGTGGAAAGAAAGGGCATGCAAAGAAAGATTGTTGGTTGAAAGTTAAAGAAGAAAATCAGCATGAAGGTAAAGAAAAAGCAAAAGTTGCAGGTATTGTCGCACAGGATGCTCTCATATTTTCTTTGGATAATAAAATATAATCTTGGGTTTTAGATTCTGGTGCCTCTTTCCATGCAACCCCAAATAGGGAATTTTTCAATGATTATGTCCATGGAGATTTTGGAATAGTCTATTTAGGGGATGATGAGCCTTGTAAAATTGTTGGCAAAGGCAAAGTGCAGCTGAAATTGCAGAATGGCAACACATGGGTGTTGAAAGATGTCATGCATGTACCCATCCTAAAGAGGAATCTAATTTCTATAGGAAAGTTGGGAGATGAGGGTTGCACAGTAACTCTCACAGCTGAATCTTGGAAAGTTTCCAAGGGTGCACTTGTAATAGCCAGAGGTAAGAGAGTAGGTACTCTCTATCTATGTAATTGTATTACTGATTATTCTCCTTCTATTTTATCTATTTCAGATGTAGATGCAAAGTTGTGGCACTGTAGGCTTGGCCACATGAGTGAGAAGGGAATGAAAGTTCTTAAGTCAAAAGGTAAGCTTTCAGATTTGAAAAGCATAGATCTATATTTTTGTGAGCATTGTATTTCTGGGCAACAGAAGAGAGTGAGATTTCTCAAAACTGGGTCAACAAAGAGGAAGCACAAGTTGGAGCTTGTTCACATAGACGTTTGGAGACCAGATTAGGTAGCTTCTATTAGAGGATCACAATATTATGTTTATTTCATTGATGATGCTACAAGAAAGGTATGGATTTATTGCATAAAGAAGAAATTTGATGTTTTTGACACATTTAAGAAATGGAAAGCTTTGGTTGAGAATGAAAAAGGTTTGAGATTGAAGTGCCTTAGATCTGACAATGGTGGTGAGTACTACAACAATAAGTTTAACAGTTACTATTCTATGAATGGAATACACAGGGAAAGGATGGTTCCAAGGACACCTCAACAAAATGGAGTTGCTGAAAGGATGAATAGAACAGTAATGGAGCGTGCACGGAGTATGAGGTTGCATGCTAGTTTGCCCTTACAATTTTGGGCAAAAGCTGTAGATATTGAAGTTTACCTGATTAATAGAGGACCCTCTACTACACTAGATGGTGGAATTCTAGAAGAGGCTTAGATAGGTAAAAAGGTAGATCTTTCATTTCTCAGAGTTTTTGGTTCTGAAGCTTTTGTGCACATTGATAAAGAAAATAGAAAGAAGCTGGATGCTAAATCTATGCGGTGCACATTTATTGGTTATGGCTCTGGAGATTTTGGATTTTGGTTGTGGAATTTAAGAACTAACAAATTTATTAGAAGCTGTGATGTTGTTTTCAATGAGAAGGTGATGTATAGTGATCAACTCAAGAAGCTGAATAATACTGAGCAGGGCAATGTTGATTTGGACAAGGTGATGATCCAAAATGAGCTCATGGGGAAAAATAATCATAGACAAGAAAACACAGACACTGATGTTGGTCACACAAGAACTGACATCGGTCAGGAAAGAACCAACGTCAATCACACAAGAATTGATGTCGGTCATGTGGAACTGATGTCAGTCAGATACAGACCAAGAGATGACCGAGATCGGTCACTGATAGAGAATTTGGGCGGACAACAAGTTGTGGATGAGTCTCAAATGCCCATGAGGAGGTCAGAAAGGGTAAGTAAACCTTTGATTTGATATTCCCCTTATTTATTATACTTATTGCTCACTGATGGTGGAGAACCAAAAAGTTTTGATGAGGCAATATAGGTAGAAACTAGGAAATAGTGGGAGCTTGGCATGAATGAAGAAATTGATTCCTTGAAAGAGAACCAAACATGGGATTTGGTTGAGTTGCTAGCCAGAAAGAAAGCACTTAAAAATAGATGGGTTTATAGGTTAAAGGAAGGTGAGAATGGACAAATGAGACATAAGGCCAGGTTGGTAGTAAAGGGATTTGCACAGAAACCAGGTATTGATTTTGGTGAAATTTTTTCTCCTATAGTAAAGATGACTTCTATTCGGATTGTATTGTCTTTAGTTGCTATTGAGGATTTGCATCTTGAGTAGCTTGATGTTAAGACAATGTTTCTTCATGGAGATGTGGATGAAGAAATATATATGGATCAGCCAGAAGGTTTTGAGGTCAAAAGTAAGGAGAAACTTGTGTGCAAGTTGAAGAAAATCTTATATGGTCTTAAGCAAGCTCCAAGACAATGGTATTTAAGGTTTGACAGGTTTATGACAGAGCATGGCTTTTGTAGATGTCAATCTAACCATTGTGTTCATTTTAAGAGATCGGATAATGGTAGTTATATCATCCTGTTGTTGTATGTAGATGATATGCTTTTTGCAGGTTCACACATGCAGGATATTAATTAGCTTAAGGTAAAATTATCTCACACATTTGCCATGAAGGATTTGGGAGCAACAAAGAAAATCCTTGGCATGATTATTAAGAGAGACAGAAAAAATCATAGTTTGATTTTGTCTCAAGAGGATTATGTGAACAAGGTGTTGGAGAGGTTTAATATGCAGGATGCAAAACTGGTAAGCACACCTATGGTTGGACACCTCAAGTTGAGCAAAGAAAAGTGTCCTAAATCACATGATGAGGTTGAGTACATGAGTAGAGTTCCATATGCTTCAACAGTTGGAAGCTTGATGTATGAAATGGTATATACTAGACCTGATATTGCCCAAGCAGTAAGAGTTATCAACAAGTTTATGGCCAATCTAGGGAAGGAACACTGAAAAGTAGTTCAGTGGATTCTCAGATATCTGAGAGGGACCAGTAGTAGGCATTTATGCTATGGAGGGTCAAACACTTCTCTACATGGGTATGTAGATTTAGATATGGTAGGTGACTTGGATGGTAGGAGAAGCACCACAAGATATGTGTTTACTGTTGGTGAAATGGTGGTTAGTTGGATTTCAAAATTGCAAAAGCTTGTTGCCTTGTCTACTACAGAGGTAGAATACATTGCAGTCACAGAGGCTAGCAAGGAAATGATTTGGATGACTCAGTTCATAGAAGAGTTGGGAAAGGAGTAAAAGAGTTGCAGATTGTACAGTGATAGTCAAAGTGCAATTCATTTGGCAAAGAATTCAGCCTTTCATTCAAAAACCAAACATATATAGCTTAGGTATCACTTCATTAGATAGGTATTGGAGGATGGTGAGTTGAAGCTGGAAAAGATCCATACAGATAAGAACCCTATTGATATGTTAACAAAGCCGATAACAAGGGAGAAGTTGAATCTTCATTCAACTTTTGTTGGTCTTCAAGACTAAACTTGAAGATGGAGAAGCTAGAAATGATGTTGTACAGGTTTAGGTGCAGTTGTTTATTTCCAAGTGGGAGATTGTTGAGTTGTGGAGCTAAAAGCTTCACCAGATGAGCAAATGCAAGGTTTCTATATTTACACAGTCGCCGACATCAATCAGGATCAACCGACATCAGTCAGGAGTTGACTAGAGGCTGTTGATGTTAGTTAAGTATCGACCGATGTTGGTCATATGCAGACAGACAGGGACCGATGTCGGTCACCTGTCGATTCCAAAAAGTCTATTTTCAAGGATGAATAGATTGTTTGCATGAAAAGATTAACTGTTAGTATTGAGTCCACATTTCTATTTTAGGCAGGACAGATTTAAACCTTTAATTAAGAGGTGTATCTAACGGTGGAGAATGCATAGCTCATGAATCCTAGTATTATATAATAGGGTTAGATCTTCATAGCTTGTGTATGGTACAAGACATTTTATGTAAATGTGAATCAATCCAAGTGTTGGAGTTGGTTGTAATTGAGTGAGAGAACTCTTGAGGGAAAGAGATCTGTACATTTGAGAGGTGTGAGAAGAAAGAGATTTCTTCATTGTATTTCCTTTTGGAAGAGTTTAATACAAGTTTTTGGGTTGTTTCTTGTATCTCATATTCTTTGCTATTTTTGATTCTAGTTACTTATTATTTCTGGTTTAATTCCGTGTTTAGTTGCTTACACAAAAGTAATCAATTATGTTGTAAGATCCCAACACTTTGTATTGGAATCTCTAAGTTGTAGAATAATTGACTTAAGTGTGATTTTATAAAAATCCAAAAGGGAAAAACCTCACACTACCTATCCTAAAAATACATATCAATATGTAAGGGAGGATTGAAATTTTAAAATTTACCATCATAAAAGTTAAGGTCAGGATCAACCCATAGGGTTCAATATCGACTACCATTATTGACCCAACTAGTTGATCATGTCCTACATGAAATGTATGGTTTTTTGGATTTAGAATGTTTGTACATATGCTTAGAGGGGGTTTTAATAGTTAGAAAATTTACGTATGTATTATGTATAAATTTATAAAATAAATATGTCTATATAATTGAATACTAAGAGATATCAAATGGATTAAGGTAAATTTGTATACATAAGATCCATTTAGGCAAATTTGTAAATATGCCAATCATGAAAATTAGTGATAACCAATAATAAAAAAACTAAAAATCAACTCATGGTGAAAGGATCCACAAAAATAAAGTGACTAGAATTATGGGACCCATAATTATAGTGATGAGAGAATAGTGTACCCATGATTATGGTAAAGTTGTAAAAAGGGTTAAAAAAATATTAAACTACCATGAGGATAACTTAAGGGATATTAATGTAGACAACTAAGAGATTTACAGTGTTTATGAGGAAATTTGGATGACACAAGGCTAATAAGGGTTTAATGTGTATGGAAAGTTTCTGAAAAGAGAAATGTGTACAAAAATAGGCCAAGTGTAATAAAGCATGAAAAAGACACAATGGAAAATTATCTTGTATATAAATTAGGTGTCTACATAATGTCCCACTTTAATGTGTGTGTATGAATGCATGTGTGCATATCAAATTAAATCAAAAATTAATTGCATACATGATTATTACTTAATATAGATGGAAGGATCAAGTTATTATATTTTATTTTGGATCACTCATGGTACAATGTCAACAACTTGGGTGTACTTAACATCAAAAAATAATGCATGCAAGTAGATAAATGTCTTAGTAAATTGGTTCCAATGTAACAAAATAAAATAAAACTTGAAAAATGAGCATGAAGAAATACATTTGGTAGTATACAAACCATGGTATCACTCTTGTAACTTTGGTGGTGAAATTAAAATACATAATGATCAATTTTAAATCTAATTCGTAATTATATAATAAATCATAATTTTTTGGCTCCACTGGTCTCATAAAATTGGGCAAGAACAACTCTACTTATCCAAAGAAGGTATATTTTAGCTTTGTCGGTCTTCCTATGCTAGGGTATGAAAAAGAAAAAGAAAAATATTTTGGCTCCACTTTAATATGTAACTAGTAAAATAATATTAGGATTGATTCCACCCTTTTTAACTGAGGGATGGTCTTGTAATAACTCATCCCAAAAGAAAAGGATTAATGTATCATTTGTAACTTATTAAAGTAAACATAGCTATTATAATCATTGAAATTATTATTTCAAAATGTGCATGTAATTATATAAATATATCACAATATAAATATCAATAAGAATATGTGATCCATGTTAGGATGAGATAGACATATGTGACCCATATGAATGTGAAATAAGAATAGAGAGGGATAAGTGATATGCCCAAGTGTAACCATATAAATGTGTCATAATGTAAAGCTCTATAGGAACATTTGATTCATGTGAATATGATATAAGCTTATGTAACACATGTGAGGGTGGAATAGTAGGTAGAATGGATAAATGATATGTCTTGATAGAACTTGGTGAAGAGGGATAAATGATATACCACAACATGGTCAAGATATAACAATGAAATATCCAATATAGTTACTACCATGTTAATAGGCATCTAAGGACATGTGGCATCTTGATATAAGAAATGTAGGATAAATAGACACATAGGTGGGATAAGCTCCAAATAATTAGGATAGAATTAATGAAGCTCATGGAGAAGCTATGGGTATTATGACCCCAATGTCAATTTGTAGGTAATAATTTGATAAATGTATGGAAAAATGATATGCATTGATGTGACTTCCATGAGGGAAAATTGATCTTTCCCAATGTATAAAGCTTCCCCATATGAGGGATATATATAATAATAAATCATACATAAAATAGTATTAATATACCCGAATAGATGTATGTTAGAAACCATGGTAATATAAGAAATTGAAATAGTCATAATCAAGGGCTCAAGTGAAAACCCATCTTAGACCATGCAACCTATATAATAACATAAGGAAATAACCAAGAAGAGTATCTAAAGGAAGAAAAAATAGAGAATCATCACAAACATAACATCTCAAATTTATTTTCTCAAAGGATTAAGTCATTGGATTCAAAAATACAACTAATACGATCTCTCTCCTACTTGGATTAGCTTCTAAGATAACCTCAAAAATAAATAAAATACCCACTATAAATGACTATAAAAATGTTCTTAAACCTCTATCTGAAATGAGCTCTCTATAATGAATGAAATAAATGACATTCACACATTATTTTGCATAGCACCATTATGGTGTGTTGATGGCATCTCTGCCAAAGATTTTATTTTTATTTCTTCAATCTAATCATAGATATGGTTCATGTCACCAATCAAATTTCCAACCACCAACTTCCTCTATTTAATATTCTATATTTTATGAACATGTGTGATCAGTGACCATAGATGTGAGATTTATATTCTCCCTTTAAATGACTTAAACGGACTGCATATATATCCTCTATAAAAATTAATCCATGTGTCATATTTATACATATTCGCACCCATGTATCATTGCATTCCAAAAACATAATGCATCCCCAAAATACTTTCTTGAATGTGATGGGATATGAACTCACACATAGGGATAAAATTTATCCATGAATAACATTATGACCCCACTTTTATAATTTGACATTGTGTCCCATTGGATGGTGACATGTGGCATCATATTTCACATTTTACTACATGAACACCTATTTCTATATATTTTTTTCGATATGTGAGAGAACATAAGATTGCAACATGTGTCAAAATACCACATCATTGTATCCTTATGTATATCTTTATCTATGGTTACCTTTCCACCTTTTTCATAGACGCATGGAGTCATAAACTCCATCCCAATCTGTATCATGTCTAGTTGATTATATTGTGGGTCCAAAGTTTGACAATGTAACCCAAGTGACTTTGAGTTAACACATTATGTTCTTGAACATATATGATGGAGTATAGATTCTAATATACAAACACATCACATTTACCTTTGACTAAGTTGTGGCCTATGAATAAAACTATGAACATCATTGTATCCTTACATATCTCTTTATCCTCAGAGCCCTTTCAACCTTTTTCAAAGATGCATGGAGTTCCAAACTCCATCCCAATGTGTATCATGTCTCTTTAATTAATTGTGGCCCCACCTTTTGAAAATTTGACCCAAGTGGCTTTGTGATAACACATTATGACCTTAAACATATATGATGAAATAAAGAGTGAAATAGAAAAACACATCACATATACCTTTGATTCAATTATGTCTATAGTTCCATTCCTACAGACCTCTCCAACTCATCTTCCAAGTGGAATGATGTTGATATGACTAGTAATAAGAGTTCATATAATATATTCGATGTAATAATTATCCCTCAATCCTTTGAGGGTTGATTTGAAAGGCCTTGTCATGGTTATGTGTGAGTTTATTTATAATATATATAAGACTACTCCTAATGGCAATGAGTCCATGGATCCTCATTAATAATAGTCTACATATATCTCTTAGCTCTTCCTATAGGCTCTTTTGAGCAACCAACCATAAAAAACACAAAACCTTGAGCAATTGAGAGACCCAAATGCACCAAAATAAAGATCAAAATATTTAAAAATACCTTATTTCATGTAAAACACAAAAAAAAAATTAGAATCTTACATTTCCAATGGACAACCAAAAAAATCCAATGACAGAAGGAGGATTTGAAACTTCAATCTTAAGCTATGAATAACATGAGTAGACCATGACGTGGGAGACCAAATACTTTGAAAAATAATAGATAATATCAATAATCTTCAAAACAAATAAATATACATGTTTAATCTTTGATATAATCCACATATACGATGGAATATAGATTTTTAAAATAGAACATGCCAATACATGGATATCTAAACAATGTGACACATAAATATATCGCAGACATAATAGTATATAGAATAAGCTAGAATTCACAGAGAATATATATAATTATGTAATAAACCACAAAGTCTTAATAGATATAAAACATACATAGTACTTCTTCCCATCATTAATAGTTCTAAACATAATATAGCATCTACTACACACAAAATAATGCAAAAAGACATTAAGGGATAACCATTATCAGAACTTTATTAATGTATATCACATAGGAACCATCATATATCACAATTGAGCACATTATATAAAAATTTTACAAGGCTTTATCACTTTAGATTCCAATCTTTTGTTAGAGATAAAAGAGAGTTTATATGTATTATGTATACTCTTAATATGTTTTTAATTATAGAGTACATTCAACAAGAGATACAAAAGGTGAAATAGTGTGATTTGTACATGCGTTCACCAATTAAATATATGATTTTATAGGAATGTTTCCTCTTGATACTTTCCTAAAATTGAAATGTTGTCTCATCTTGAGATAACATCGTAGATATTAACTAAATTTGAATTATATGGAGTTACCTAAGAAAAAGATTGGCTTAAAACATTATTTATAGTATTGATCAAGGTGACACTTACTATTTTTTACCCCCTATGCACTACTTAGCCACCCTTTTATGTTTTAAACTAAGTAATCTATAAATATACCTCCATTATAAGTTTTCAATAGTGTGGCATAACTAGGTGGTCACCCTTTATAGGTTTTCAACTACCTTGGGCCCACTCCTAATGTTTCATCCTTCCTAACTATAAATTTTGATCAATTTTTTAAAATTGTGTCTTTCACAATACCTATGTACATAGTGGAGGCATGGGATAATTATTATGATCAGGAGGAGGTTTCAATAATAGGAGTGCTTGGGATGATGAATATAAAGTCATTGTTTTTAAATTTGGTTTTTGAGGTAGTTGCAGTGGTAGGATCACTATCCAATGAGATCACAACCATCTTCCTTTATTGGATTATCTGCTATAGCTATTTCAAAGGAATGAAATGATGCTCTTCCATAAGTTATTAGATTGAACTATCAAAGTATACTAAATCTTTCTTAAACATTTTCTAGTCAATCAGCACTTCCCACACCATAAAGAGTAATGTGTGCAATAGGATTTGGGACACCATTAAACTCTAAATATCCCCATCTTCTATGATGGTGATGAGTGCCTTAGCATGTGTGAATTTATTCTATATTTATTATCCTAGTTCCTCCAACTAATATGCATGCCTCTACATTTTGATGTTAGTGAATGTTTTGCACATCTCATTTTGGTATGCTTACAAATTCTACATGATAATGTCTCATGATTCAATTTATTTCTTGAGTGTAGTGTCTAGTGTGTTTGAGGCTACCAAATGATCCTCCATTAATTATTTAGCTTTGTCTTCCTTATTAAACTGTGGTTTTGCCTAAGATAATGATTTTCTAAGTTACTACTTCTATTTAATCATGCCTTGTGCAATCTATTGGGATTGAACTATAGTTGTGTCTAATAATTATTTATACTCACCCACAATGTCAAACATGGCCTCCACGTTTACCTTTATTTTTGGTCCCTAGGTATGCAATGGTTGTATCTTGTGCATTGCCAACCAGTCTTTTGAAATATGTGATACAAGGGATATGAACTGATTTTATTCGTACACCAATTAGTCACCCAAAACTTGAGTAACCAATACATGACAAGTGTTATCTATGATATTTCTTGACTTTATGAACTAAAGGTGTATGTTTTTGTTATCCTACTAGAGCTTCATAACTTCTTATTCTAAGGCCAAAGCCTTTTTCATGATGGACTACTAAAAATAATCCACTCCTTCCATTGGATACACAAATGAAATATATGAAAAATCTAAAGATGTATTGTTCAATATTATAGCCAAAGCGAAAGTGGAAGTTGTAGCTAACATGTGCCTTTTTTATCTATATCATAGGGAGAGAAAATGTGGTGCAATGAGAATATGAAGGGACATCCCATATCCATTGGTTAGATATTTGAGGTTTCTTTTGTGAAGCTTCCTCCTGCGTACCTCCCTAAGTAGACTCTGAGCCTTGAGATGTAGATGATGGTTATGGAATCTCAATTTTTTCTATTGCCTCGGTAGTCTTTAATGCTTGTTTTGTTACAGTCTCCTATTAAGATGTGTGTTCTATATCTAGCTTAGATTTAGCCTCTGCCTTATCCTTAGCTTTGGATTTTTCATCTGCTTTCACTTTGTCTTCTACCTTAGCCTTAGCTTTGGCTTATGCATCTTCTTTAGCTTTGGCTTCTACCTCTTATATAATCTTAGCCTCTTGTTATTAGGACATATTCTTAGCTTACTCTTCCTAAGATCATGGTGTTTATTTGGATTTTTTTAATCTTATATAGCCTTTGAAACTATCTCCAATTGATGTTTCTATTGTTGTATTTTTTACACCTCTTTATTCTCTTTTCCTTGACTTCCTTAGACTTTCCTTCTTGTGCCTCAACTTCAATGGATTTTTCTCTATTCTCCTCTTCCTTGTTTTTACATTATGCTTTGTATTAGGCATCTTTGCACTTTGATTCCTTATTTTTATTCTTCTTCTCCTCCTTTGGATCCTTCTTCTTATCCACCTTCTACTCATTTTTATGTTTCTACTAGTCATTCATGACTTGTTACTGCACTCCATTGTTTGGTTAGCTACCTAGGTTGTAGTGAATGGGTCTACTCTGGCTCTTCTATGGGAGTGTTTGAATTGAGTGGCAAGAGTGATTGAGACTCTAAAGAGGGGGATTAATCCATAACTATGATTCTACGTTCTAGAGTCTTCTTTTAGGACAATAGTGGAAGATTTAGAGTCTTATTGACTTTATTTTCAGTATAGGACATCTCCTACAATTGTTTTTATAGGATTTCTAATTGAGGTGTGATTTATACCTATGCACCCTAAGTTATTTTACCTAGGTCCATGTGGAAAATATCAACCTAAAATATCTTTGTAGCTACCTCCTACACTACAAAATCTATTACAATAGATGCATGAGGTTGGGTGATATCCACCCACACATATTTTCTTGCCTAGTTTTACACCTGGTAGGTGCACACTGCTTTCCAAAAGATCTTTTTTTGAATTCTTGATCATACACATCCTTGCCAATGTTTACAAGCATTAACTAGAATAATTCCTCTTAATCCAAATTGATCTCTACTAGATTACACCCTATAGTAATTTTTAGAGCATGCTGGTGACTAAGCCAAGTCCTAGTTCCATGAGTTATCTTATTTGATGGTGGTGATGAAGTTAATTGGGATATTGCCTTCCTATTTCTTATATCAATTTGTGAAGGGGATGATTCTACCTACGATGGTGCCAATGTGTGTGAATATGCTTGTGTGGGAACTGATTAATGGGATCCCAGAGGAATTAAGCATAAAGGTTAGTTTGTTCTGGTATCTAGATCTTGTTATCTTAGTAATTATACCTAGGCATCAAGCATTGTGATGAATAATTGTAGCATAGTCATTTTTACTTTCTACATCTTGTAGACCTTGATTTGGATGCCATTATGCATTTTTGTGATGGATCCATGTTTTTCAAGATACTACATGACGTCCTTGGGAAATGTGGGGTGTGACATGATCAAATATTGAACTTCAGTCCATCATTGATTAAACCCTTCCAACTACTCATATTATTGACCAGTATTCATCCAATCAAAGTTAGCAAAAGTGGTCACAGGCCAAAAATCTTGATCTAGATTCACCAGGCCCTTAGGTGACTTCCACAACATGAAACATAGAATTAGGACTAAAAATTGGTATTGCAACACATGTGATGTTCCAGTGAGGATACTCTCAATGTTGGTGATGAGCTCTATGGCCAAAAATTATGGACAATTAAAGTGCTCATGATTTTGTATCATGCGATACGTGATGTCAATGACACCTTTTATTTCTTGCTTGTCTATTTTAGTGGCCTACAAAACCTATTTGGTGATGAATTTAGATAAAATATACACTAACTTATCTTTTACTGAGTCAATGTGGATTCCCCTGCCTACTCTAGTATACCTCTCATTCTAGTCACTTTATAGATGACACCTTTCTCACACTTGAAGAGAAAACCCCACCTTTATTGAAGCCATGCATTGCCTTGACACCTTTTGCTTGGATTCAGGGTGAAGCCTTCAATGGATAAAAACCCAAAGTTTCCATCAAAGCATGATGATAGTTTCTAAGTGGCTTAAAAAATTTAATTGGCAGTGGATTACTAGCAGGGAATAACTTTGTGTTTTATAGCTTACCTTCTAATATTATGCAGTATGTTAACAATAGGATTGCAAGGAAATTGATTACTAGATCACTAAGCCCCTCCTTCTAGTGGTCAAGTTCTAGATCTATACCAAGATTTTGGTAGCCAATCATGTTTACTATTTCTCCTGTTGGGCCCTTGCAAAGCCTCCTATGACACTCTAGCCATGCTTCTTCGTGGTTTCCTTTAAGCTAATTCTAAGAAGGCTCAAGGTTTTCATCAGTTGGCTTGGGATATTTATTGTCTTCCTCATGACAAAGGTGCCACTGGCATAATTTACACTTATTGGCAAATCTTGGCCTTGTATCCTAAATGGGTTGTTTGGCCCATCGAGGGAAATGAGGCTTGGAAAATCCTCCTCCGCCATTGCATTTCTTTTAGTTCTCCCTATGGCAAAACTAGTTGGTAGAATATTATCTTTTAGTCTCATCTTATCACTACTATGCCAATCAAAATTATAGGTTCATTCGTGGTCAAGAGTATATGAAAAGATTTTGAAACAGTCAAACCCCACTTGAAATGGGTAGGGGATGGATATCATACAGGTTTATCCTTCAATGATCATAGTGTTAGTTCACAAAATTACACTAAAGTAATTGTGCCCTTGTTGAGTATAAATTTTTGATTTGTCTAGCCCGCTTCCTATTTGTAATTGTTCACTTGAGGTCAAGATGACCTATTTTTGCCTTAGATCATAAAAATTCATTTCCGCATTCATTAAAAATTCCATGTTACTACCCTTACCTTGAGTAAGCCCTATAGAGTTTTTGTTTAAATAACATTTAATATTTTTATGCTCTAAATAGATTTGCAAAGGTGTATGACCCAAACAAACATAGATGGTCTATTATATTTGAAATGAACATCTCAATGATTCCTTTTGATTGAAGTTGCTTATTAAGGAAAATGATTTCTCAAAGGCCTAATTTCTAATAGGCAGGTTAAGCAAGTGGGGCTACAAATGATTCTTTAGACACATTGTGCTTGGAACATCAGTCTATCCCAAATACAATTGCTTAAAAATGAATTGTACAATGGATGTTGTGATTGTTGCCACATAATGCCCTAGATTGCACTCTATATCTATCCTAAATCAGATATCGGGCTACACTTTGATGCACTGCTTAATAAACAAAAAGCCTCGGACGTGGTTTTAAATTTATCCGGGAAGAAGTTTATGCTCATAAACTTGTTTTGGTTGCACGCACTCCACTTTTCAAAACCTAATTTTTTTATTCTTCTGAAGAGGACAACAAAGAAAACATTATTGAGGACATGGATCCAAAGGTGTTGAAGGCCACGTAAATTCAATAAAACAGAGCCATGCTATGTAGGACTGCCCATGTGGCACCAAAAGCAAAATCCAGCAAAAAAATTTAACTCCACGCCCAAGCAGCCTCCTCATGTGGCAGGTAAAGGAATAAGTCGGAAGGAACCTGGCGAAGGTTTGAGTAGTCAAAATCAATTTGGAAAATTGCATTTTAGGGGTCAGAGTCCCAGGAAGTATAAGGGTAAAACCCAAATTGCAAATAAGACGGAAAGAAAGGGTACGGCAGAAAAGGGAGACGGGGAAGTAATTCACAAGTTTGTCAAATTGAAAATTGATTGGCAAGTTCCGGATCCCTTGAAATGAAGACATGCACGAGGATGGCGGAAATGGGAACATGAAGTGCAATTTGTAATAAAATAATTGCAAATTACTGTGGCAGCTCCGGATCCCACCGAAAGAAAAGAAATTGAGCATTGAAGAAAGCGGAAGCCCATAAGGAATTTGCAATTTCTCCAAATTACAAATTGCATAATCACTTCTGGATCTCGCAAGGTATGATGAATGGGTGGGAAAGTTAAAAAGCCAATGAGTACAAAAGAAAGTAAAAATGCCCAGCTAGTTGGCATGAAGGACACGTTCACCTGGAATAGACAGAAATAATCATTATCACTGTACTGGCTGCAACTGAAGCGGTTTAGCAATTTTTCAGAAATGGCCTTCTCAGCACTAACACATCGAGAGTTCAACCCCACCCCATGCCTCTCACTTCACAAGTGATGCCATGCATTCTGTAGCTCGGGCGAGGCTGAAGAAGAAAACACTCGAAAACAGAAACTTCACATTCCTCCTGGTTTCGAGCTGGATTTATCACACCCGTCGTACATAATATGGGGCTTCATATGATCGTGGGCTTCACGTCATGAAGAATGTGTGTGCTTACGAGGGCCAGGCATTGCAGGGTTTAGATAAGGGTTCGAAGGATTTCAAATTGGTATGTATTATGATTTATGGATGGCATGAGGCTGTTTCGCCACATTTAATAGCTGCGGGGGGAGGGCAAGTGTTCAGGACTACAAAGGTCCTCGTGAAGCAGATGATATTGTTGAATATTTAGAAAAGGAGGCCGGTTCAGCGTCTGTAAAGATCAAGTCATCGGAGGAGGCTGCTAATCTTTTTAGTGAGAAGAAAGTGTTCACTGTATGATTATTTTATAAACTTAAGCGTGAGAATTTCACAAATTTCACCAATGTCACAGAGCAGTTGTGTTCAGATTAGGAATTTGGTCATACAATTGATGATGCGGTCCTTCCTTTGAAGGATTTTCCTATTAATCCATCAATAATTCGGCTCTTTAAGCCTTTTAATGAGCAATATATTGATTTTCAGGGATTTTGTGGAGGATGGTTTAGATCCTATTCCGAAGTAGCTTTATGATGATATGAAGTTAGCTATGTGAAAAGTAGCTTCGTCTCTACAAAGTTGTCGTGTTCCTTTAGTAGCCCTTAAAAGTCTTATTGAAAATTCCCATTTGTGTGAAGGCTCTTGTGAATCACCCTTCTTGGATTCACAGAAGTGATCGCATGGATGGATGATGTATTGAATTTGAATTCATACGAGGTCCCTTTTTCCATGTCAATGTTTTACCTGATCATGTCATCTTCACTAGAGATCAAATTTAAATTCATTGTGAGAACAAGATGGATTGTTGTGTTGAAGCAAGTAATGACAATACAGACAAAAGTTTGGCTTCTGGAGAAATCTTCAGCAAGTTATATTGTTGGACCAGGTTGCAGGAATGATGTTAGTTGAGAGAATCAAAAAAATTGCATGTTCAAAAAATTATAGATGAGGCCCCCAAACTCCATGGGAAATCTTAGTGGGAGAAGCAATTTGCAAAACACAATTCTCCAAAATGCAAATTGCAAATTGCGGTCAACTCTCCCAATCCCACTAGTCAAAGCATGGAGAAAAGTCAACTCAAGAGGAGTTTCAAGGAGATCTTGAGAAGAAATGCAGTTTTGTAATTTTGCACTTGTGAAAATTACAAATTGTTGTTGGGTCTCCCAAACCCCCAGTCAATACCGGTAAACATGGGGTCCTAGTGCAAATAGGAACTTTCAAGGCCATTTGCAATTTTGCAAATATGAAAAATTGCAAATTACAATTGGAGTTCCAGATTGGCTAAAAGGAAATTTTTTTGGGAAATGGGAACTCCAACTACAATTTTGAATTTTGCAAAATTACAAATTATCTCTGGAGTTCCCATTTCTCCAAGAGAACTTTCTGAGGGAACTACAACTGCAAATTATAATTCTGCAATTTACAATTTTACAATTTGCAAATTAAAAAATTGCAAAAGGAACCCAGATTTTCCCAAAGTAAGGATAATTGCAAATTTGCAAAAATGACCAAATTTTTTCCAAAATGTCAAAAAGTAAAAAGTAATGCATTTATGCATTAAAAAATGTGGAGGAAACCCTAAAATGCAAATTTGCAAAAAGCAAAGGTAAAAAAGGTAAAAGTGTTGAAAAACAAGTAGGAGCCAAAAAAGTTCAAAACTAAAATGACCTAACCTTTTGTATTTTTATTTGCTTTGCTTGTACAATCACCTCCATGAAATAATATTATAGGTCTACAAATCAAAGGTGAGCCACTCCAAAGAAGATTTATCAAGCAGACATAAGTCTAGTGTGTTCAAATGCAATCATTGTAAGAGTGGGTTATTCTTGGGCATGAATAGAAGGAAGGGCAGTTGTCCAAAAGTTTCTAGTCATGCTAATGAGTTGTCAAAGGGCATATCCATGTAGTTGTATAAAATAAAAATGGTTTGTTTGGCCTCCACCATAAATATTCTCTTACTAGCTCAAGCAAAAGGCATTTCCAGCCAAGGAGAGAAAAGGGTTGTTACAAATCTTCATCATTACTTGTAGAGGAAGTTAGAGGAATCATTTTTCTTGCAAATATATGAAGATTTCAGGCATGGAAAATGATTTTTTCTAGTTGGGATCATCTTGACGGGACTTTTAGGGGTGTTTTCAAATTTTGAAAATTTGTAAAATGCAATCCCCATTTCTAGATTTGAAAAGTGGGTGAAAAATGTATAAATAGAAGGCTTGTCTTCTATTCTAAGGTTGTTGTTGGTTGTTCACTTTATCTAAGTTTAGGTTCTGCAAACATTTTTGGGATCAACTGTTGTGTGTATATTTTATCTCCATTGCTAAGGTGGTTATAGCTATACAACCATTAACAAGCTTTGAGAGCATATTTATGTCTCCCTTGTCAAAAGAGCAAACTCACCATGGTTGTCTGCATGGCAACATTTTGAAAAACTGATGTATGTAAGATTTCATTTGCAAAGTTAATGAGAATGCTTATGGTTCTTAGTATTTCCTATTGATGAAGTGCAATAATATGTTTTGCAAATATTGTTGATTGGATATTTAGTTCAATGTTCATTACTAGTTATCATTTGAGCCTAGATCTAGATTATAAACATTTTCTACATTATTTTAGAATATGTTGTTGAATAACTTGTTAGGGCACCCTAAGTTTATGAATTTGATAAGCAAGAGTATATGAGATTCTAGTTTCAGTGTATGTTCTAGTCTTTCAAAGAACATTTGGGTATTTGCATTTCATTGGCACCAATAGTTGCAAATTACTCCTGGTAGTTGCCACTAGCTTGCATTTGAGTTTTTGTACATCTTTGCAAAGAATAATGTCATGAATATTGCAAGATACCCTATTGTTTGTAAACCACCAACACACCAAACCCTTTTTTATAATTATCTAACTTGTCCTGCCCTATCCTACCCTACAAATGATATAGATATTACATATTTCAAGTTTTATTTGCCTCACAAATGCATAAAATCTTTCTTATAGAACATGTGTTTGCATTTTGTGCTTTAAAGAACAACATTGCAGTATTTTTTTCATCACTTAATTATTGAAAAATTATTTACAATTAAGGTTGCAAGAACATACCCATCTATCTTCAGTAGCTTGTATGTGATTTAATGCATTTATTTATTCCTTGTGACAACCCTTTTTAGGTGGATTGAACAAGTTTTATTGTGCCCTGATAATATTTGTATTTCTTTGTGCCAAAACTCTCCATGGAGGTTGAATTGTATAACATACTTATGTGAGAAAGTTACCCCTTAGGTCCTCTCTCTTTGGTTCAGGTAGAGGCAAATATAGTAGGGAGTTGACCATACCCTTTGTCAGTACCTCCTAGTCATTTCTTATGTTTGGTCTATTCTTGATGTCAAACCCTTCCCTGGCCACAATGACATACTAGTGGGTTTTTCATCTTTGTTTTCCATTTCTATCAAGTGTGCAAGGCCGAGCAAAAGATGTGTATAATTGAGAACCAACACTTTTATGGTGCCATTACTAGGGAAATAAAAGACACTTGTGGCACTTGTGTTGTTGGGGATTCTTATAGAGAGCTATAAGTAATTCATGTTTAAAAGTTCTCTAGCTATATTTGCATTGATTTTACTATCTTTAGTTCATCAATTTTTCCACTCTAATTGCACCATTACCGAAGATTAAATTGAATCTTTGTACTTATATTATCAATGACTCTTGTAGAGAGTTAAAATAATTTAGGTTCTATCAAGTTATTTGCATTGGAATATTTACAAATACTATCACCTATATTTTAAGACATGTTTATCCATATTTTTTTCATGAGTTTGAATTTTGGGATTATTTGAGTTTGCATTACTACTTCGAGCCATCAACAAGTTCAACACTCTGCTGGGAAAGTTATCAAAAATTTGAAAGATTTGACAAATTGAATTGTGTTGCATTCTTTATAAAGAGCTGTTAAAATTGCATGTTGGAAGGTGTTTTCCCCTTTTGAACATTATTTTGAAAATTTTAGTACCTTTGCTTTCTATCTCATTAATTAACTTCAACAAAGTTTAATTTTATCATGTATCACTATGTGTTTATCAATTGTTATATTCTAGAATTTTGATTCTAGTGGCAATTCCAATTTTATCACCTTGTTTTAAGGAAGATCAGTGCCTATTTTGAATATCTTTGTTAAGTTTCATCTTTGATTGTTTTCTTTCTTACAAAGATGGAAGGATTGAGATCATCCTTTAAAGGTGACTTGTTAAAACAACTTGTCTCACCCTGAGTTTACATCAAAGATGAAGGAAAAAAATTTGAAAGACAGTTGAAGGGCAACGTTCAGCTGCTGAAGATTGTCTAAATTTCTAAGGTTCTATTAATTTTGAACTTTTTGTTGATCTTCCCATTATTGAAGACTATCATAACTCTCCTAAAAATTCAAAACTTATAGTCCTATTTACTATCTAGATCCTCAACTAGTTGAATCCCCTCTTAAGTTTGATCCACCAAGTCCACCTCATTCACCCCCTTACATCCATTTGCCATTTGTTCTTGGACCTCCCATTTAACTAGTCAAGAATCATAGGGACCAAGATGAGAATGAGCATCCTACATTCCACATTCTCAAATTTAAACCAATCAACACTGATGAAATGGAAGGTTATCCCAATGAAGTCTCAAATGAAGTAAGGAACCACCTTCCAAAATTCCAAGGGAAAAACCCAGTGAGTTGTGATCAACACTTGAGGGATTTTCACATTGTAATTGAATCTTATAAGGTTAAACATGAGGATGTGGGTATTAAGTTGTTTGTGTATGCACTAGAAGAAGATGCTCGTGAATGGTTCAATTCCCTTCCTCACGGATGCATTGATGCGTGTTAAGAGATGAAGAATGTTTTCAAAATTCAATATGGTGATAAGATTGATCCAAGGTTACTTTTGGATAAATTTGAAAACATTAAAATGAAAACCAATGAGTGCATGCAGGATTTCAATATGAGGTTCCACAAGACCATGATGTGACTCCTTGAAAACATTCAGCCTAGTGATATAGTGTGGTTGATAAAATATTATGATGCCTTTGACAAGAAGGTTGCATATTACTTGAGGGATAAAGATCTCATGAACATGTGGTCAGAATTCAATATGGCCATCTAAATTTAAAACAACATAAAGGCTGTGGGAAAGCCCATGAATAAGTGGGCTGATGTAAAATTGGTTAATCTAGAAAAAATGCAATCCACTAAGAACGCAAACTTTGAAGAGATGGTTAAGAATTTGGCCTTTGTTGTCAAATAAATGTCACACAAGTTGACTAGAGCTTAAAAAGGGATCCCTCATGGGTATACAAGTTATGAGAAAGCTCCAAATACAAATAAAGCATGGAGGGGGTCTACTTTCCATAATCGAGAAAATGATAGAGGGAATAGGTCTGCACGTGATGAAAGGATAGATAAAAATTAGAATAGAGTGGTTATAAAGGAAGTGCCTGATTCATTTAATGCTAAAGTGAATGTTTAGGTTACGACCTTGACATTGATTGGTATGACAAGTGCCTCCTTTCACGTCCCATATGTGATATTATTGAATCGATTAATTAAGATACGAATGATCCTGAGTTTGCATCATTTGATGATGAGAGTCTAATGTTCAATTATCAAGTCCTATGAAGTAGTTGTTGCCTCAATGGAATTGTTAAGTGCTACTACTGTTGATCAATTTTGGAGTGCAATCAAGAAGCTGTGTCCCAACTTATGAATTTTCTTGTGATGTTAATATGACATATTCATATGAATTACTCAATCATGATTATGAATTTTTACGTTCCCTGATGATTGAGAAATATGATGGGGGGATTCCTTTAGTTGAGGACAGGTAATTGCTAATCAATGTAGTAGTTTCCCAAGAGAAAGGATACAACTTGAGAAGCAGGCAACAAGGTGTTGTTCTTCAAGACACTACCCATGTAAATCCAAAGGTAGGGGATGCAAGTAATTAAACTAAGAAAGATACAAAAATCCCAAATTTGTCCAAAATAACACATGTTTCCCAAGTTGCTAAACCAAGAGGTGCTCTGGTTAGAAATAAGGTACCCACATTATCTAGAATTCATAAGGATGTGAATGGTTCTATAACAAACCCACCTTTGAAGGCTATTGTTAAACGTGTAAATCCATCCCAACCTATTCTACTCTAGACCTTAAGTGATTGTATTCCAGATGAAGGTGTTATCACCCTTCCACCTAGTACTCCTCTTCTTTAGTATAGCATGCGATATGGACCAAGTGTTGAGCCAACTGAAGATCATCATGCCACTTATTAAGTTATTACAAATAATCAAACATAAGAAGAGGGAATTTAATTACATGGAATTTAGTGAAGGGTTAGCTATAAATGAAAGTGATTTACCCCAAATACCACTGGAAAGTGATGAAGAATCAAAAGAGTTTGTTGAACCAATGCCAGAGGTGTATTTGGGGACTACATCGATAGAACATTAGCAAAAAGTGGATCTATTTTATATAACCCTATTGATCAATGGTCTAATTATTCACAATTACATATTTGATTATAGATCCTCTTTCAATGTGATGCCCCTAGGAGTTATAAATGATCTTAGAATAAAGATTACGCTATCCTTTAGAAGTGTTATGCCATGGATTCATGAGAGGTGCTAGTTGTTGGATAAGTTGAAGGGTTGGTAGTGTAGTTAGAAGTACATCCAAGTATGTATTTGAATAGGGATGTGGTAGTTATGGACTACCAGTCTAAATAGGGGATCTTGCTATCACATAAATGGGTTGTTAGCATGGGTGGAATTATACAAATGAACTTGTCTTATACCACCATTCTATAGTGGGGTAAGATGGTCAGACTTCATAGAGAGTCAAAGATGTTGCAGTAATTGTATATACAAAATATTCTCTAAATGAAGTGTTGTACATGGATATTGAATTGTGC
This sequence comes from Torreya grandis, assembly GCA_037957365.1. Classification (NCBI taxonomy): domain Eukaryota; kingdom Viridiplantae; phylum Streptophyta; class Pinopsida; order Cupressales; family Taxaceae; genus Torreya; species Torreya grandis. The sequence continues at coordinate 8,189,123 of JARHVA010000084.1, forward strand.
AACTTCATTGGAAATATTGATGATGATGATTAACCTATTGTTTTTTATGTTAAACTTGATAATGAAAGTACTGGTGTTTGAAAATTGGTATTTGATGATACTTCCAATCTTGGAAGTCGAATTGGGGTTAAATTGTATGTCCCCAAGGATGAATATTTTAAGTTCTCTTTCAAGCTACCTTTTGAGTGCATGAATGACATTGTGGATCATGAGGCTCTCTTGCTTGGTACTCAATTGATTGTAACTTACAAACAAGCTTATTTACAACTGCTAAAGAGGTACCAAAATCGTTTAGCTTGGTCTTATCCATATTTGAGATCATATAGGAAAGATTTGTTTTAATATGTCATCTTACTACAACGAAACAATAATACAATAAGGTAAGTGCAAAGATTGGTTCACTTCATCTTGGCCACCAAGCTAATAGAAAAGTCCAAGAGATTAAGGGATGATGAGATTTGGAGTTGCCAGTTAATGGCAAACATTTGAAACATTTCCTAGATTGAGTTTGTAACATGTGTAGGTTTTGTATAGTGTAGAGTTTTGTCCTTCTGTTATTTCATTGTTTTGTTGTTCCTCTACTTTGGGCCTTGTTTATATAGTTCCTTTTTTGACATTTTTCATGTGTTCATTTTCATATCTTCTTGATCTATTTTTGCCAGTCTACCTAGTTTTGTTATGTTTCCATCAATGTTTGCTGATAAGTTGATCAAATCTTGACTTAAGGGCCTAATGGATTGGCACCTAGTCTTACGTTCTGGGGTTCTTTGCACACCCGTAGGGGGTAGACATCCCTTAGTGAGAGCTAATATTAATGCCCAAAATCACACTAAAGTAATTGTGCCCTTGTTGAGTATAAATACCTGATTTGTCTAGACTACTTATTTTTAAGTGTTCCCCTGAGGTCAAGATGTTTTGTTTTCACCTCATATTAGAAAAAATATGTTTTCGCATTCATTAAAAATCATTTGTTCCCACCCTTGCCTTGGGTAACTCCTGTAACATCTTTGTTTAAATAACATTTAATATTTTTATGTTTTAAATAGATTTGCAAAGGTGTATGACCAAAAAAGCATAGATGGTCTTTTATATTTGAAATGAACACCTCATTGGTTCTTTTTTATTAGGGTTGATTATGAAGGTAAATGGTTTTTCAAATGCCTAATTTATGATAGGTAGGGTATGTATGTGGGGATACAAATAGTTCTTTAGATGGGTTGTGCTTGGAACATCAGACTATCTCAAAGATGATTGCTTAAAAATAAATTGCATACTAGATGTTGTGGTTTCTGTCATAGAATGCCCTAGATTGCACTCTATATCTATACTTGAATCAGACATCAAAACACACTTTGGTGCACTGCTTGATAAACAAGAAGCCTTGAACGTGATTTTTAATGTATCTGGGTAGAAATTTTATGCTCATAAACTTATTTTGGATGCACGTTCTCCACTTTTTAAAACCCAATTTTTCGATTCTACTGAAGAGGACAACCAAAAAATAGTTATTGAAGACGTGGATCCAAAGGTGTTGAAGGGCACATAGATGAAATTACACACAACCATGCTATGTAGGACTGCCCACGTGGTACCAAAAGCAAAATGCAACAAATTTTTTTAACTCCACACCCAAATAGCCTGCCCATGTGGAAGGTAAAGGAATAAGTGAAAGTTTTAAAAAAAATTAATGAAGCATGGGCCCCAGCCAGAAGGAGCTTGGCGGAGGTTTGAGTAGTCAAAAGCAATTTGGAAAATTGCATTTGAGTGGGTCAAAGTTTGCCGGAGGTATAAGGGTAAAACACAAATTACTAATAAAACAAAAAGAAAGGGAGATGGGGAAGCAATTTACAGGTTTGTCAATTTCAAAATTGATTGGCAAGTTCTGGATCTCGCAGAATGAAGACATCAACGTGGATGGTGGAAATGGGAACACGAAGTGCAATTTGCAATAAAATAATTACAGATTACTCGGGCAGCTCTGGATCCCACGGAATGAAAAGAAAAAGAGCATGGCGGAAAGCGGAAGCCCATAAGCAATTTGCAATTTCTCGAAGTTACAAATTGCATAATCACTTCTGAATCTCATAAGGCATGATGAATGAGAGGGAAAGTTGAAAAGCCAATGAGTACGAAAGAAAGTGTAGTTTCCTACCAAGTTGGTGTGAAGGGCACGTTCACCTGGAATATACAGAAATAATCATTATCACTGCACTGGCTGCAATTGAAGTGTTTTAGCAATTTTTCAGAAATGGTCTTGTTAGTACTAACACGTCATGAGTTCAACCCCACCCCATGCCTCTCACTTCACAAGTGTTGCCGTGCATTCTCTAGCTCGAGCGAAGCCAAAGAAGAAAACACTCGAAAATAGAAACTTCACATTCCTCCTGCTTTCGAGGTGGATTTATCGCACCCATCGTACACAATATGGGGCTTCGTATGACTCTGCGATTCACGTCATGAAGAATGTGTGCGCTTATGAGGGCCAGGCATTGCAAGGTTTAGATAACGGTTCGAAGGATTTAGAATTCGTATGTAGAATGATTTATGGATGGCACGGGGCTGTTTCGCCACATTTAGTATTTGTGGGGGGAGGGCAAGCAGTCAGGACTATAAAGGTCGTCGCAAAGTAGATGGTATTGTCGAATATTTAAAAAAGCATGCTGGTCTAGCGTCTCTAGAGATTAAGTATTCGGAGGAGGCTGCTCACTCATATTAGTGAGCAGAAAGTGTTAATTGTCGGATTATTCTTTGAACTTGAGGGTGAGGAATTCACAAATTTCACCACTATCATAAAGAAGTTATGCTCAAATAAGAAATTTGGTCATACAACTGATGTTGTGGTCCTTCTTTTGAAGGATTTTCCTATTAATACATCAATAGTTCGGATCTTTAAGCCTTTTAATGAGAAATATTTTGATTTTTAGGGATTTTATGGAGGGTGGTTTAGATCCTATTTCGAAGTAGCTTTATGATGATCTAAAGTTAGTTATGCACAATGTAGCTTCACTTTGCAAAGTTGTCAGGGTCTTTTAGCAGCCCTTAAAAGTCTTATTGAAAATTCCCATTTGAGTGAAGGCTCTTGTGAATGACCCTTCTTGGATTCTCAGAGGTGATCACATTGATGGATGATGTATTAAATTTGAATGCATACTAGGTCCCTTCTTCCATGTCAATGCTTTCCCTAATCATGTCATCTTTAATAGAGATCAAATTCAAATTCAGTGTGCGAACAAGATGGATTATTGTGCTAAAGCAAGTAATGGCAACACAAAGAAAAGTTTGGCTTTTGGAGAAATCTTCAACAGGGTATACTACTGGACTAGGTTATAGGAACGGAGTTAGTTGAGAGAATAAAAAAAATTACATGTTCAAAAAATTTCATATGATGCCCCCAAACTCCTTGGGAAATCTTAGTGGGAAAAGCAATTTGCAAAACACAATGCTCCAAAATGCAAATTATAAATTGCAGTCAACTCTCCCAGTCCCACCAGTCAAAGCATGGAGAAAAGTCAATTCAAGAGGAGCTTCAGGGAGATCTTAAGAAGAAATGCAATTTTAAAATTTTGCACTTAGGAAAAGTGTAAATTGTAGTTGGGTTTCCCAAACCCATAGTCAACACCTATCCACATGGGGTCCCAATGCAAATGAGAAATTTTAAGACCATTTACAATTTTGTAAATTCACAAAATTATAAATTATAGTTGGAGTTTCAGATTCTCTAAAAGGAAACTCTTCAGAAAAATAGAAACTCCAACTATAATTTATAATTTTGAAAAATTACAAATTGCATCTAGAGTTCTCATTTCCTTAACAAAACTTACTAAGGGAACTACAACTATAAATTGCAATTTTGAAAATTAGAATTTTCCATTTTATAAGTTACAAAATTTCAAATGGGACCCAGAATTCCCCAAAGTAAGGAAAATTACAAATTTGCAAATGTAACCAAAATTTCTCCAAAAGGTCAAAAAGTGAAAAATAATGCATTTATGCATTTAAAAATGTGGAGTGAACCCTAAAAGGTAAATTTGTAAAAAACAAAGGTGAAAAGAGTAAAAGTGATGAAAAACAAGTTGGAGTAAAAAAAGTAAAAAGGTAAAATGACATAAGTTTTTGTATTTTCATTTGCTTTGCTTGTTCAAGCACCTCCATCCAAGAATATTACAAGTCTGTAAATCCAAGGTTGGCCACTCCAAAGAAGATTTCTCAAGCAAACATGGGTCTAGTGTGTTCAAATGAAATCATTGTAAGAGTAGGTTGTTCTTGGGCATAAATAGAAGGAAAGGCAGTTGTTTAGAAGTTTCAAGTTATGTTAATGAGTGGTCAAAGGGCATCTCCAAGTAGTTGTACAAAATATAAATGGTTTATTTGGCCTCCACCATGAATGTTCTCTTTCCAGCTCAAGTAAAAGGCATTTCTAGCCAAGGAGAGCAAAGGGTTGTTGCAAATCTTCATCATTACTTGTAGAGGCAGTTAGAGGAATCATTTTTTCTTGCAAATACATGAAGATTCTAGGCATAGCAAAGGATTATTTTCAGTTAGGAGCATCTTGGTGTGACTTTGAGGGGTGTTTTGCAATTTTTCAAATTTTGAAAATGCAATCCTCATTCTCAAATTGTAAAAGTGGGTTGAAAATGTATAAATAGAAGGCTTGTCTTCTATTCTAAGTTTGTTGTTATTGGTTTTTCATTTTATCTAAGTCTAGTTCTTAAAAAAAAAATTGGGATCAACTGATGTACGTAGATTTTGTCTCCCTTGCTAAGTTGGTTGTAGCTATACAACCATTAGAAAGCTTTAAGAGCATGTTTATGTATTCCTTGTCAAAAGAGAAAACTCACCATGCTTGTCCCCATAGCAACTTTTTGGAAAAATGATGTATGTAATATTTCATTTACAAATTTAATGAGAATGCTTGTGGCTCTTACTGTTTCCTATTAAAGAAGTGTAGTAATATGTTTTGAAAATATTGTTGATTAGGTATTTAGTTCAATGTTCATTACTAATTATCATTTTGAGCATAGATCTAGATTATAAACCCCTTCTACATTATTTTAGAATATGTTGTTGAATAACATGATAGGTCACCCTAGGTTTATGAATTAAATAAGAAAGAGTATATGAGATTCTAGTTTCAGTGTATGTTCTATTTTTTCAAGGATCATTTGGGTATTTGCATTTCATTGGCACCAATAGCTCCAAATTATTCATGGTAGTTCCCACTAGCTTGTATTTGAGCTTTCCTACATCTCTGCAAAGGATAATGTCATGAATATTGCAAGATACCCTATTGTTTGAAAAATACCATCACACCACACCCTTTTTTAAAATTATCTAACTTGTCCTACCTTGTCCTACCCTATAAATGATATAATTATTGCATATTTCAAGTGTTATTTGCCTTGTAGATGCATAAAATCTTTCCTATATAACATGTGTTTGCATTTTGTCCTTTAAAAACCAGAATTATAGTCTTCCTTTCATCTCTTTGTTATTGATTTTTTTTTAAATGAAGGTTACAAGCACATACCCATATGTCTTTAGTAGCTTTTATGTGACCTAGTGTATTTGTTCATTCCTTATGACAACCCTTCCATGGTGGATTGTATAATTTTGGTTGTCCCTAGTTATATTTTTATTTCCTTGTGCCAAAAATCTTTGTGGAAGTTGAATTGTAGAATCTCTTCATGTGAGCAATCTACCCCTTAGGTCCTCTGACCTTAGTTCAGGGAGAGCCAAAAGTAGCAGGGAACTAACCATACCCTTTATCGATGCATCCTAGTCATTGTCTGTATTTAGTTCACTCCCAGATGTTATGCTCTATAAGCTTGGCCTTTAGCCTCCTCAGACATGGTGAAAAGACTATAGGTGAAAATGTGATACACATTTTAAAGCCTACTCTCCAAGACTTTTGTATCAAGTGATAAGTCCCTTCTCCCTAACTCTTAACAAGATTAATAGACATTGGGGCCTATAGTCCTCTTGTAAGACCTGGCTCACCTTTTTGGAACGTGTGTGACACCCAAGATTAGAGCTAAAATTAGCTCACGTTATTTGGTACTTAATTACTAAGGGCTCCCCCTTGGTGAGAGGTTGCTCCACCACTACCTTCCCCAGCCCTTCTGTCTGGCTTGCAAGTGGCCTGAATCTTTCAAACATCTAGTCTGATTTTGCCAAAAAGCTCAATCTACTTGGCGTTGGATCCACTTTCTATTTCAACCTTTTCACCCTGAACCATTTTATTGAAAACAAGCACTTTTTGGGGACTAATCAAACATGCTAGCTTCTATTACTTTTATGTGGTATTTTTTTCATGCTATCATCCCTTTTTAGCTTTGAAAAGCCAAAAATAATACTATATTTAACCATGAATATTATGATATTTCATTCTCTGTTAATGATAAAGTGGTTGGTGTCTCCTCATTTTACTTGCAAATCTAGGCTCAAGTGGAGAAGATGGTGTTGGACATCTGCCACCTGTAAAATTTTCTCAACCATTGGGGGAGTGCCCCTTACACTATGAGTAGAGTTCCACTAGATGGCCCAACCCACGGGCCCCCGCCACCTCCTCCTAGAAGGCACCAAAGTAGAAGTCGATTCCACCACAGGGGCCACTTTTCGCCTCGCCGTCCTCCACGAGGTGGTTGTAGTGCTTTTACAAAATCTGATGTTGGTCCTACTCAGCGGACTTTGACAAGTACTATTGTTATTTCTCAACCCACTGATGGTGTCCTGATCACTAGACATGATGACCCTTTAGATAGCTAGACTACTCTGCAGATCCTGAATATGGAATGGTCTGCTTAGTCAGTGCTTCCTAAGGATGGCCCTCTTCTTCAACCTCCTGATACAGTGGCATGTACTTGATTCTCTATCTGATTTTTTATAATTGTGTTTATTCTTGACGTGTTTTGTCTAATAATTTATTGATATATTGAACCAATATCTTTTCTCAATATAAAATATAGACCGTAATTTATCTAACCACACTACTATATAACTTTTTGTATTATATTTTGATTTTTTAAAATAATAAAAAACATTCCAATAATAAAAAGAACAAATTGATCCAACCTAAACACCACCTCTATTTTTTTTTTAAAAAGCACAGAAAATTATCACAATGTAGTGAGAAGGGGTCGAACTCCTCACCGCTTCGAAAAAAAGTTTACCTTTTAATATAAATTTAGCGAGTAAGGGGATAAGTTATTTCGAGGGTTGTATAGTGATAATTTCAATTCGAATATTGTGTTGAGTGTTTTTGTTTTAATAATAAACTCAGCTTCGTTTTAGTAGTTCCATGGCCTTTTAGCAGGAAAGAACGGTGAACGAGGGAGCTGTCCAGGAGACAATGAGCTAATCAGAGACCGGTGATTGGCGGAGGAATGGTTGATGCCGTATCAAATGCCTACACTTATGTGATGAAGGTCGTTGAATCCATGTGGAGACTGATCCAAGGCTTCCGATGACTGGTGGCATGATGAACGAACTGGCTGAGGAGGATCTTCATTGGTGAAGGGGCATCCAACTGGTGTTTTGATGCCCCAAAAAATGGAGCGTAGATCAGTCGATACCAAACGTGCTTAGAGGAGATCAATGCACTGTAGATCAACGCACATTATTAGAAAAAGTCGGCAAAGAAACATTCTGTTTGAAGAATGTAACTGAAATAGAGCAGAAAGTGGAGCCTTTGAAAACCATCGAGAGGTGCAGCGATTTGATGACGTCATTTCTCTGTCTCACAAAACACATTCCAGGCACTGTTATGCTTTTTTGATGGCGAGTGAATGTATAATTTATCTTTTGATTTACATCAGAAAACTGTATATGGCAAGAATTCTGTGTATGCGTAGCCCGATGCTCATCTTCATCCACCAAAAATGGCAACCGAGTCATGGTGAGGCCAAGGACAGATGCGTCGGTGGTGACGCATGCAGACTGTTGCCTTTGAAAATAACTAGACCGATCCGAGTTAAAAGGATGTAGGAGCTCGCCAAAAAATCGAGATCAAGCCGCAAGGTAATTGGATCAATGCTAGACTCATTGGATCTGAGTTTTGCTTACCGAGTTGGGTGCCAACCGAAAACCATAGAGTTTCACCCTCTGGAAGAGCCAAACAGTAGAAGGTCTGTCACCAACAAATTACTTGCAGACCGGAGAGGGCTGAGAAGAAAACCTATATTGCCCAGATCAACCTACAGATCAGAGAAAGAACAGCAAATGTAAATGCTACTGACGTAAAAGGTCCAAACCCGGAATATTACAGAACCGTACGACCTTGTAAAATTCACCAAACGGAACTATACGGCCTGGTTTTAAAAACCACATACATTCAGATCTAGTGCTTCAACATGGTTATAAAACTACACGGCCAAGCCCAAAAGACAAACAACAACATGGGACACTACGAATTGCTTTTTTTTTAATAAAAAAAATATATCCAAAAAAGCCAAATGCATTTTTACCGAGTATTGGCTGTATGGACGTGCTATACCATATTGGAGTGATAAACAGTCAAACAGGATCAAACAAGCATGCCATTCACACTTAAAATGCTTATAATGGAATATATCTCTATATTGACTTCAATACATTTCTCTTCTTTACATTCCCAAAGCATTTCAAGAGTGGGAATGACAACATAATGTCCCCACCATATTTGCAAGATATTAAGAGTTTAATTAAAAATTAACCTAAATAGAGCTTAACTTACTCCAACATATAAGAATGGATAGAAATTCAATACATTTCTTTTCTCTACAATATGAATGCGTTTCAAAACTGGGAATGATAATATAATGTGCCCACCTTATGTGCAAGATATTAAGCTCTTAATGAGAAATTAACTTAAATAGAGCTTAACTTACTCCAACATAGAAGAATGTATAGAGTATAATAATGTCTTAAGCCCATTAAGGAGTAAGGAGGAAGAAGTGAAAAATAGTTCTAAAACTTTAATTACAATTGACAAACAATAATTGAAACATGCTAGACCATGAGGAGTGTCTTTTGTTTTTATTAAAAAATAGTTGCATGTTAGGATAACAAAATGGAAAGAATCAAAATATTTTTTAAATAAAGGAGATGTTGCAAGTGAATAAATAATGTTTATCTTCTGATTTACTTAAAGTATTAACACCCATGAGGAGCATCAACTATCATATGATATGATTTTAGGAGCTAGTCTGTCGAGTAAGGCAACATACAAGCTAACATTTGTTGAGAATAAGGATGTGAAAAAACAATCAAAATAATTGTTTGAGATAGGAATGATTAGAGAGAGTTTGATTCTATGTGCAATACCTGTTGTGTTAGCATCAAATAAGGATGGATAATTGAGAATGTGCATTGATATAAGGGCCATAAACAAGATAACCATTAAGTATAGATTTCCATTACCAAATATGGTATGAATGGACAGCTTGGGTAAGGAAATATATTTGAGAAATATTCTTTTGAAAATAAGTTATCATTCAATAAACATTAAAGAGGGAATGAATGGAAAACAACTTTTGAAACAAAGGAAGAGTTTTATGAATGAATAGTGATGCCATTTGGTTTGACAAATGCACCGAGTACCTTTATGAGTATTATGAATGTAAGTGTTAAAACCTTATTTTGGAAAGTTTATAATTTTCTATTTAGATGATATTTTGATCTTTACTGACACCAAGGAATAACAATTGTTGCATATAAGGCAGGTATTACAAAGGTTGAGAGAGGAGAAGCTACTAATAAACTTGAAAAAGTGTAGCTTCATGAAAAAAACTTGGTTTACTTAGGCTTTGTGGTTTCTAAGGAGGGGTTGAGAATTGACCTAGAGAAAGTGATGGATATCATAAAATGTCTAACTTCAAAAATTATATTCTACGGTATAAGTTTCCATGGATAAGAAAGCTTCTCTAGAATTTTTATAAAAAAGCATTAGTGACATTTTTGCATCCATAGCAAAGACTATAAGCGGTGATAGAAAGGAGTTTAATATTAGAAATGTTGTGTATATTTTATATCATTTAGGTGGTTTTGGTACCCATGGTATTATAATACTACTTTGATGGTTACCTATTTATGTGCTTATATATACCCACACATATAGTAGGATAAAATCAAAATTTGAAAATACATTATTGTATTGTAAATGGTTGAGTTTATACAATAAAATGAGTTATTTTTGGGGGTTTTTTACCCAAAAGGTTTTTTCCAAGTGAAATCATGTGAATTATGTAATATTTGTTAGCATAATGATTCTATTAGGACTGCTTCTCTCATTTGATTTTATTAGGTATATTATTATCTTCATTTAAATGGATTGTTGTATCTAAAAAAAGCTTAGAGTATTTGAATAAGAGGATAACAAATAATCCTAATTGGCTTTACCTGATTTTATAAATGTATTATAAGTGCACTATGATGCAAGTTAAATAATTATTGGAGTAGATTTAATCAAATAAGGAAGACCAATGACTTATTCTAATGATACTATGAATGATGAAAAGGTAAAGCATTTAGTCTATGACCAAGAATTCTATGCAATAATTCAAGAATTAAAGAAGTGAATGAAAAAATTTCTAACAAATGAATTTGTTATGTATAAAGACCATCAGGGGTTTTTGTTTATCAATATTCAAAGTAAGCTTGATTGAAGACACATGAAGTGGTTTGATTTTTTGTAAAGTTGTGAATTTTATTTGAGGCATAGAAGTGGAAAGTCAAACAAGGTAGAAAATGCCTTAAGTAAAAGGTCACTTTTAGTGATTAAAATGTAAGTATAAGGTTTAAAGATGATTTATTATCTTGTGTGAATATAACTAGCATAGATAGGACATCAATTCATGATTTCTCTTCACAAGATGATTTTTTTATTTATAAGGCAACAAGTATGTATACCACAAGGTTCAATCAAGTGAATTTGGTCAAATAAAAAAATATTAGAAGATTGGCAAGACACTTTTGTGTAAAAAAGAACATATCATAGCTAAATGAAAAATAATATTGGCCTAATATGGGATAGTGATGTGAATAAGTATGTCCAAGGATGTAGGATTTGTCAGCATGCAAAGAAGAAGTCAAAACATGGGACAATATCAACCATTCCCAGAGATAGAAAGGTCATGAGATGACATTAGCATGGATTTTGTGTCTGGGTTGCCAAGAGTCCAAAGAAGTAATGACTGTATCTTTGTTTCAGTAGATAGATTATCTAATATGGAACACTTTATAGTGTGTAATAAGACATTTTTTCCATCCATATTACAAATCTATTTTTCAAAGTGATTATTTAGGTTGCATGGATTGCCTAATAGTATTATATCAGATAGGGACACTAAGTTTTTAAGGCATTTTTGGAGGACATTCTTGAATAAATTGGACAACATGTTGATTTTCATCTCTACATATCATCCATATAATTATGGGCACACCGAAGTAGTGAATAGGACTTTGGGAAAAAATTTAAGGTGCTTGATTATTTATAAACCCAAATAATGCAATTTGATACTATTAAAAGTGTAATTTGCATATAATGATTTAGCAAACATGAGCACTAGTAAAAAAAAAATTCAAATCATGTATGTACATAGTCTAAGGGGTGTCACATAACTTTGGAATCTCACATAGATGAGCATGAAGAGTGTAGAGGCTGAAGAATAACTAGAGTACATGCAGGAGTTGCATTAATAAGTGAAGGAAAAACTCAAATTGGGAAATAAAGGCTATAAATAACGTTCAGATTGTTGAAGAGGAGATTAATGGAGACTTAATGATAGTTCATTTGAGGATTGGAAACCTCCTAAATGGAACATCTAAAAAGTTAAATTTGAAGAAAATAGGACCTTCTAAAGTTTTGAAGAAGTTTGTTGCTAATGTATATGAGTTGGATTTGCATGAAGGGATGGATATATCCCTAGTTTTCAATATTGTAGACTTGTATGCCTTCCATGATGAGGAGGTAGCCACTAAGATAAAATGCTTTGATCCAAAAAATTAGGAACAAAAAGAGTTGATACTATACAAAAATAAATTGAATAAAATGTCAATTCATAGGTTGTCAAAAATAACTAAGGCAAGGAATAGGTTAAATATCTAGTGAAGTGGAAAACAAAGTGAGTGAGGATTTCAAATAGGTCAATCTAACTGAGATTGGTCACTTTGGATTTTTTTTCATAAGTTTAACTTAGAATAGTGAGAAGAGGATCAAAATTCTAATTAATCAAGGTATTTGATGTAGGAGTGTCAATAGGCATATGGTCAATCTTCATCACCAAAAATACTTGCACATTTAATTTTAATAACTTTCTCTATCTTGGCTAAGTGTTTATTGATGCCACAAAGGATAATAGTATTATTTTTAGGCCAAAACTCAATCAAAGGTAGATTTAATGTGTTTGTATATTTGAATCTATAATCCATCGTATCCGTGTGGTGTTGTAATGTTTTAATTCAAAGTTACTTGGTCATCTCATCAAAAGGTCAGGTGACAACATACTGAACCAAACACATTATACATTGGTATGGAGTTTATAACTCCATGCATCTTTACAAAAGGTGAAAATAACACTAAGGAAAAAATGATACATGAAGATACAGTGATGTGGGATCATGGCATGTGTCACAATACTGTGTGGTTTCATGTCATGAAAAAAATACAAAGGCAAAGGTGGTCTTGTAATAAAGTGTGTGACATGATACCATGTGTCACCATGCCATGGGACAAAATGCCACATCATAAAATTAGAGTAAAATTTTTATTTTTTGATGTATTTTATCCCTATGTTGGATTTTATATCCTATCACATTTGTGAAAGTATTTTAGGGTGACATTGTGTTTTTGGAATGTCATGGTACATGAGAATAGATGTGTGTAAGGAGGACACATGGATCATATATGCTACAGGAAATATATGTTGTTGTTTTAATCCATTTAAAGGGAGCACATAAATCTCACATTTGTGCTTACAAAACACACATAGTAATAGAATAGAGAAGATAATATATAGGTATAAACTAAAATGAAAGTGGTCGTTGGAAATTTAATGGGTGACATGAACAAAGTCAATGATCAAATTGGAGAGAAACAAAATTAAGATTTGGTAATTATGCCATCTAGACATTGTAAACATTTCCATGCATAAGAGTTTTGGATGGCCTTTATCGTATTCACTAGAGAGGGTTGACTTCTGGTAGATGTTCAAGGACTTTCCTCTAGGCCTTTATTTTTAGGAATTCATTATTTTTGAGGTTAACTAAGTTGAGCCATGTAAGAGACAGATATAATTAATCACATTTTTCATATTTAAGGCATTGTAAGATATTTAGAGCTTAATCTATTGATAAAATAAATCTATGATGTTTTATTATTTTGTATCTCTATATTTCTGCTTCATTTGGATACTCTTGTTAGTTATTTCACTGTGTGATTTTGTAGATCTCATGATCTAATATGGTTGCTCACTTGATGCCTAATCCTATATCAATTTCCTACATTGCCATGGTTTCTACCATACATCTATTGGGGCATATTAATACTATTGTGTGTGTTCTTAAATGATATATAGCCCTCCCAAGGAGGGACATTGCTACATTGGAGCATATCATTTATCCCTGTGATCACATCAAGGAAAATAATTTTTCCCTATCCTTATCCAACCATTTACGTATGAATTTCCATGAGGTCATCATACCCACACATTCTCCATGAGCCTCGTTAATTCTATCCTACTTTTTTAGCATGTTGTCAAGGTTGAAGGGTCTATGTCACAATTCAATTTTGACTGGAACTCTAACCATTCTAAGACATAATCAGTGCCTAGATTCCCAAGAGATCATCTATCACATGTACCATATTTACCATAATAGCCATAACCAATTTGAGAATACCAATGAACAACTACAACCAGCCTGAGAATACCATAAATAGTTATAACCAGCCCAAGAATACTAATCATCTACCACAACTAGCCCAACACTATCAATGATTGACCAAATCAACTCAAGACTACCAAAAATTAGCCACAACCAACCTCTAATACCATACTAAAATTTTAACCTAGGTGGTTCTTGTAACAACTAAGTCACTTTACCAACTCACCCACATCTCTTCGATATTAATTTTGTCCTCCTTACATGGAACTAAATTTACATATATGAAAACTAATCTAAAACTACTTATATCAAGACATCCCATGTCCTCCACACACCTAATCACATGGTAATCATGATAATGGAGACTAAATTGCTATATATTGACCACATTTGGGAATAACATTTATCCCTCTTCACCAAGTACTATTTGGGCATATCATTTATCACTCCCTCCTATTATTCTACAATTACATGTGTTACATAAGCCTATCTCATCCTCACATGGAAAACATGTTCCTATCAAGCCTTGCATTATGACATCTTTCTATGGTTACATGGGCGAATATCACTTATCTTTCTATGGTTACATTGGCGAATATGTTGACTAGTAGGTTGTGGACATTTGTGTAATGTGTTGATGTTGAAGGAGCAGCGTCGGGCTCCCACTTCCAGCCTAGCTTATTTTATTATTTAAGACATAATTTGTTTGGTGGAGGCCGATAGGGAGATTGAAGAGATGCGTCTCTTTACTCTCACTTTTGTGTGTGTGTGTGTGTGTGTGTGTGTGTGTGTAGTGATTTCTCATTGTTAAAGATATTAAATAAAGTAGGAAATCATAAAAACTAACATGGTATCAGAGCTAGGTTATGTAAACTCCTTCACTTTGCCCATAGAAGTGTGCTTGAAGAAGAGCGGTGGTGGGAAGAATGAAGGATATGTTGTTAGTAAAGGCTACAAATTTTGTGCTAGTGGGGACTTGGCATGTTTCTCCATTGGGACATGGATTTAGCCCCAACCCCACTATAAATAGAAACTGTCTATCGACACTCTGGGGAATGGTGGTTGGAAATCTCTGATTGTCCAACCTTTTTAGCTTTTGGCTGAAATTGGCAGCAAAGGATATATCATTCAAGGATGGAAGCATTGGATTATGCTTTCCCATCCATGTTCATGTGGCATGTATATCCGTTGATTGAGGCATATCATATTGTCCCACATTTAGTAGTCTGGGAATGAGCATATAGATTTTAAAAGCCATGAAACTCATGGTAGAACCTGCCAAGTAATTAGCATCTGCTTCTATCTCATGGAATTTGTGGAGGTTTATGGTTTTCATGTGGAGTATTTGGAGGGCATGTGGTTAGAACGTGAATGTTGGGATATGGAGCATGGGGTCACATGGTAGATATGTGGTGAGGTGGATTTTTTGGCTCATCTACACTTTCAGGCTCTACCTATCATGGAGAAGATGGTCATGGTTCTTCCAAAATTCAACTAGGAGCATGTAGGTACCTGCAAAGGTTGTGCCATAGAATCTAAAGAAGTACTTGAGAGGTTCAAAGAGTTTAAAGCTTAGGTAGAGAACTTATCTAGGAAGAGAATTAAAGTTCTGAGATCTAACAATGGAGGGGAATACACCTCTGAAGAATTCTATAACTTTTACATTGAAGCAGGGATTAAGAGGGAGTTATGTGTCCCTTACAATCCTCAACAGAATGGTGTTTTATAAAGGTAGAACAGATCTGTTGTAGAAGCTGCCAAAGCTTTGATAATGAGTTCTTCTCTATGAGAGAAGCTTGAGGTGAAATCCTTTGATAACGAGTTCTTCTCTATGAGATAAGTTTGAGGTGAAATCCCTTGATAACGAGTTCTTCTCTATGAGATAAGTTTGAGATGAAATCCCTTGATAACGAGTTCTTCTCTTGATAATGATTTCTTCCCTGTGAGAGAAGTTTGAGGTGAAATCCCTTGATAACGAGTTCTTCTCTGTGAGAGAAGTTTGAGGTGAAATCACTTGATAATGAGTTCCTCTCTGTGAAAGAAGTTCGAGGTGAAATACCTTGATAACGAGTTCTTCTCGGTGAAAGAAGTTTGAGGTGAAATCCATTAATAATAAGTTCTTTTCTATGAGAAAAGTTCAAGGTTAAATCCCTTGATTCTACCCTCTAGGAGAACCATGGTGGATGTCATGTAAAGTGATGAACACTTGTACATACTATACATTGTTGTAATGATTGTGATTGACATCACGATGAGGTGATATGTCTTATGTAGCTGGAAGTATCCTCCCTAGTTGAGAGGGAGTGTTGATGTTAAAGGAGTAGCATCGACCTCCCACTTTCAGCCCAACTTATTGTATTATTTAAGACATAATTTGTTTGGTGGAGGTAGACAGGGAGATTGAAGAGATGCGTCTCTTTACTCTCATTTGTATATATATATATATATATATATATATATATATATATATATATATATATATATATATATATATATATATATATATATATATATATATATAATGATTTCTCATTGTTTAAGATATTGAATAAAGTAGGAAATCATAAAAACTAACATAATGAACATACTATAGGGAATTATATTTGTTGTATGTTTAAAAGCTTCAACCAGAATATGGTGATCCATAGATAAATTGGACTACATTTTGGTTATATTGGACTGCGTTTTGAATAAACTGGGCTATGTTTTGAATTTGGGCTACATTTTGAATATACTAGACTGCATTTTCTATAAAGTGGACTGTGTTTTTAATAAACTAGGCTACATTTTTAATAAACTAAAACTTTTACGCTTACTCTATTGAATAAATTGGAAAATGCTAAAACTTCTATGCTTACTGTATTGACTAAACTGGAAACAACTTTATTTCTGTGCTTAGAGAATTGGTGAATGATGATGATTTGTGATACTATATTATTAATGAACTATCATATATACCTATGACCTTATCACCTGTGAGCATATGTTGGTGATGTTTTCACTTGCTATATTTTCTCTTGATACTATTTCATTGGGTACCAGTCGAAGGGTATTGCAGAATTGAGGAATATCATAGAGATGTATGTGAAGAGTAAATAAGCTATATATTAAGTGGATTATATGCAATATCTGAATCAACAAGTGAAAGAGAAACTCAAAGAGGGAAATCAAGACTATAAATAATGTCCATATTTCATAATAATGGATAATTAATTCGAAATTGGAGACTTAGTGCTAACTCATTTGAGGAAGGATAGGTTCCTAAATATAAAAATAACAAGCTAAAGTGGAAGAAAATAATACCTTGCAAAGTCCCAAGGAAGTTTGTTGCTAATGTATATGAGATGGAGTTGCATGAAGGGATTATATATACCCAATTTTAAATACTATAAGCTTGTATTCCTTCCATGAGGAGGTGGAAACCACTAAGATAAAATGAGTTAATCCATAACATGAGGAATGAAAAGAGCATATGCCAAAGGAAGAGAAAGGATGACTTGAATTAATTATTAACTCATGGGTTGTCAAAAATACTAAAAGTAAGGAAGATGTTCAATACGTAGTGAAGTAGTGTTATTCTCAGGCCACAACTCTTTTGGGAGGAAACATGCTTATAAAAATGTAGAGTTAGTTGGTGAACATGTGTGCGACTCATATTATTTTATCTTTTGTATCTCTTGTTGAATGTACTTGGCACTTGAAAATATAGTAAGAGTGTATAAAATAAGAAGAGTATCTATTTTGTCTCTAGTAAAAAACTAGAATATGAAGTGATAGTGATTTATAAAAGTTCTATATAATGTGATAAGTTGTATTGTATGATGGATTTTGTGTGATAGGGATTAATAAAGGATAATGGCTATTCCTGAATGTGTTTTTACATTGTTCTATGCATAGTAGATGCTCTATTATGTTTAAACATATTAATGATTGAAAGAAGTACTATGTATGTTCTGTATCTATTAAGACTATGTGGTTTATTACATAATTATATAAACTCTATGTGAATTTTAGCTTATTATATGAACTATTATGTCTATGATATATTTATCTATCACTTTTCTTAGATATCCCTATATTAACATGTTCTGATGGATTTTAATGGTGTAATGAGCATGAAAAATCTTGTTGAAACATGTTGAGATGGATATTAGGACTGAGAGATGTAGAGATATGGTTAGATGTAACAATCCATAATTTTAAATAATAATAATCAAAGAGGATAGGAAAGACTATGAGATAAGTTATTCAAGAGCATATACATAAATAAATATATAAAATCTTCTGGTGTGAGTTTCCTGGACTACTATCTGTGTGGTTGTCTTGATTGGAATATTACTATTTTTGGTTGAGAAGGACAAAATTAGTATTTTAGATAGAAGATAAACTAGATAGTCTATGAACTTTGGACACTAAATGTACCCATGTTTTATATCATTGGATGCAAACTACACTCAAAGTTTATATTACATAATTTGTCATTTAAGGATATGTAGATTTTGAAGATACACACAAGAATTATTTGTGAGAGGAATCTGAGAGAAGTTTATTCAATGACTACCTACTCTTATCAATATGTTGGTCATTGAAAATACCATGGTGAATACCCCTATCAACATGGAGTAGTATCTTAGGTGTAGTGGGGTTACATGCAATGTAGAAGTGAATGATGAAGAGATGAGTAAAAAGGGTTGAATTTGAACCTGAACTTAGAATATGGATGATGCAAAGACATAGAATGAGAAGAATATTCTAGGATTGAAAAGGGAATTGTAATAATAGAGAAGGTGGAATAAAAGGTATGATATTAATGTAATTGTGAGTATGATTAAGATCAGAGTATAAGATGAAGAGTATGTAGAAGAGGAAGTTGGAAATGATGGGGGGAGAGAGAGAAAAAAAAGGGCCTAAGAGTGAATGAAAAATAGAATGAGCTATGTAAAAGAGTGATGAGAAATAGAAAGGTAGAGTAGAAGAAGAGTAGGTAGGAGGTAGTGATAGGATGCTATTACAAGAGAGGCTATTGTTTGGACCAGATAAAGATAAGTCTTTAAAAGAAGTAATGTTGAATTGTAGAAATGTCATAGGCTCAAATTCATAAGAAGAAGGTAAAGATAAATATCATTAATTTTTATCATACACATCCCCTGTGCTTAATTTATTGTTTGAAAGAGGAATGTAGAACACAAAACTTTAATTAGGTCATTTGTTTAATTCATTTACATAAAATTTTAGAGAGTTAAGTGAAGTGACTAAGAAAATGATAGAGAGGAAGTAATTTGAAAAAGTTGGGTTCATTTTTGAAGATAGTTTTAAGACACTAGGAAAACCAAATGTAAAGAAGTTAATAGTATTAGTTTTGTAGTAACCTATGATATCAATTATTAAAAAATTGGAAGTATTAACTTCAAGCATTCAAAATATGGCTATGAACAAAGGAATTTTTGTTACTTTGACACCATATGATGGGTCTTTTGACCTTTAACAATGTTTATTGACCTACGATATGAAATGTTAAGGAAGTGACTATGGAGGATGTGAAAAAGTGTGAGATTATTGGAACGTTATTAGGATAAAATTTATAATTCATATATAAAATATATGTTAACACACTAAGTCTTTACCATGTCAAGAATTAATTAATCATAGATTTACAAATGAAGAAGTGCACTAGCCAGACCATCTAGACCTTAAAAAGATTTGGCAAAAGTGTGAAGAATCAGTGGGGGAGTATGATCATAGATTATCAAATGTCATGAATAAATTTCATTTTATTTTATAATATATTGACAAATATACATGGTTTATTTAAGGACTCCAATCAAGGATGAGGTTTTCCATCACTCAGTTACAATTCACTATGAAGGCTGATGCAAGATCAACTACACTTCAAGTTGAACAAATTGATGACTATGGAGATGCACCATCAAGTAATAATAAAATTAAGATGACAATATATGATTTTATGAAAGTAATAGATGAGTTACATGACAATAACAAACCCAAGTTGGTCTTATGATGTATAGACTATAGTAAATAAGGGCATACTAGGAATGATTTCCCCAAAATCAAAATATAATTCTATGACATATACAAGGTAATATGACATGCAACATAAAAATGTCACCTATTAAAATACTACATTTAGAAAACAAAAAATTTGTATTTTAGTTTTAAAAAGTCACCAAGTCATGATGAAAAGAGTTATAGGGCTATATAGGAACTTAAGGAGGATATCATAAAAAAAATTTGTAGTTGTTGCACAATAAATACCTTCTACAAATCTAGGATTTCCATGCCTAAAGGTAAAAAATTACTAGTGCACCTCAATATAAACCACAAGATTTAACATGATGGATTACATCATCTCTACAGTATCAATATCAGCCATCATAGAGTACTACAATTCCAAAACCTTAGTAAGCAACTTGGGATTCATTTTATCCTCAAATAAAATATTTTGTGTGTGATGCTACACAAAAACAACAAGTTCAGGATTCCCCTCATCATAAAGTTGTATTTTGCATGCAATAGACACATCAAATGCAAGTTTTAGGGTTCTAATCAAATAAAGGAGGATATCATGGGAGATATAGAAGAGATCACTTTAAAAATTACCAAAAATCTCATCATCCTATGTAATGTTAGTTTTTTGGTGTGTATAATCATTTTAAATGGAATTTCCCATTGAATATATGGAGATAAGTATAATTTACTTATTGTAGATGTAAGATTGGGCAAGAATCTAATGGGTCTAGGGAAGCACTTAGAATAGGAAATGAGAATGAATAATGAACTCAAGAGAATGCATGAATAATTCATTCAATTGGTGTAACAAAACAAGTTTACATAGGGGATATTTATACTAAATACCTTTAACCAACCCTGCATAGAATTGTGATAAGTGTCATGATCCTGTGAGGTGAGACAAACCTCTCACCAAACTTGCACAAGATTGTGAAAACTGTCATGATCCTGTAAGGTGAGATAAATATGTAAAACACTTGAGTAAATTTAACTAGATAAGGTGTGAAATGAATCAACCAGTGAAACCAGTTAGGGAGATAACCTTTTTCACACCTAATGGTGAAAATATATGGGAAATAACCCCATTTACACCAACACCCACTTTTAAGTACAACTTAGGGGTTTATTAAATCATGCAAAAAAAATGTCCCAAAAATAAGGCCTAATGAGGTACCTATGTACACACTAATCCCCTCAAAACATAAGAGAAGGAGAAACCCTGAGGAATAACTCCCCCACCCATGAAAGGATGATGTAGGAAGTTCAAGTGAGCCCCCCAAAAGTAGTATCCCATATTCCAAAGAGAGTTTGCAAGTGATGGAACTTACTCTCACTAAAAGGTTTGGTGAATATATCTATGACTTGCTGTACTATAGGACAATAGTGTATATCAATGACTTACTCTTGAATCAGCTCCTTGATGTAGTGCATATGGATATCGATGTGTTTGGTCTATTGACGATGAATCATGTTCTTTAAGATCTAAATGGTACTCAAATTGTCACAAAGAATGACAGATGAACATGGAATAGTGATGCCAAACTCTTTCAAATATTCTAAATCCAAATAGCTTTAGTAGTGGCATTAATAACCCCCCAATACTCAGCTTCAGTCAAAGATAGAGAAATAACATGTTACTTCTTACTATACCAGCTAATGGGGCTAGAACCAAGGTGAAATCTATAGTTGGATGTGGACTTACGATCCATAGAATCACCAGCCTAATCAGAATCTATATATCCAATGCAGTGAAGACTAATCTTAGCTACATAGTGTATCCCATGTTGAGGAGTGTGTTGGATTTAATGTAGGATGCATTTGGATAATTTATCATGAATTTCATGTGGCTCTTGCATAAAGCGAGAGACCATGCCAACTATAAAATAAATGTCGAGGTAAGTGTGCATCAAATAGATGAGACTTCTAACAAGTTGATGATACAAAGTGACATCAACTAGTGGAGTGGAACACTTTACCTCAAGCTTAACTCCAGATAAGAAGGAATTTAATGTAGGCTTAAAATTAACCATATTAAAATGATCAAGTAAATCAAGATCATAATTGGGTTGTGCAAGAGTGATTCTAGAAGAATATTGAATGATCTCAATATCAAAAAAGTATTACAAAAGGCCCAAGTCAATCATAACAAAGCACTCATGAAAAGTAAAGTTGACTCTATCAATGATGGATGAAGAACTCCCAATAATAATTAAGTCATCAACATAGAGGACCAACAGTAAATAGGAGTCATTTTATCTCAGAATGTAGACAATGGGATCTAAGTGACAATGTGAGAATCCAGTCAATAAAATAAATGAGTCCATCTTGGCGTAGTTTGAGGCCATAAAGATATTTTCACAAGATACAAACCAAAGAAGAGTCCTTAATAAACCCTTGTGGTTGCTCCATGTAAATTTCTTATTGAAGATCCCCATGAAGAAATGTACTCTTCACATTGATCTGATGTACAACCCAACCATGAGATATAGTAATAGCAAGAGTCAAATTAATGGAGTTCATCTTAGTATTAGGCACAAAAGTCTTAGTGTAGTCAACACCTAAAACTTGTGAGAAAATTTTGGCAATAAGGCATGATTTGAACTTATCAATTGTTCTATCTGCTACATATTTGGTTTGGTAGAACCACTTATAATGAACCATTTTCCTTCCCTTTGGAAGGGGGAATAAATCCCAAGTGTTTTTATTTATCAAGGTACTATACTCTTCCTCCATTATTGAGTCCCACTCAGTATGACCATATGATTTATAGAAAGATTATAGATCAGAAGCAAGTAAACTATATATATGTAGAAGATGATGATATTGTGATCGAGTCTTTTGAGTGTCTGAAGGATCCCCAATAAATGCGCCTACTGATTAAAGAATCTATCAAACCCATCAAGGTGATGGTAAAGATGGGGTTATAGTGGCTACTGAAGATGGCCCTAGTAGAGGTGAAGATGCATCGTCTGAATCAATGTCATCTAATTTCACTATGGATGGAGGAGGAGTATTCAAGATCAAGGGATAAACCATCTCCTCAAATTTAACACTCCTAAAAATGAAATATCCTTTGTCTCTGGATTTAAGAGTCAATATCCCTTGACACCATTGTGATAGCCAACAAAAAGGAAATGTTGAATCTATTGTTGAAGAGATTTACATTTCTCTAAAGAAATGCATACCAATATAGGGGAGCTAAATACTCAAAAATGTCCTACAATAGGTTTTTTATCACACTAAGATTCAAAAGGAGTCACACCTTTCAATGATTTATGATGATTGTGGTTCTAAATGTGAGTGACACAATTAATATCTTTAGCCCAAAATTTTGGACCAAGAGAGTGAGCATGTATCATGCAAGTTGACATTTTCTTTAGGGAATGATACATTTGTTCAACAACACCATTTTGTTAGGGTGTGTAGACAATGAAATGTTGAAGTTTAGTCTCTTCAAGTGCACATAATTTCTCAAGGTGATGATTCACATATTCTCGACCATTATCTATGCAAAAAATTTTAAGAGATTTTTTAGATTATTTTTTAGCATGAGCCTTGAACTCTAAAAACTATTTAAATACTTCACTCTTTTGATGAAGGAATTAGACCCAAGTAAACCATTAATAGTCATCAATAAATGTGAGGACATAATGGGTTTTTTATAAAAGATAATGTGGGAAATGGACCCATAAGATCACTATGATCCGATTCAAGGATTTTTGAAGCCCTCGAAGATGACCCTTTGTTGAACTTTTCCTACATTGGAAAACTAAATGGGAGGGAGTCTTTGTACCATATCCTTTGAGTTGAGCTGATGAAGATAACGATAGTTGAGATGGTTAAACCTCTCAGCCATAGTTTACTCACTAAATTTGTATGAGTGAGCCAATTAGTAAAAGGATAATAAGGCATACAATGGGAGAATGCATATAGCTGAGACTCATGATCATCTTTCCCCATTACAACTAAGGCATTATCCTCAAGATCCCAAATTTTTATTAAATTAGGGAAGAACTTAAATTTGTTTCCATTCCCAAGATGTTTGATTTGGCATATTGAGAGAAGGTTTGCACATAAATTTGGAACACAAAGTACATCAAAAAGGTTCCTTCTTGCATTACAACTAATATTTTTCTAATAACTTCCACCAGTGTATCATCTCATGTGAGAATATGAGGTAATGAATAAGGTTTCAATGAAGAAAAATATTCTTGATTAGAACCCATATGATGTGTGGCCCTGAAGTCAAGTATCCATTATTGAGAAGATTTTTTAGTTACGATAAGTGCTTGACCTTTCCATTTCTTGGATTGTGAAGAAGTATAAGGATAGGACTCCTTTGTATAAGATGATGGTAAATTGATGTTGTTCTTCTTGAGAAAATGCTTCAATTCCTCAACTTTATTAGCATGACAGTGATGCTCAACATGACCATTTTTCTTGTAGTATGAACAATTTGGTCATCCCTTCTTCTAAAAATCCTTTTGCTTCTTGTAGGTGTTGATGCTGCTGGTATTGGACATGAATATTGTGGAGGTGTTTTCTAGAGCTTAGACATTTATTGCTTTTCCTACTTAGGACATTTTTAATGTTGATGAGGTTCTGCCATTAATGTGTATGAATTAGATGGATTGAGAAGACCCATAACAAGCAACTTGGTTTGCTCAAGCATTAGCATTTCAGTAAATGACTCAAATATGGGTATAACATAGGCCTGGCCCATTGTTAGCCAATGAGTATGAAATCTAGATACAAATGCAACATATTTAGAAGGAAGCTTTCCAAGCAAATTGAAAATTACTTAAACATCATTTTTATCAAGTCCAGATTCTTTTAGTTGTGAACAGAGTTCATTTACATTAGTGATATAGTCTTGAATATTGTCAAAACAAGATGGATCAAGATTAGAGAGTTCACTGTCAATTTGATACCCTCTAACCTCATCCATTTTTCCATACAGGTTCTTAAGGATGTCCCATGCCTCTTTAGGATTTTTACCCTAAACAATGTAAAAATGTATATCTAAAGAAATGAATGTGCACAAATAGCCAAGAGTTTTAGTGTGTTTAGTTAACCATGCAATATTTTCCTTACCATCAATGGGTTCTAAAAAATGTACCTTAAATGTAGTGGGTGTATCCTTTCCCTATTAGTACACTCCATGCATGCAATTTCCACGTATTGTAGTTATATGGAGTTAGCAAAGGAAAAAGTGAGATTACCCATGGTAAAAGAAATGAAAACACACACACACACACACACACACACACATAAGGTGGAGACCAAGACACCAACACAAACCCCCCTAAAATCCATTAAATGAAGAAGCCTACCCAAGAAAAAATGCAATTTATATTTAGATCATTTAAAATCTCCACTAGCAAGAACCTTAAAATGAACTTGATTTCAATGTTTTATAAATTCTT
Organism: Torreya grandis; assembly: GCA_037957365.1. Classification (NCBI taxonomy): domain Eukaryota; kingdom Viridiplantae; phylum Streptophyta; class Pinopsida; order Cupressales; family Taxaceae; genus Torreya; species Torreya grandis. Next base: position 8,214,433 of record JARHVA010000084.1, read on the forward strand.
GTGCAAATGAGCATAACTGAGTTAAAATTTTGGCACAAAACCAAATGCAATTATTAGCACCACTAAAAATCATACAAAAAATTATGCACTTTTAAAAAATAAGTAGATTGATTCGAATTCATATGCAAAATTTATGTAACTTTAAAGATCCCAAAACTAGGACTTAATAGGGACACCTTTGAGAATCTACAATTTCTGGAAAAACCAAACATTGAAATTAAAACCCATTTATACTGGTGTGGAGAGCACGACAACATATCCCAAATCAAAAAAATTACATGGAAAATGGAGGTCCTATGATCAAGATATGGTCATTTGAATTTGAACTGTAAATTCAATAACACCAATGGAGAGGGGGCCCATCCACAATGTCACCAAATTTAGAGAAACTATTGATAAATTTGGTAACCTATAAACTTTAGTAGAACTACCACCAGAATTGGTGATTCACTAGATTTAGAGGTCTACCAAGTTTAGAGAAGCCACCAAATTTGACCCAAAATTTTCAAAAAAATCATTTTCTGTGTTTGAAAAAATAGAATTTTATTTAGATTTATCGATCAAGCAGATTGAACCAAGGTCCTTGAACATGAAGGCCAACACCCTGTGTCCATGCAATGAGCCTATGGATTGACCTGTGTAGGCCGTACGACCTATAAAGTTTTTTTTTTTTTTTAATTTTTGATATTTTGATTTTTTTAAATCTAAAAATTTTGATATATAGTTTTTAAATATTAAAAAAATCAATTTTTTTAATAAAAAAATGATATATATATTTTTATACAAAAAAACTTTCTTTTTTATTTGTTTTGTTTTTCAATAATAATTTTTTTAAATCTTTTTTTATTTTTTTAATTTATTTAGAAATATCCAAAAAGATATATTTTTTTAAATTTTTAGTATTTTTGGAAATAATATAATTTTATTTTTTTGTCAAAAAATAACTCAAAAATTGAAAAAAAATTACAATAATCCAAAAAAATGGAAAAAATCAAAAATGGAGAAATAGATTTGGAGGAGGAAATTTTTGAAAAATAAATTATAACTTGAAGGGAAAAAATGTATTTGAGATAAAACCTTCAAATTTCACTCCTTTAATCTGCCAGATGCATGTAGAAATGCTACATAAACCACCTAATGATATATCCTCCACTGCTCAACTGGAACAACTGGGAGTGTCATATGATGTTATGAACATAATGATGAGCTCCAACCAGCTTCTAAATGCCAAAAAGGAATCTAAAATTGAAACACTCAAAAGGAAGTTCCCCCCTAAAATCTAATCATTCTTCTCACATCTTTCAGATTCTCAGGACCATCCTTATGGATGCAAGAGAAGAGCATATAGACTAAGAAAAATTCATATATTATAATCCCTATAGGGTACCCTAAGTACCTTCACCCACTCTAGTACCATGTAAAATTGGGAAAGAATCTAATAGGCCTAGGGAAGTACTTAGACTAGAGAACGAGAATGAATACTAAACTCAAAATAGTGCATGAATCATTCATTCAATTGGTGTAACAAAACAAACTTACATAGAGGGTATTTATACTAAATACATTTCACCAACCCTGCATAGGATTGTGACAAGTGTCATGATCTTGTGAGGTGAGACAAACCTTTCACCAACCCTATATAGGATTGTGACAAGTTTCATGATCCTATGAGGTGAGACAAATATGTAAAACACCTAAATAAACTTAACTAGATAAGGTGTGAAAATAATCAACCATTGGAATCGATTAGGAAGATAACCTTATTCACACCTAATGGTGGAGCTAAATAGGAAATAACCTTGTTCACACTAATAGTAGACTCTCAGACCAACACCATACTAAAAACATCTCAGTGTTGGAAAAATAAAAGAAGTAAAAATTATTACAAAACATAAATATGGTAAATTCACATCCCAAAGAGAATGATTGCATGTAGGCAGTCATAAGACAGTAACATGCACAACATGGGTCTCCTCTTATAGAAATGTTATATGATCAATGAATCTAAAATGTTCAAAAAGAAAGATATCCTAATCCTACGATGGAAAAGCATTTCACGTCTTTGGTTGCATAGGTTACTCAAAATATATAATAATAAAATGCATTAAAAATGATGTTATAGCTATTGATGCATAGATGTATGGACAAATTATTCATATAATGTGATAAGAGGGAGTAGTGACTACATTGATAAATCTCTTGAAGCTTTTGAACACTTTGTGAAATGAATACATATCACAAAATATTACTAGTCTCATGCATAATCTATTTGAAGGGCATAGCGATGGTAGTAGCATAATGATAAGGTCATTTTGTATGTAAAAATTGAAAATCCTTGGGACGTTTGATTCTAAAATGGACATTAAACTCAAAAGGTATGAGATACCTAATGTTTTATTTGACTTTGGAAGCACCATAAAAATGGTACCAATATATACGTGGGAGTATATTGGTCCACCAACATTGATTTATAGTTTGGTTACTCTTAATCTCATATCCTTCCACTTGACCAAATACTCCATATACTTTTTCTCTATAGTTTTTTTAAACTTTGGAGTCTAAAATGGCATATATCTCCTCTTTATCTTCCTAAAATAGTTTTGCCTCCAATATTAATTTAATAAACTAAACCAATATAATCTCCAAGTTGTTTCCCCTCATGAAAAGGACACAAATCTACTACATTGAATATAGGTGAGATATCAATCCCATCTAGTATCTTCCATCACATAGGAATTTCTTAGATTCTTTTTAAAAAAATTCATGGTCTATTATTTTTCCACATGAGCTTGTTGTTTTTAATCCTTGGAAACCTCTCCTTCTCCATATGTACTGACACAAAATCCCCAAACCTAAAATAATTTCATCTTATACTTCAGATCAACATGTTTCTTAAATCTCATGGTGCTTTTTTCCTTAACTTTATCTCACTTTTTTAATGCATTTTTTGCACATAATCTACATAATCCTTTGCTTCAACACTTTTCCCAATCAAAGAAATGATGTTCCGAAAAATTGAAACACTTTTTAGGTTGCAACCATGTACTATTTAAAATTGAGTCTTCATCTTACCTTGATTAACTAAATTTTTGTAAGTAAATTCATTTTATTTTAAATCATATCCCACTATTCATGTTTACCTCCCATCAAACATCTCAACAAATTTATATGACTTATATTTTCCACCTTCATTTTTACATCTATTTTTGATGGTATGTTAAATTAAAATTAAATTTAGTTCCTAACTTCTTCCATAAAGTTCTACCAAAAATGGCTTATAAACTTTATGTTTTTATCCAGCACTATGTTTTTTGGTAATCCATGAGTTTTACCCTAATTTTTATTAATGGATGAGATTAATATAGTTCATATAGAACTTTCATAATCAATTTAGATCAATATATATGGCATCTAATCATACATTTTAATTTTAAAGACTAAGATTTATTCTTCTAATTTGATAAGGGCATATGATAAATATAGAAAGTACTCAATAGATCACAATAATTTGTTTTTCTGGTTCACTGACTGACTATGAATGTATTGTATAAGTGTTAGAGATAATCAAGCATGTGGTTCATTCAATATTTGAGACAAATTTATTATCCTTATTAGGTCAATTTCATAGTATTGAATCACTATCATCGATCAATACTAACTTACATATAATTAGTGTAGAGTAATTATACAACCACCTACAACTATATTGATTTCTCTATGTTTGAGATCCTAAACCCTAATGATGCACTTAGATCTAGAAATTAGTCTCCCTTACCTTGAAACCCTAGGTTTTCTTGTAAGGGATATAAACTTAGAAAAAAAGTGAAACTGTAATGCGTTAAGATGTCCCTATTCAACCTTGTCTGATGATTGACCTTTTTCAATGTATCCAATAAGCCAAATATAGATATCAAGCCACACATAGTTCTCCCACCTAGTGTGATTGTGCAATTGTGATCTTTCATTATTTTTATGTAGTTAATGATGTGGATTTTGTACTTGATAATTTTTTATTTGACTTAGATTTTGAGTGCTTTAAATTTTGCTTGTGACTTATCCTAGTGATAAATTTACAAATTGGGAAGAATGGGATATATTTGCTCACTATGCAATAGTTTATAGATGTATATGAGTTAAGTGTCAATCCCCTCATAAAGTGAGTCATTGATATATATATATATATATATATATATATATATATATATATATATATATATATATATATATATATATATATATATATATATATATATGAATCTAATTGGGTAATTTCTCATGCCATCAAAATTATAGGTAGATGGGCTAAGCCATAAGAATGTTTTAGATTTTAAAAATATTCATTTCTAGAAGAGGGTCGGTACCAATTAGGTCAAGTTAGTATCAACTCGCAGTACTGACCAAATATGGCAGAACTAACCCAAGTACTAGAAAACTAAACTAAGAGTATAAATATGTCTATGTAAGATATTTAGTAGGTTTGAAATTGATAGTGAGGTTCATCTAGATGTGTAACAGGACAATAGCAAGGTTGACTCATAAGATACCATGTAAGTGTGAGACAATGGAGGATTATTACCTTGTTTGAGTGATAGATCATGCATGGTAAATGTGTATCAAGATTGTCATTATCAAGTACCAAAGATCATATTTTATTATCTACAAAATCCCCCTTTATAATAGTAACTAAATTATTAGAGTAAAAGTATAAAATGTATAACATAATTTGTCTTTGTTATGTATCTCCAATTGTGCAAGTCGCTCAATATAAATACTTGTAATCATGTGTATTCAATGTCCATAGTTTGACTATTTTAATCTAAAATTAAACTTTTAAAAATTTTGAAAAAAATGGATAGATTAAAATTGTGCATTAGTAAAACCAATGTTTGCATAATAACTTGTTGGAGATGATGCTTTCTTATTGAGGCATTAGATAAAATTATGCTTCCTTGTTGAATCACATAAGAGAGTTGGGGTGATCACGCCCATAAATTGTGTAACTATGCAAGATCTTGGGTTGGGATAGAAACATTCCCCAACCCTCATGAATGTGGGGTAAAATACACAATGTACTAACCTAAATAACTATTCAAGAAAAAGATAGGATCATCAGCTAGGTTCACTCAAATAAATAAATGCATAGATAAATGAGATAACCATCAGGCTAGGTTCACTTAAAAAAATAAATATGTTGGTAAATGAAAGAATTGTTAAGCCTAGTGCACTCAAATAATTTGAATCAACCACTAGATATGTGTTTTACATTTAATTTTGATGTTTCACTCAATTTTGATCAAGTTCTATCCATGTAAAAATAAAAATGCATGATCTAAAGGTAATGAACAATTTTATGCCCACATAGTTTATGTAGGTTTGGTTGCATAGTTTCACATATTGTAAAATAGAATTCATGATCTAAATATAATGTAAAATGTCCATGCCTCCATCATGACCATAGGTATAATAATTATGAAATGGAATGATAACCATTATCTATTCAATTGTAAATTATGTTGTTGTGTATGTACATGAATTAGTATCATGCCCCATGAATCTCAAAATGTGTATATATGTACATTAACAAGTATCATCTTGAATAAATTTATGTCAAATGATATATATTATTGTACATCTATATGCTGAATTTGAAAACTTGTATCTCAAATGTATGTGTATATGAAAACCTATAATTCTTATTCTTGTAAACTATTGTACATATCCCAATGTATGTGCACCCAAATGTGTATGAATTTATGCTCAAGTGTGTGTAAATTAAGTGAATATGCATGGAATATTCCCATATAATATGTATCAACATGACTATATTCATCATGTCTCTAAACCAATCTAATATTTGAACTATTCAAATATTTGAAATATCTAAAAAAAATTACTCATATGATTTTTTGCTCATGAAGGCTTATGAATCTATGACAAGGCTAATCTAATGTCTGCTTATGACATGAGTATTATATCTTATAATCACTCATCTCAAAATATTAGTTAATTTTACCATGTCATGTATTAAGATAACATCATGTAAACATGTGTAAAATATGTCATCATAGGAATGCATATATCGATCAAGGCATGTATGTAGCATATGAAATATAGAGCACTTAAGCCTCACGTATAGATAAACATATCAATGAAGCTCACATTAGTAGTGTCACTGAATAATATTACATATTACAATTACATGATATATGTAATGGCACCACTCAATCCATGGGCATCTTAACATGTTGAAGACCCCATTACTCTGTAAACTAGGAATGGTATGGAAAATGTGGTTGAGCTCACATAAAGAGTTAATATTATTTGGCCCGAAGGTATTATGTCTCTATCCATAAAATAATTTAACCTATTTTGATGTATCCTCTAAATCTTTTCATGTGTATCCAAGGAATTGGATAAGTGGCATCATGCAAAATAGATCACTTAAACCATTTTCAATCATAAAATTGTGCATAACTTGTTCATTGATGTAGGTTCATATGAAATTTGAATCATCATAAAATATCTCACTATCATAAAATGTGATCATGGGCCATTAAGGTGCAATATTTATAAGTTTACCAATGATAGTATCTAGTGGATGATCATATGTCACCGATGGAAGATGCATGTTGTATGCATAAATTAGCTCTAAAGTGTCCTTAGTTTCCATTATTTTATTATAAGAAAATGATCGCTAAAGATATTCTAATTTTGGTTTTCAATGTGTTTTAATTGATATTATTTTTTGGGAGTGCCCAAATGTATAATGTTGTCATCTATGAAATCATGTATCTTATGTCTTAGCTTGAAACCTTTATTCATTGAATTCCCCATAATATGATTAAAATCCAAATATGCATTGCCATCACAATTACTTCAAGTAAGTTTTCTTGAATGAAGGTATTGTGGAGAGAGGAGTGTTATATGTTTACACTCAATAAATTTATTTAATGGCACTTGAGGAGATTATGGTTATTGTGAAAACCACCTCTTTGGTTGATTCATCAATTGTAACTAGTTTGTAGGTTACGACACTACATTGACTAGAATCTTCACCTCATTTTTGTTATCATTTAGTTTAATTTAAAACTTTGTCATTGAAGTATTCATAGGATTTGATGTATACTTAGGTATGTTCAAAGTAATTAAATTTACTTCTCTATCCCTCATCTTATGGCATAACTCATCAAATTATTTGAATCTCTTGAATATAATGGGCTGGCAAAGTGGTGCTAGAAAACTTTGTTTCAATATATCCTTTAATTATTTTTTTGCTTAACATTTGTCATTTTTTAGTAGGGTATATTATCGAATCACATAGTTACTAATTTTTTCATTTGATCCTTGATTTAGATTATCAATTTGTGCATAGGATCTTCTTATATATGTTGATGGAAAAGTGTGCTAGGAATTGGTTACTATGAGGTTGAAAGCTCTTATGGATCGAAGAGGTGGATCATAGAACCATATTACAATATAATATTTTAGACTTCTTGGAAATAACTTGGTCAATATTTTTTTTTTGTATGCATAGTCTAAGCATGTTGCATAGAATGATCTAAAAAATTTCTCGATGTCATATTTACCTTTGTATAATGGTAATTTTGGTGCTATGAAGCTTGTTGGTAAAGGGTAGGTTGTTATTTCAAGGGCTAATTCATTATGTATAAAATCATATGAATCCATGGAATGATTATCTCTTGATGTACATTGATCTAGATGCAACACCTTAGAATGCATATTTGTAAAAGTCTGCTAAAGAGAATGTGCATTAGTTGAGGTATTCAGTGGAACATGCAAAGCCATCATGGGAAGGATGAAGGTTGAGTGCATAAGAATAGGTATCAAAATATTTTAGGGGCCTTGTGTTCCCCCATAACTTGGGTTTCTGTCATATATGTCATTGAAGGTGTAGGCATAGGAATAATACCATTAGTAATAATATAAATATTTGATGTATAATTAATATCTCAAAAATATTTATTGATAATGGTAAATGGCTATTACTGAGGTATTTTATATATATAAATATTAGTTTGGTGTGCAACCTTAGATGTTAGTATCAATTGGACAACTCTACTAATATATTTAGTACATTGATAGAGTCCATGAAATTTGGATAATACTTTTAATTGGGAAGGATGTACCCCATTAAGTTCATTGGGATCAATTCTATCTAGGCCTTCATAGTTATCTTCATCATTATTTTCATTTTAATTATCATGTTCCAATGGAGGCATATAAACATAATCATTTTCTTGCACATAATCATGAAAAATTGCATCATCAAAAGAATAAAAAACATTCATTATATCCATTTTATATAAAATAATAGGAATATGTTTGTGATCTATATGGGTATCACTTAATGTATCTCTTCATCTTAGGGTTATAGGGAACTAGCCTTATTGGTTGGGATAATATAAGATCATGCAAGTATGCAGAGTGTTAGGGCCAAAGGTGATTGACTTCTATATGGAAAAAATAAGAAATCAAATCTGAAACCCTAGTACCAAATGTAAATCCATATAAGGATGAAACCCTAATGTAAAACCTCCATCTACATTAAGTAGAGATTTTTTCATCATTTAGCAAATACTCAAATAGATTTGACCCTTGGGTTTTTTGGATTTAATAAGTCTTCAAGAAACTCTAATAAGACTTTTCTACATGTAAAAGAAGGAAACACGTGGCCAATTAATATACATACACATCCAAATTTTTTGTTGATGCAAGATTATGAATCATACCTCAGATGTTTCCACATTATACGCCCTAGGTAAGTGAAAATATGCATCAGATATTACTCATGGAACTAGAGTGAGATCTTCCAATGATCTATTGTACCTAAAAATATTGTATTAATTCACCCAATTTGAATCTTTAATTTCTTTATCCTTCCACTTGACCAAATACTTCATATACTCTTTCTCTATAGTTTTTCTAAACTTTGGAGTCCAAAATGGCATATATCTACTCTTTCTCTTTCTCAAATATTTTTGACTCTAATATTAATTGAATAAACTAAACCAATATCATCTCCAAGCTTTTTACCCTCATGTAAAGGACACAAATCTACTACATTGTATATAGATGAGATATCAATCCCATCTAGTAACTTCCATCACATAGGAATTTCCTAAAATCTTCCTACATAATTTTGAGGTCTAGTATTTTTCAACATGAGCTTCTTGTATGTAATCCTTGAAAACATCTCCTTATCTAAATGCACTGACACAAACTCCCCAAACTTAAAATTATTTCATCTTCTACTTGAGATCAACATCTTACTTATATCTCATGGTTCTTTTTTCATGAGCTTTATCTCACTTTTTGAATGCACTTTTTGGACATAATCTACATCATCCTCTTCTTCAACACTTTTCCCAATCAAATCACTGATGTTCTAAAAAATTTAAACACTTGTTAGGATACAACCATGTACTATTTAAAATTAAGTCTTCATATTACCTAGATTAACTAAAATTTTTTAAGTAAATTCATTTTATTTTAAAATCATATCCTACTGTTTACGATTACCTCCCATAAAACATCTCAAAACATTTATATGACTTATATGTGCCACCTTCATTTTTACATCCTTTATTTCATGGTATGTTAAATTAAAATTCAATTTACTTCCTAAATTCTTCCATAAAGTTATATGAAAAATGACCTATAAACATGATGTTTTTATCCAACACTATATTTTTTGGCAATCCATGTATTTTACCCCAATTTTTATTAATGGGTGAGATTAATATAATTAATATAGAACTTTCATAATAAATTTAGATCAATATATATTTTATCCAATCATACATTTGAATTTCAAATACTAAGATTTATTCTTCTAATTTGACAAGGGAATATGATAAATATATAAACTACTAAAGAGATCATAATAATTTTCATTTTTGGTTCACTACCTGACTATGAATGTATTCTATAAGTGTTAGAGATAAGAAAGTATGTGGTTCATTCAATAGTTGAGACTAATTTGCTATCTTTGTTGGGTCAATTTTATAGGATTGAGTCACTATCATCAATCAATACTAACTTACACATAAGTAGGGCACATTCATTATACGACCACCTATAACTATCTTGATTTGTCTATGTTTGAGATCTGAAACCCTAATAATGCACGTAGATCTAGAAATTAGTTTGCTTTATCTTGAAACCCTAGGTTTGATTTTAAGGGATATAAACCTAAAAAAAAGGAAAAGTGTAATGGGTTGAGATGACCCTAATCAAAATTGTGTGATGGTTGACCTCTATCTATGTATCCAATAAGCTAAGGATGGATATCAATCCATACGTAGTTCTCCCACCTAGTGTGATTTGACAATTGTGTTCCTTCATTATTTGTATGTAGTTAATGATTTAGATTTTATAGTTCATAACGTTTTCTTTGAATTAGATTTTGATTGCTTTAGATTTTGCTTGTGACTTATCCTAGTGATATATTTATAAATTGGGAAGAATGGGTCAGATTTGCTCACTATGTAATAGTGTATAGATGTATATCAGATAAGTGTCAAGTCCCTCTTAAAGTGAGTCTTTAA
>JARHVA010000084.1:8230000-8327500 GCA_037957365.1 Torreya grandis
ATAACTATTCATGTAGGGCCAAATGTATCTAAATTCACAAAATGCACTTCCAAACAAATGTGTAGTGATATCAAAAGTCACATGTTGGTGCAATAAACATAGACAATTATTGTATACAATAGATGAATTTAATTATGATGGGCATTTGATTAGTATAAAATGTCTACTGAGAAGTGATAACACTATATTTCATAATTTGAAAATTTACAAATCCCTTAAAAATCATTTTTTATGACTCTATAGGATCAAAACATAGAAAAAATACTAATTAAATCAAGTGCCTTATCCTTTTGGCTATGTATATGAATTGTAAAGTGAAATAATCATAATAACACTCATTTTTTTGTAGTTTAGAAATATATTAAACATTTTGAATATTATATATTTTTAGATTATTTAGACCACTAAATCTAAAATAATATAAAATATCACAGTACACATAATATACATTATTTAAATCTGACAACAAAAACACCATATGCTCGCTCAAACCCTAAAAATTACACTTGGGTTCAACTATCCAAATAAATACCTTGTGATATCCTCACACAAGATCTACGATCATTAAACTTATTACACTAAATTTTTTGATGAAATTCAAATAAAATAATCCTTGGACATGAAAATATTATGAATTGAATATATTCCTTGACACTTCTTGTTGACATGCAAAAGGGAGATTATAAACACACAAGGTACTAAGGAGAGTAACATGCAAAGGTAAATGAAACTGACACTTGCACAAGACCAATAACCATCATGTAGACTTAGTGAAATCTTTGAATAAGGTAAAACACTTATATTTTTTGATTCAAGGAAAAAATTTGGTAGGGCTTCACCATACCCAGGCATAGAGATGCATACAATAACCAAGAAGGCTCAATTTATAGAATATATGAGAGGAGAGAGAGAAGGGGAGTCCAAGAGTCACTTAGATATGTGACAACTATGTAAAGATTAGTTATAATTTCATGTGAAAGAGGTATGGGATGATCCATGTCATGTCAGGAGTTAAAAATGTCATCTCCAATCATTCAAGACCTACAAGGTGGTCAAAAATTTCCTTTTAAATGCATAGAAAATTACCCCTCATGATTGGCATTCCATAACTACCTTATAACTACAACTGATCAATTTTGATGATGGATTTTACTAAGATGGGTTACTAAAAATCCTTCACATGCATTATAGATGTTCCTAATCATCCCTATCACTTTGGCCATGCATAATCATCTTTAGTAGTCTCAAAATAGATCTTTTCCCTTCACCTCTCACACTTGGCACCTAACTCTTAAAAACTAAAATATAATCCATAAAATAATATTAATGGCATGTTTCCCAAGTATCCATGGCATAATTTACATTAAACAAGCCTTAAAAGGTTTTCCAAATGAAGATTCACCATTTTCTCTAAGTCTTCTCTAGCTGGCTCACTAGAATAGATAGAATGAGAGAGATGGAAGGGAAAATTGTTATTATTTCCAAGATATTAAAATTTCATGATGAGTTTTTTTAAGTCCCAAGCTAACCACTCAAGTGGTTGTCATCTATTGATCATCTTTAGGACCAATAAAATACAAGAAAATGTCAAATAAAACTATTTTATGCATGACTTGTATGGATTCCATACAAAAAAATTCCATTTATTTTATCCTAATTAAGTTTTAAAAAAATAATCTTTAGCACTCATGCTCAAATTTATCCATTTAGATTCATTGTTTGCTTGATTTCTACCATCAAGTTACGAAACAGTGTTTGAGAGGGTTTTAGAGTGATTAGCGCTCTTAGAATTTGTTCATGAAGGATATAAATTATAATTCCCTAAAAATTAAATATATTTATCCTCAATTACCTTCTCCACCTTCCCTAAATTCCTCAAGGTCCCATTCATTAGGTCAGGAAAGTTCCAAGCATTTGATCTTGACCATTCGAGCCATTTTGTGCACTTCTATAAGGGTTTAAGTCATTTCAAGCCAAGAATTTATTATTTGGTGATTATATTGAAAAAAAATGGTTCATAAAATCTGATAATCACCAAAAAAACATGTTCTCATCACTGGAATGGCTTCCCAATAGCTAGAAATGAAGATAACCCCTATTTACCAACTAGGCCTAGACTTTGTCAATGGGTTTATTTTCACCGTTAGCAAAAATTGAGGTTATAATAGATTTATTTTCATATTATATTTATTTAAAAAATATAAAAAAATTCCATAATCATAATCAAATCACTTAGGAATCTTAACTAAGGTCAAAAATGGAAAAGACCATCCTTACCAAGCCCTTTGCTTATCATTCCTTCCCAAGATGACTACAAAGCTCCTTGTGCAAGGCACCCTATTTAATTAAAAGGATTATACCAACGTTTTTTATATTTTTTTATGTGTCATCCAACTTATGCATCTTTAATTTTGTCTTCCCCTACCTTTTGGTCATCAATTTCACCATTTTCCCCAAAATTGCCATCTTCATGCATGGGAAAATTGCCCCTGCTCTGAGACAAAACTAAGAAGGTTTTCCATATTGTCTCATAAAATATGATTATGATATATAATTTAATAGGTTATAATTATGGTTTTTACCAATTTTTTTATTAATTCCAAGGATAGACCCTCCAAATCTTCAAATTGTTTAGGCAGACTTTAAGGGTATGCAAACCATGAGGGTAGGCAGGGTATAGGCTGGGTTTGGAGGTTTTAGGGATTGATTTGAGATTTATTTTGATATTTAGGGATAATATATTCCTAAAAAAACCTATTAAAACCAATTTAAATTCTATTTTACCCTTAACACTTCTTTATGCTCTTGGAAACCTAGCTAGGTCTATGACTACAAAGGAAGGGAAACCCTGTTTTAGGCCTAATTGTAGGTGATTTTGAGCTTGGTTGATGTTTTAAGAATAAAAAACAATTCAATGTGATTTTATAAATATCATAAAATTTTTTATTCACCATTTTTATAATGCTAAACTCCATTCCTTACACCTACGTATCTTTCATTCCTAAGATTAGGTTCTACTCATTAAGGATTAAGACTTCCTGTAGGCCTAGGTCCAGGCTTTGTTTGATGTTTTTGGACCTCTTATTAATTTTACTTAGGTAATATGACCCACCTTTGTTATTATTTAACTTTTTAAGCATTCAAAATATCATTACTTCATGCTTAGGTCCTCAAGGAGGACATCCCTTGCCTTGACTAAATTGAGACCATTATTTTGCCCCTGTAGGTACATTTTGGCAAGAATTAAGCCTTATGAATGTTGCACTTTGGTTTTTCATGAGTTACTTGAGGTCATATTTCATTAATTTCACATACATCCACTTTTAAATCCCCAAATAAGGTCCAAGATTGAAACTTCCACCTCACTGCCAATATGCCTTAACTGATTGCATTTTATGAGTTTTAGGCTGCCTGTAGGTGTATTGGAGTTCTCTTATGTCATGTGTTTGAAAATAATCAACTCCACCTTAGATATAATACTATAAAAACATACACTTCACCTTAATCCTTCAATTTGACCACTATTATCGTAATTGAGATAAAATCTTGCTAAGGCTTGTTGTAGGTTAGTATTCCCAAACTTGTGTATAGACATGGGGTTTGCATTGGTGGTCAAAATATCAAAATATACCTTATATCTATCATATTGGCTCATGATAGTCCTTTTGGACCATTTTTTTATGGTTTCAACTTGATGGAATGATCTAAGACCATCAAATTTAAGTGCAAAGTCAATTTGTCATTAATACCCTGTAGATATCACTATTACAATTCAGTGGTTTTTTTGCCATCTCAAGGTGTTTCAAATTCCATCTTGTACTTAAATTTTAGCCATAAAAATTGTCATAATATTTTTATGTGGATAGGGATACAAGGTCAAATAATTAAGGACATTGGAAACACCTATTTTCATGGCATATACTATCCCAAAAAATATCTCATCCATGATTGCAATCTTGAATAACAACATAATTTTTAATTCTCCTTCAAGGGCATTGAGAGAGGAAGTTTTGGGTGTTGTAAACATCATGGAGAGGGCCTATTTAAACTTTAAAACACTTCATCAAACTCACACATCTCCATTTATTTTTGAAAATAAGAAACTCATGCACAATCATACCCCTCTTGAATGCAATTTCATAAAACGCTACCTAGAGTGTAATTGATTTTTCATGAAGGAGGAGCCACCAATATGAGATTTCTTTCTATGTATTTTAATTTAACTTGGATTACTATCCAATTTTAGAATCATTCTTCCTGACTCCACTTATACGGTCCATAGCAAGTGTTTGAAACTACTCCTCTTAAGCTTGCCAAGTGAAAATGAAGGAAAAGAAGATATAAATAAATTTTTTTATGAAATATCTACAATAAAAATGTTGGAATGACCTTTTTTAATGTGAAGAGTCACACCACCATGTTTTTAGTTGCAAGGGAACTTGAGAAGTCCATTAAAGTGTTAGAAATTGCCTATTTTTTAGGAAAAACTACCATTTGACTGATGAAATTTACTTATAACTACCACATAACTGAAAATTTAAATTATTTGACCTTATCCATGTTATCATCCACCTTGGTGACAAATATGCCCTCTTATAAGTTCGTACGAATCAATTAATGGGCCAAAATGTGACCAAAATGACCCCTTTTGCACATGAGACATAATAAATGACCAATTTATGAATATTAAACACATTAAAACATGATAAATACCATATTAGGACAATATAACATAAAATTAAACTTTAACCAAGGTTATACCATGTTTGACTTTGGTTGACTAGGCCATTTTAAGGAAGATGAGCTTCAAAAAAGACTAGGGGAAGGATAAGTGAGATAATAAAGTAACATGACACCCTACAAGACACATGGAAACCTTATTCAAAATTTTAAAATAATAGGGGTTAACCTCATTTTATTAGAATTAAAATTTAGTCAATAATTTGGCAACTCCTTAGGGTAACATGCACTAGTCGAATTTGGCAAATAAATGACTACATGACTTAAACTTTTAGTCACAACAACTAAAAATGTCTAAATTTTACTAATTTTTTACAAATCAACTATAAAAGAGTAAATAAATGACTAATTTGGTCATCAACTAAAAAATTATTTAATCATACAAATAAAAATGACTAAATAGTTCCTAATGCAAATACAAATTAGATGAAACTTAAAAAAAATGGTGAGTGTATTCATTGAATATTTCCTCATTTCATTAGTTGGTAATTATCCTAACACTGAGGCATTTTGGGTTGTAGTAGCTACTTACATGGGTGATAAATCTTGTTTGGAGAGGACCTGAAGACTTTTGAAAAGGTGGGCAAGGAATTCAGAGTTTGTTGCAAAGCAATGAGGCCCTTTGTAATGAAGTCAAATTTGGGGATGCCCTCTATAGTGAATTCATAGGTAATTAAAAACTATCATTACATTAAACATAAAATCTATAGCTTTCTGATTGGCAACTTATAGTAGTTACATAGTCAATTGAGTACCAGAACCATATAGGCAGTTTAGGTTTCAAGGGACTATTTTTTCATTAGTATTGATTCAAAAAATTATTACAAATGGGGGGTTTATATTCATTCCATTATATTAAAAAAATTCTTATTATTGATTAAAATTTCATTCAATTACAAAAAAACCCTACGGGTTTTATATTCATTCCAAAAATTTCTCCCTAGGGAAGCTACAAATTCTCAGAGAGCTTTCCCAAGGTCTTGGTTTCCTTCTTATAGGGGTGAAGGAAGCTACAAGATTCAGACCTTTCACATTCCAAAAAATGACTTTTCATATACTCACCCCTTAATATGACCTATTACAACACATAGTTTTTGACAAGTCTTAAAAAGACTACCAAATATATTTTGAATACATATTGGAAAGCATAAAAATAAGAAAAAGATAAAATAGGAGGATGTCCAAGATTTTTTGGTGCCATGTTGATGCCTGTTTGATGCTCATTACTCTTCTACATACTTGGTATGCTTATTCTTCAGTTGTCAAATATTAATTTTCCCATTGATACACTATGAAATCACTAGGCCACTTATATTCTTGGATCTAGAGCAAGTTGGCCAGGTGATCTTTCCATCTTTGGTCTAGCAAAACTTTGACATCATTGATGAACTTTGCATATCCAACATCCAAAAAAATTACTCTATCCAAAATGACATTGAAACTAAGAATATCTATGTTTTGATCTTTTTTCAAGAAATCAATGACTTGAGAAACTGTTTGACCATATTCACTTTTTCATGCATCAAATCCTTTGATCTTTTTATCCTCTATCAAAATGGAAGGAATAAATTGGTGTTTGAAGGTAGAAAAAAAAAAAATATTTGCCTACATTTTATGCCTCTCATCATTCACATACTTAAATTCATCCAAGATCATTTTCACTATCTTCTCTATTGGCTTGAGTGAGGCTAGAGCACCTAGATCTCTTTTTTAAAATTTTCACAAGGGTAACAATGTATGGTGTGCAGGTTTCCATTTTTTGTATATTAGATCCAAAATAGAAATATTGAACTTCAACTGATCAATGGCTTGAGACAAGGAAGAATAGCATTCATGCACATCTCCCAACTTGTTAACAACCAATTTTACTCTGTATTCCAATATCTTCTAAAACACTTCAATGATTTTCAATTTGGCCTCATCCATTGTCTTTTCATTTTGGTTTTTCAAATCTTTAATTTCTTTCTCCAACTTCAATTCATTCAACTGATCAACTAGGATTGTACTATCACTAGTTATTTGTGGCACAGGGTCTTGGTATGGCACAATTTCTTGGCTTTGAGAATCACCACCCTTCAACTTTTGCTTTAGTTTAACATTTTATAAATACATCCTATTCACTTCATCAATCAACTCAATTTGATTTTTTTTTCATAGTCAAGAAATCTTTGTTACATTTTCTTGACAGTAGATTGTGTGAACATTGCAGAGTGCATAGTAAGGGTGGTAGATTTAAACACTGATGTATCTTGAAATGTTTTCACCATAGTTATTCCCCTCAAATCTTGGACTACATCAAGCAATCTTGGCTTGTTGGTGTTCTTATTTATGTCCCATATTGCTAGAGTCTCTGTCTTTGGGTTAAAGCCACAAACACTAACACCATCCTCATAATCAAACTCAGAAACCATCATGGGTTCATCTTGATTTTTCTTTTGGTCTAACAAAAACATTTTCTTCAATTCAAGGCCATGGATGATCAACATATTACTCTTCAAAACCATTTGTCTAGCCTCATCAGGGCTAACATTTATTTCATCAATTTTCAAGTCCTTGAAAGTCTATGTCACAATTTGATCATTCTGAGATCATCAGCACCCATTTTATTTATTTCCACCTTTTCTTTAAATTATTTCATCTTCATTTTGAGCCAAAAATATTTCAATTTTGGGGTATTGATGAAATCATCATACTCGATGAACCTCATAGAAGCCACAACCATTTCATCTTCTTGTAGTTCATGCTCACCTTGTCCCTATTCATCCATTCTTGCTTTTGGTCTGTGTGCTTCTATTTATTGACCAACAAGGGGTTGATAAACTTCTTTGTCCTCTCCCATATGCCTCAAAATACTAGCCACCTCCTCAGATTCAACAACTTATTCAGTCATTTAATATGGAATCAATGGAGAAACATCATCAATATTTTACCTTTTGGTAGGTGGTGAACCAAGAAAAGTTGGATCTTGCACTGACATTACATCTAGACTAGGTTCTCGAATCACAAATCTTATTGGATTTTTGATAGGGAGTTTGGTAACCTTTATAGGCTGCTTCTCAGACTTACCATATATTTTTCCAAAATTATCAATTATCAAATCTATTCTTTTCAAAGGGTCCTTCTCTCAACAAAAAATCCTAAAAAATTAGGGTTTTCTTTTCTTTTGTCATCCTAAATCTTCTTCAAAATTTCCCATTTTCTTTTCCTATTATATACCTCTTCAAAAGTGACATAATTTATAATCACATCCTCATCAAAATTTATTTGATGGGATATCCCCATCCTAGTAAGGATGACTTGTCTAACAAAGTTCATGTGACCCTTTGGATAGCAAACCCTTTCTATCCCTGATTTCAAAGAATATTTAGCCTTCAAATAGGCTTTCAACTCCTCTAAGGTATATGCACCAATGTACCATTCACCAAACATGGTGCAATATGGAAGAAATGTGCCCTTATTTTGTTTTTCCATCACATATTTCTCCATCCAGAGCATCTACCACATTAATTCAAGAAAAGCAATTATGTTTGGCACAAATTTTGGCAACACACGGGGTGGCTAAGTAAACCCATATACTCTGATTATAGTATGGTTAGGAAAGAAATACAAATCATAAAATTTATGTTTGTGACCCTATTTTGGCCTATGATCAAGAGGCCTCAATATTTCTCTAACCTCTTTGGTAAATCTAGGAAAAAGGCTACCAAGGTAATTAATTATTATGACTGACAAACCATCATGGAACACAACGTAGTTACTATTCTGACAATGAGTGTCCTATTTGTAACACCAACACTGTGTAGTCAATCTTTATCCCTTTTGATCAATCATGCTCAAGTCCATCCTTCTAGTCCAATTCCTTTTGTTCTAATAAAAAATTAAATGACACAACAAAGAATACTATTTAAACTCCATAGGTGTCTTATTCTCCCTTATTTACAAAAATCTATCATGCAATTTTTGCTCAATAAATGATGTAAAATTATACTCAAAATTAACCTTTGGGTTTTGTATTCTCATGGCCATCATCTTCATGCCAACTGGTATTCTATCTTGGCCATCAATTCCTAGCACTTGACACAAATAAAAATATTTCCTTTTGAAATACACAACAAAGTCATCAAATGGAAAAGGCTCAACTATAGTGGTTGGGATTGAAATCCTTCTATTGTTGGCCCCTTTCCTCTTGTACATGGGCAACTCATCAGTCCTATGTGTATTTATCAAACTAGTATATTCTTGTTCAATCTTCTTCAAGTTAAATTTTGTGAGGGATTGCTTGTTTATCATGAAGGAATCAATGATAGCATTTCTATCCACAACCACTAACGGTGACCCATTTGGCAACTTGATAGTTTTGGTGGTTGGATGATAGTGTTGTGCCAATATCATGATCAAATCCACATCAATGAATACATTTGGCACCACAAACTTAGCCAAATTCAAATTATATGGGTTTGCAATTAGTCCCTATCCATCTTGCTTTTCAAAAAAATACCAAAAAAGGTTCCATCTTTAGATAGGGACTCTATCATCTCGACACCCCTCTGCTACATCCTTGAATAGTTTCTTATACCCTTTATCAACTGAATTTGACAAAATATCTGATAGTGACTGTTGAAGGGGCCACTTATTGGGATTAGGGGGTTCAGTGTTTTTACTTGTAGACTCAAATTTCTTAGGTGTCATAATTTGTAGGTTTTTGATAGTCACTTTCTCTACCAAAATAGTTGAAGACAAAGCATAAACTAAACACCAAGTTTTATGAAGAGAGTGATGAGGTAGACTTACTTGGTTGGAATATGGCTAAAGTGTGCACATAGAGCTTAAGTTCACCATCTACAATCACCACTAAATTTTCTTGAATGATGAAATATAGATAAATTCCAAATTTTATTCTTCTATGAATTTGATCTTTTTACCATTACTCTAGTTCATGCCATGAAATTGATAAATCTCAACATTTAAGTCTTTCAAACACAGACCATTGATTTCATCCAATCTAATGGTTGGGTAGGTACATCAATTGTAGGCATCAATGATAACCTCTATATGGTAGTGATATAGTCATTTTAACATTTAACATTTTACTACATCACCATAACACCTATTTACATCTATCACGGGACCATGTGAGCTTCTAGACAGTTATACCACATCTTTCACTACTGATCGTCACCCTGCAAGTCTTGATACACATCATCATAGGATGGTGAGACACATGTTACCCCTTATACCTCATATTTTTTTATCACCAACCTTTGATCTAACCATTATGGGATTTCAGGATCCTTTGGCATCCCTTGACTATTTATCGTATCACCACAAGCATTGGATTTAACTGTGGTAGGAGCATGGGACATACTTTATATACCTATTACTGCTTACTGCTAGCCCATAAGACCTTCTTTGAACTATCATGGGGCTGTAGTGTGTGTTAAAATACTCCTAATATGTTTCTCAAGTAGAGAATTCATTTGTTGTAATTCATATGTACCTTTTATAGTTAAAATTTTGACCTAAAGTGTCAAGGAAAATATATGAAAAATATAGAGTGCATACTCTAGAGAGTTAATATATCTAAATATGTATTTTAGGTATTGGGTGAGTAATGTCCATTGACTAACCCTTGAAAATTATGGGATTACTGGTAGTAGATATGATCCATGTAATGAAAGTGGTGTAAAATGGTTGTGCATATTCTATAAGTTTCCATACTTTAAGGATATAGCCATTAGTCATATTGTTAACTTTATGCATACTAATAAAAATATAGCCTATGTTATTATAGAAACTCTTTTTGATGATTTTGATACTATTTAATCGCATAAAGGCTTTTGATAACTAAAGATTTGTCAAAATATTTTGGTTGAAAAATGTGATGATGAAAATTATAGAAAACCTAGTGCCCCTTATGTCTAGACAAAGGAACAACGTGCATAATTATTATAGTTGATGTCTTAGACTCACTTTCCCACTAGATATATAAGTAGTAGTATTAGAATCCAAACTAACATTAATGGCTTAAGAGGCCTCAAGACCCATGACTATCATGTCATAATTGAGAATATTTTACCTATTGGGGCAAATATATCAAGTTTGGTAAAAGGGCCAAGATTGGCAATTAGAAGGTTGGGCCTAATATTAAAGAGAATGAGCTTACCTGTATTAGATCCTTCAAACATTGATACTTTACCACATCACTAAAAGACCTATTTACATCTATCATGGGACCACAAGATCTTTTGGATGGTTATACTGCATATTTCACCACTTACTACCACCCCACAAGCCTTGATACATGTCATCACGAGATGGCAGGATACATGTTACTCCTTATACCTCATATTACATTACCACCAGCTTTTGACCTAACCATCATGAGATCATAGGAACCAATTGGCATCCCTTCACTATTTATTATATCACTGTAAGCATTGGATTTGACTGTGGTGGGAGTGTGGGACATACTTTATATAACTATTACCACTTACCACTAACTTGTAAGAACATTGAACTATCACAGAGCTATGATATGTGTTAAAATTCTCATAATAAGGTTCTTGAGTAGAGAATTCATTTGTTGTGATTCATATGTACCTTTTATAGTTAAATTTTTGACCTAGAGTGTCAAGGAAAATATATGAAAAATATAGAGTGCGGACTCTAGAGAGTTAATATCTTTAACTATGTATATTAGGGTTTGGGTGACTAATGTCCATTGACTAACCCTTTAATAGTGAAACATTGTGTGATAGAATAATAAAATTGATGAGAATATTAAAATAACAAAATATGTGTCTCATATATTAT
Organism: Torreya grandis; assembly: GCA_037957365.1. NCBI lineage: Eukaryota > Viridiplantae > Streptophyta > Pinopsida > Cupressales > Taxaceae > Torreya > Torreya grandis. Next base: position 8,241,554 of record JARHVA010000084.1, read on the forward strand.
GAATGGAGAGATGGTGGGATATATGTTACCCCAAATTACTCATATTGTGTTACCACCAACTTTTTATCTGACCATCGTAGGACTATGGGATCATTTAGCATCCCTTCAATGTTTATCATATCATCATAAGCATTAGATTTAACTATGGTGAGAGTGCAGGAAATACTTTATATAACTATTATTGCTTACCTCTAGCCTGCAAGACCTTCTCTAAACTATTGCAAGGCTATGATAAACCATCTCTGTATATCGCAACACTGAAAGTGAAGTTCCTACATGTTACAAGGAAGAAGTAACTATCTTTTCACTTCCTTTGGTTCCTACACACTCTCTAAATATATTTTAATGTACTGTGGGGCTATGGTAAGATACAAAAAACACATCAATGACCAAAATAAAAATGTCTTTCACATGGACATGATATGAGATGCTTATGAATGACTAATGGAATAAATGTGAAAGGAATAGGGACTCTTAAGATGAATTTTATGAATTTTGGAAAAAATGCCTCAAATAAATGTGGTATCATGGTGATAGAATGTTATGATGAATGCCATGATAAGTGAATTATTATGGACTGTCATGGCATTCCATCACTATGACACCACATTTCTTTGAGGCATTTTTTCAACCAGTTCACTACCTTGTCTATGTTATTGCTTACTATTATGCTTTGATAGATTTTTTCCAAGCATCCATAGCTTTTTCAAAAGCACTTGTTTTAGGATTTTAACCATAACAACAAGGTAGTGAGCTATTTGATAAAATGATTTGGTAGGAATGTATGAAAAATGTGGTAGCATAGAAAGGGTAATGAACTATTTGAAAAAATGCCTCAAAGAAATGTGGTCTCATGGAATGGGATGACAATCAAATGTAATTAGCAGTTGTTCTTAGTTATGCAATGTGAAGTAATTACATAATTGCTTAGGTTGACTTTGTAAAAACTATATTGTAATTGAAATTTTATCATCTATCAGCATCTAGTTTTTAGTTATGCAATGTGAAGTAATGTTTTGAGTTTAAAAGATGTGTAATGCAATGTAGTCAACAATTTTAATATAAACTACAAAAATCTATTATTTACAATTCATTAGTTAAACTCTCTATTTTATTTTCTCTCTATAACTCTATTGCTATGGAAATGCCTTTCAATTAAAAAAAATAGTTTTTGTCTCTTAGCCTAAATTTTTTTATATTTTTTTAAAAATCTAATTTTTTCCCAATATTTTCAAAAAATCTTAAACTTTTGGTTTGCTGATTTTTTCCCCAAAATATTTTTGTTGCTATGTGTATAACATTACAGATGGATCAACATTGAAGGTTGAATATGGATCAATACCATGGATTTGATGAGAGATTATTTGATGAGAGGGACATGGAAAAATATCCATGTCCATGTAATGACTGTCTTGATGGAAAGGTGAGAAATAAAAATCTGATTTATTGGCATATGATAAGATATGGGAATAGTGGTATAAGCCCTTGGCATTATAATTATTATGAAGATATGATATAATTGCAGAGTGTGAGAGATGAAGAGGCAACAAACATAGTTAAAGTGGCACCAAACATAGATGAAGAGGCAATAATATTAGACAAAGGATTTGAAGTTGATAGAATGTTGAATGAGGGTCTAAATGATTATTTAGCCAAGTTGATGGAGGATGATTTAAATCATGTGTATGCTAATTGCAAGTTGAGTCATTTGACAACAATCTTTCAAATTCTTAACTTGAAAGTGGTGTTTGGCTAGAAAAATGAGAGTGTAGATTAGCTATTGGCATTATTAGATTAGTTGTTACCAATTGACTCCACATTACCAACAAAATGAAGTCAATGTAAAAATAAAATCACCAAGCTAGGCTTAGGGTATGAAAACATCCACACATGTGTGAATGGTTGTGTACTATTTCACAATAATCTTGCAAGTGAGAGTGAATGTCTGAAATGTCATGAAGTAAGGTATAGATAAGGGTTGAAATCAGTTATGGTTCTTAGAAAGGTTCTTTATGACTTTTTGATAATCCCAAGATTACTTCAAATGTATAGGTACAAAGACATTGCTAAACTTATGCAATGTCATGCCCAAAATAAAATCACTGATGGAAAACAATGACATGTGCATGATTCTAAGACATGGATGGAATTTGATAATAGATGGCCTAATTTTTCTCAAGATCCTCATAATATAAGGTTAGGTTTGGCTCTAGATGGGGTGAACCCATTCTCAAATAAAAGTACTAAATGGTAAACTTGTCCAGTGTTTTTAATAAATTATAAGTTGCCTCCATGGTTAGAAAAGTGTGACTTCAGATACAATCGATGCTTATCTAGAGCCATTATATGATGAGCTAATGGAATTATGGATTGGAATTGAATCAATTCAATATTTAAGGGATGGTCATTCAATCAAATTTATTTTAAGAGCTTCCTTATTGTTTATGATTCATGATCTTCTTACATATGGCACATTGTCTGGTCTCAATGTTCATGGATACCATGGATGTCCTACTTACAACTTTAGCAGTTTTGTGAGGCACTCAATAAGTTTGCATAAGTGTATTTATTTTGGACATCATAGTTACCTTAAAATGGATCATCCATATCATTGACAAAAAACATGTTTCAATGGTCAAGAAGAGAATCGTTAAGCACTATTGCTAATAACGAGTGATTACATTATTGAGAATAAACAAAAAAGAATGTCATTTATTGAAAATGATGGGATTACTGGTAGTAGATATGATCCATGCAATGGAAGAGGTGTAAAATGGTTATGAATATTATATAATTTGCCATAATTTAAGGATATAACCATTAGGCATATGCATACTGAGAAAAATATAGCCTATGCTATTATAGAAACTATTTTTGGTGCTTTTGATACTATTTCATTGTGTGAAGACTTTAAACAACTAAAGATTCATCAAAATATTTGGGTTGAAAAATGTGATGATGAAAAATATAGAAAACCTAGTGCTCCTTATGTCTAGACAAAGGAATAACGTGCACAATTCTTACAGTTGATGTCTTAGACTCGCATTCCCACTGGATATGTAAGTAGTAGTATTAGAAGCCAAACTGACATCAATGGCTTAAGAGGCCTCAAGACCCATGACTATCATGTCATGATCAATAATATTTTACCTATTATGGTAAATATATCAAGTTTGGAAAAGGGGCCAAGATTGGAGATTATAAGGTTGGGCCTAATATTAAAAATAATGAGTTTACATGTATTAGATCCTTCAAACTTTGATAGTTTGAGGGAGGAGGTTGTTCAAGTCATTTGTCTATTGGAATGGTAATTTACACCTACAATATTTAGAATTTATATACATCTTTTGATACATATACAATATGAAATAGAGCATTATGGCCCAGTAAGAATGAGATGGATGTATTCTATAGAATGATATATGAAGGTTTTGAAAAAAATTGTTCATACTAGGGCAAAACCAGAAGGCAACATGTCTGAGGGATATTCAATGCAAGAGGCCATGGGATTTTTCATAGAATATATGAAAGATTTTTAAAATGTCAATTAATTTGTATGGGATGATGATGAATAAGAGAGAGTTGTAAGTTAATTATTAGAAGGCAATGGATGTCACTTCAAGCTATCACATCAAGAAAGAAGTGTGATACATGCTTACATTCTTCAAAACACATGTTCATTTGATAAGTGGTGTAGGTAAACAAAATACACAATAATTTATATACTCAATTGCATTTACACATTTATATTATTAATATTACTATTTGTACATTAATATTCTATGTATAAAATATGAAGAAGAGAATCAAGTTTGGATGAAACATCGACCTCAAAAGCACATACATCATGATTTGATTGGAGGTGATTCTTTTCCAAAATTTGAAGAATGGATTGCTAATGCATTCAATGATCCAAAAGAAGAAGATCAAGATATAACAATAGAGGAAAGTGAAATTTCACAATCTCCACATTTATGGGCTATACATTTTAGTGGAATGTGGGCCTATGGTAGTCATTTAAGAGTGGAAGAAAAAGACAAAGGAAAGACAAATTATGATTGTGTTGTTAGTGATGAATTTCATCATGAAACTAAGAAGAAATTTTATGTTGGATTCATCCAAGAAATTATTCAAGTGGATTTTGGTGAAAATAGTCCTATATTATTAAAATTTAAGTGGATCTGACCATCTAAAGTACAATTTGATGAGTATGGATTTGTATGTGCAAATACAAGAAATTTTTTATCAGAGACACATGAGCCATATGTTTACCCTCTTCAAATGAACTAATAATTTATAATTGATGATGTAAGAAGCCCAAGATGGTCATATGTCATTCAAACAGAGTCTCATTCTAAATAAAAATTCATGGAAGTTGTCGATATAATTCCTGATGGGCAATATGTTAGTTTACAAGAAACATTCAAAGAAGTGGATGAAGATGATGATGGATTGTTTAAAGAAGAGATTTTGATTACCAATGAAGAGATTAGGAGAGAGAATGAATTGCATGTCACAAATGAGGATGAGGAAGAAAATCAAGTAGATGCAGATAGGAATGATTGGGATTCATAAGTGTCAATATCCAATTGAAACAAGGGATAGTCATATTGATAGTCTAATACATGTAATTGTAAACATTTTCTTAGTTTTTTACTACAAATTCTTTTTAATCTATAAACTAATTTTTTTTTTAAATTTCCATTTTTAGTTATCATTGGATTAGAAAGTCAACAGTTATCAACTTATGAACTCAATAAATTTTTACTAATTCAAGTTGTTGATTTATACATAATTATTTATTTGGACTTCAAGAAATGAGGAAAAGGAATGTAAGGTACAAATTATCTGATGATAGTGATCATAATGCTGAAATTTCATTGATAGATTATGAGTGCTTTCATAGAGAAAAAGTGGCCAAGAATAATGAATATTTATCATGTCTTGGTTTGACAAATAGGCAAGTTGTAAATCCACTAAGTAGTATATTATTTGTTTAATAGTGTTTAATGAAATTTTATAGGCAAGATTTTTATGTATATAAGACATAATATGATTATTTTTTATAGACAAGAAAAAGAGTGTAAAAAAATGTGGATAAAAAATAAAAGATACAGTGTCATCATCTCATAGAAGCCAACGCATTTGTGATTCAACAAATATAGTTGGTGAAAACAATAGTTGTGATGACGTACAACTTGATATAGCATATGGTGATGTGCATCTTGATATAACACATGGTGATGTGTAGGTTAATATAATACATGGTGATGTGCAAATTGATATATCACATGGTGATGTGCAACATTGTGATTATCTCTTAGCACAATGTCTAAGAGAGATTATTGAAAAAAATTATAGCAAAGGAATAATAGGTCTACAGATGATTTATTCAACATTAAAAGATGTGTTTGAAGTGAAATCTATAAAGATTGGTACTGATCTACCTACTCATGCCACACTTGATATGGCCAAGGAGAATGAAGTTTTAGTTAATGAAAGTCATGAAGAGAGACCGCTTGCATTTTTGTGCCTTAGAGTGGACCTGTTGCATCTAGAACTTTTGATGGAACTAGTGGATCAACTAGAAATACTGGTAATGGTTTAATAGAAGATGCATCTACATTTGTGAAAAGACAAATATTAAGTCAAGATTTCTATAGATCTATAGAGAGGAATGAAAGATCAATAAAATTATAAGGCAAGAAGCCATTCTTGGTTGAGGTATTGAGAGATGGTGAGCCCATTGGGCCAAATGCCATAAAGTGGGCCTCTGAGTTGGGTGTAAGATGTAGAGCCCATTTGGATATTTACAAATCAAGTTTTGCAGAGAAATATCCATGAACTATGGAAAATGTTATACAAAAAATGGTAAATGCCCTTGAGACTAATGGTGGACAAATATCTAGAAAATGTTACAAGTAAAATATGAGAATTTTGATGAACAATTTTAGATATAATTATAGAAAAATAATCATGGAGGGAAAAGAGAGGTTAGATTCCACTCTATTTCCCAAATAGTGGGAGGAAATGAAAGAAATTATGCATTCTAAAGAATATTTGGCAAAGAGTAATAAAGGAAAGAGAGCAAGAAATAATGTAAGGTTTGGATATACATTTAGTTGAGGCAAGTTGCAGGCCAAAATGGACAAATTTGTAGTAAGTGTATTTCTTTTAGGTTCAATATACATTGTGTTATTTATTTTGATTTTTTATTGAACTAACTACATCTTGAAATTGACATTGTATTTTAGGTGGAAAATAGTAATAGAGAAGCAGGTGCAGAAAATATTGTCAATTATATGGCATCACTAGATCGGCCTAGTAAATCTAAGAGTGGGATGAAGTGGAAATTTAGTTTTTCAATAGAGATTTCATAGCCCTATTTTAAATGCATAGTAGGAGACTCTCAAGATCACGTCAACTCAGATGAAAGGTACCAACATCTAATGAGTTGCATATTCAATATCACTTAGTAAGTTTCACAGTTGATTGCCTCCATTAATCCTATAATTTTTGCATGGAATGAGAATAAATCCATGGATTCAGTTGAGGTAAGAGGCTCTATTGATCTCATTTCTTCTTATTTGGAAATTTTGTATACAAATGCCTCTTAATATGTAGATTATTTAAATCTAAGCGTAGGAGAATCCAACCCAATTTCTTTATTGTTGTAGTGATCTAGAAAATGTTCTTTTGGACAAATTTATAGCTTGCATTCTTTACTTGACTATTGAATGCTTTTTATATTTTTTTGCATGATGGTTAAACCACATGTGGAGCAAATTTATCAAAGCAGTAGGTAAATAAAAATGCCTTCATGATGTTAATAGAGCTACCAATATTGATAGTGATCATGATGAAATGGACAAGAATGTGTAGCACAATCATCATAGTTGTGTTGAATTAGTTGAGGTAATATAATAGTTATCAGTTATCTGTCTCAATGTTTTGTCATTCTTCATGCTTAAAATGTTTTATATATCAATATAATATGTATTTTTTTGTTTTTGTAGACATATATTGTTAAACTCCAAGAAGTGGATAAAGTTCAGGTGCTGGATCCATTTGATGGTTATATTATGGGCATTGGGAAGATTCAGTCACTATCTATTGTACATGGAGTCAAATTGAAATGAACAAGAGATGCAAATGTAAATAATTTACATTTCACAAGTAAAATACCCCTTGCTTGTATAGACAAAATAGATGGAGCTATATGGATGAAAGATAAATAAAGGACCTTCACATGGTGGCCACTAAAATATTTGAAAAAAATGACATATTTGATGTTTATCATGTACTAGCTGTTAGACAACTTGGCCCACTACTTTATGCAATAGTTTGAATGTGTTCATGTTCAGGGATATTCTTAGTGTTTTTGGTCTATTGTAGAGTTGTATAAGGGGAAAAAAGCATTTTAACTCATTTTTAACAATCATAGCACTCCGAAACACACTTTGTATTAGCACATTTTCTAATCCAAAGACATATTTCTATCTTGTAACCACTGTAAGAACACCTTTTCTTAATAAAATTTTAGTATTTTGCCTTCTTAATAGTTTTTTAATTATGTTCAAATGAATGATTGAATATGTTTTTATGTGTTTTATGTCATATGTTTTGAAGTCTCATCATTATGTCATATGTTTCATGGCACCTGTATCTAATACCTAAGTATTTATTAATTCATCCTGAGTTTCAAATTAGATTAAGTTATATTCCCTAATGCTGTAAATGTTGATTAATGAGAAATATCCATGTATTCATCATAGTCATGCTCTACATATTGAGTAAAATAATATTTATGCATTTTATGTGGTCTGTGAATAAGATTAAGGATCACTGCCATATAGTATGTGTCATTTAAAAGTCTCATGGCCACATTAATCCATGACTATTGTTAGTTTTGTAATTGGAGGTGGCATAATTAGTATCTAGTGTAATTGGAGCTACTTTTATTACTTAATTAGAGGTGACTTAAGAAATTGGCAACCTAAATGGAATTACATTTCTTGTACTTAATAGTATGACTTAAATTTTTTCATACTCTTGTCAGATATAAATTAATGAAGAAGTTAACAGAGTCTTAATCAGTATGGTATCCAAAAAATCTAAAATAGGAGTCTAAAATTTGACATCTCTCTACATTTTTTAGATAGATATATTTAAAATATCTATACTACTACTTATGCATCCAATAGAAGCCAAACAAATACCCACAGCTATAGAATTTAAAAAGTAAAATAGTGTAATGGGTATCTGTAATCATCATTTGTAATACATATTGAAGGTTTTCAAAATTCTTCTTTCAATAAGTGAGCATTTAAAATTACATTGATTATATGTTTTTGATATTATAAGTCTATAAAGAGGGTGTAGAGCCCAAGTACAAAAAATTTGAGGGGAAGAAGAATAAGACAAAGGCTAATAGAAACCAAAAAATAACAGACAAACAAAAGAAAAATAGGAAACAACAAACAAACTAGGGATTACCCATAACAAAAACACTATTTTTTGATCAAATATTTTCAATCTTCTTTGATGAACTTGAGAAGGCCCTCCATGCTGGCAATTTTTCCTTCTATATCTTTATCTTCTTCTGGGAGGTCTTATAGAATCATCAGGGAAGAAGCCACATAGTGGACAACTTTCAAGCAAACAATGGTTAGCACCTTCATTTTATTCTGAAGGGAGTGCAAACCCTTCTTCACTTCATTCAACTCCCTTTCAATTTGGATGTCCTCTTCACTGGTATCCATGAAATCTTCCTTGTTAGAATCATAAGTGCATTCATTCAACTCCTCAAAATAACTAGTTCCCTCCTCCAATTATTGATCAAGATTGGGTTTATCTTTTAGTTTACATGCTTCCTCCCCCTGATCCAAGGTAGAGGGATCATCCACAGTCTTTACCAATGAAACTTTTTCCCTTGCCAGTCTCTTAGATCTCCTGATATTTATCAACTTTCTTTCTATACAGCTCTAAAATTTAAAACTAAACCTTTCCTCCACAACCTCCTCACCTTGAACCTAGGCCTCTAGGTGCTCTTTGTCACTGGCTAATTTTTGAGGCTCCACCCCAACCACTTTCTTGTTCCCACTCTTTCCCTAATTGATCTTCTCATAATTGATTTGAATAATAAATTTCCCCTTTTTATTTCCAAAAAAGGAAGTGTTGTTTTTTAGCTCTCATAACCCTTCAAAAACCAAAGAGTTAGAAGTGTCAGGGGATCTAGAAGTCACAACTATTAGAGAAGGACAACCAGAGCCCAACCTAAGATGCTAGGAAAAGATTTCAAACTTAGGGGATAGGTTTGAAGAGGGGGGAACAAGTTTCTTGGAAAAGGGTATGGAACCATGGGGACCCATGAAACCAAATATGACACTTAGGGAAATGTGATCATCAGTGTTACTATCATGGGAGGTATCTAACACCTACACTTTTAAATGCTTAGAGGGACACAATGCAAGGTGAAAGTGATAAATCCTAAAGATAATACCTTGGTGGAGTGGAATGGCATAGGCAACTGTGTTTTTTTCTAGGGAACTTTTGACAAACTTAATAAACATCTCTAGGGATGACAAGAGGAAGAAGGGGAAGTTAACCAATATATTTTGATGAAAGTGATTCAAAAGAGAAAATTGGTAATGATAAAATTACTTAAAATGACCTTCAAGGTTAAAATATTTCATGATGGTGAAGCATACCTTATCCCAAGGGTTAAACAAGCTCTCTCTATCAAAACCTCCTTGCAATTTCATCGGTGCTTCTCCTTCAATGAATAATTTTTTCAACCCTTCTATGTCTTGAACTTTGGTGAGTATTTTCAATATTATACCCTCACATCATAAACCTGTGGCCTTAGAAATTGACTCCTCACTAACACCTAACTTTATACCTCCAACCTGAACTTTATGATCACCATTCTAGCTTAAATGAAATTTTATGGAGATGTTCTCATCATATCCATTCAAACATTCAAGAAAATGAGAAATTCTACCTTCATAACATATACTCCAGATCATATCATCTGCTTTAGTTTCATCACATGATAATGGCTTAGTTTTGACTCTTTCTCCTCCCATGATTATTAAAGCTTCACCAAATTATTGCATGGCTGAAAAGGGACACAAACCAAAGTGAATTACCACCGCCAAGGATTAACATTAAAAATTGAATTGAAAAATCTAGAATATTTCGAAACCCATGCCTAATCTTTAGTAAAATGCAAGATGATTAATGATTATAGCACATGTGAAAGAACTTGCCAGGATTTTCCATGGGAGAACATGTCTTACAAGATTATAGGCTGCCTCATGTGATATTGAGTTTCTTCGAGTTGAAATACTCAGACTAAATAATGAGGAGTATAACATAATGATGATGAATGAAATTATCATGAATAAAAATGATTAAATATAATACCAAATTGATCAAAATGATGATTAAAATTAATGACTAAATAAACTACCAATGGATAGAAATAAGTGAATAAAAATGACTAAATAAGTGACTAATTAACAATAATCAATGACTAAATTAATGATTAATTATATCAGTGAATAAAAATGACTAAATAATTGACCATATTATAACAATCAATGACTAAATATACTACCAAATCAATCAATCAAAATAACCAATAAATGACTAAAAATGGTTTACTCAGCGATTTGGTCACATTATAAATGATTGGAAATAAACTAATAATGGTCACATGATCATGTTTGGTAATTTATATGTAGTTTTTAGTTGTTTTTAATCATATATTTCTCTTTTTGTACTAGTGAAACTTGTTTATGTTAAGGAATAGTAGCCTTATCCTATCCATTGGGCAAGGGAGTCAGAATGTACCTAAAAATAGTAGGACCAGACCTTGCATTAACCAACAAGACCATAATCCTACCTCAAACACATGAAGGGAAAGAACAACACATACAAAGACCAAATAAAATACACTTGTGCTACTTTGAACTTAGGGGAAAATAAGACACAACTGAAAGTAAACTAATATGTACACCTAACCTGATATGTTTTTCCCCCTCATGGATCAAAAGGAAAGTTTCTTAGGTCTCCTTCATGACAAGTAACCTCATTGTGGTAACCAATTCGTTTGTTGGAGTGATAAATTTGTGACTCATCCTTTTTATTTTCCACCTTGATTGGCATGTATTCTAATGTATCAAATTCAAACATGTATTCAATATTCATGTATCCATATTACTCTTTGAGACATGTTTCATGTTGGTGATTCATGCTAGTGTAGTCCATCAATGCATTAATGGTTGAAATTTTATCATCATAGGGTTCATTTGGATCATGGCTCTCTTGGTATGTATCATGGAATAATTCATATTTCTCTATCTCTTTAATAAACTTATCAAATTGATCTCTAGATTCATCATAACTTTCTTGAGGAAGGGTGGCTAGTATGATGTTTTAATTGAGATGAAATTCCTCTAATTCATCATAAAAATAATCACTTTCTTATTCCAATCTCCCTCTTCAATGCCTCTATCACACCAACCTGATTTCTCTCCTTCTTTATAAAAAACAAGGGTCTTAAGTTTCTCAACAACATGCTCTTGAACCTCATATAACTCATGTCCCATGCGTTGGTCACTATCTTCATCAAAGTAAATGGAAAGTTCATCAAATAAAGGGGAAGAGATCTCACCATGTTTGCATTCTTCATCATACAACATTGACATGTTAAGTTTTTCAATCTCATCTTCATATTATTGGAATATTTTCATGTAGGTGTGACTTATGTCTTCTCTTTAAACCATGCCACCTTCAATAGCCACTTATTCAACCTTAATTTCATGAAACCCTCTTCAAATATCCACTTCTTGAGATATGATTTAACTATGTTCTTCATCTTTGATGATGCCTTTAAAGGGAGTGTCTATGATGATCTCATCCTCATTGTCACTCATGAGAGCCTATTTATCAACCATAAATTATATTATCTCTTCTTCACTTACCTCTCTTAAAATAGGTTCCTCCTTGAGAAGGAATGAAGTGGAGGGTTGATGGATACGTTCATGGATTTGAAATGAAGGAGTTGATATATGAAAGGTAGTGGAAGGTGAAGGAAATAAAGATGGAGTGTGGGATGAAGGAGAGGACTTATGAATGTGCTTTGAAAAGATAAAATCACTAGTGAGCTCATATGGAAGTGTACTCTTGGCCTGGTTGGAAGGAATATCATTTACATGACTAGGAATCTCACTTTTCCAATGATGTCCTTGTGTATAGTTCATGGGAACTTCCTCTTTCACATGAAAAGGCTGTTATGAATATGGTTGAGGATGATAGGAATCAACGTATGAAGGGTAGGGATAAATTGGGGTTGGTAGAAAGGCATTCCTTGGTAATTATTCTCATATAACTGCCTAACATCTTGGTGATGACTATAAAAGGAAGAAAAGGAAGGATTATAGGATTGACAAAGGTCATATTGGAGATGATGAAGGTCATATTGGGCTTGATAAGGATCAAAACAAGGCTTATAAGGATCATGAACAAGTTGACCAAGTAATTTCTCATATTGAAGAGGAAAAGGCAAAGCTTGCAATGTTTCACCAACTTTTAGAGGGCAAAACTCAGCAACAAGGTTAACCATGAAAGCTTCATTTTGAAATCAAGAGATATAAAAAGATATGAACAACCTTCAAATGGAATACCTAGATATTAAACCATCTGATCTAACTTTAGAGTTATCATTAGTGATTGGAAAAGTGCCTCCCAAGGCTAATGCATTGAAGGACAACACCAAAAATCCTCCAAATATTAGAAAAAGAGTCCCACTGGGCATGCCAAAAATTATTGTCACTTTAACTTTAACCCTATGAGGATATGGTACAAGATTATCCTCATTTAAGTGAGACAATGGAACCACCTTAGGGCTATGGGTGTCCCTATTAGGAAGTGGATCTCTAGATTAAGAGCTAGCTCCCCTTGATGCATCACTAAAGCTCATATCCTACTATTAAAACTTGAGGGATGAAAATAGATAGGGATAACATGAAAGTAAATGTAGTCTATAGGAGGTGATACACCAAAATATTTTCTTTACTCATGCCCTTGGCATGCACTTAGAACTAAGGACAAGTTATATATACACTTCATCCAATATCAATCTTTCCTCTCACATCAATGATTCAACATGGGGTTTTGGAGATAACATAGGCTAGGAGGAACTAGAAATAGGTATTATAAGAAACTCTATTGAGTATCCTACTCATTACACTTTCAATCTACTTTGACACTTCTTTCTGACCTACAAAAGAGAGATTAAAAACACACAAGGTACTAAGGAGAGTAACATGTGAAGGTAAATGCAACATACACTTGCACAAGACTAAAAACCATCATGTATACTTATTAAAATAGTTGAATGAGGTAAAAATCTTGTCTTTATTTATTCAAGTTTAAAAAATTTAAGGGTTTTACCATACCTAGGTAGAGAGATGCATACAATAGCCAAAAAGGCTCAATTTATAGAATATATGAGAGGAGAGAGAGAAGGGGAGTCCAAGAGTCACTTGGACATGTGTCAATGATGTAAAGATCAGTTAAAATTACATGGGAGAGAGGGGTGGGGTGATCCATGCCATGTTAGTAGTTACCACCCCATGCCATGTTAGTAGATACAAATTTTATCTCCAATCATTCAAGACCTGCAAGGTGGTCAAAAAATTCTGTTTCTATATTTAGAAAATTGCCCCTCATGATTGACCATCCAAAACAACCATATACCTATAATTTATCAGGTTTTATGATGGATTTGAGTAAGAGGGGTTACTAAAAATCCCTCACATGCATTATAGAGGTTTTTTTATCATCCCTATCACTCTGGCCATGCATAATCATCTTTGACAGTCTCAAAATAGCTCTTTTCCCTTCACTTCTAACACTTGGCACCTAAAAAATATTCAAACCTACAATATATTCCATAAAATAAGAATAATTACATGTGTACCAAGTATCCATAGCATCATTTACAATAAACAAGCCTTAAAAGGCTTTCCAAATGAAGATTCACCATTTTCTTTAAGTCTTCCCTAGCTAGCTCACTAGACTAGTTAGAATTAGAGATGTGTAAGGGACACTTTTGAGTATTTAAAAGATTTTAAAATGGCATGAGTATTTTTTTAAATTCCCAAGATAACCTCCAAGTGGTTTTCATCCATTGATCATTTTAAGGACATGCAAAATACAATAAAATGTCAAATAAAATTATTTCTTGCATGACCTGTATAGATTTTAGTACAATCCAATTCCATGTATTTGATCCTTATGAAGTTTATAACAACTTATTTTCATCACTCATGGTCAAATTAATCCATTTAGATGCATTTTTGGCTTGATTTCTACCATCAAGTCACAAAACAGGTTTTGAGAGGGTTTTGGAGTGATTAGCCCTCTTAACATTTGTTCATGAAGGATATACATAAAAATTACATTTATGTCTCATCATTTACCTTATCCACCTTACCTAAATTCCTCAAGGTACCATACATTAGGTTAGGAAAGTTCCAAGCATTTGATCTTGACCATTTGAGCCATTTTGTGCACTTTTATGAGGGTTTAAGTCATTTCTAGCCAAGAATTGATTATTTGGTGATTCCATTTAAAACCAATGGTTCATAAACTTTTATAATCACCCCATAAACATTTTAACATCACTATAATGTCTTCCTGATATCTGTAAATTATGATGACCCCTGTTTAGCAACTAGGCCTAGACCTTGTCAAAGGGTCTGTCTGTACCCTTGGCCAAAATTGAGGTTATAGTAGATTTATTTTCCTCTTATAATGATTTAAAAATTATAAAATAATCACTTAATCATTTTCAAATCACTTAATAATCTTAACTAATGTCAAAAATGAAAAAGACCATCCTTACCAAGCCCTTTGCTTATCATTCCTTCTCAAGATGACTGCAAACCTCCTTGTGTAACGTACCATGTTTACTTTCAAGGATTATATAAAGGTTTTTTAGTTTAATTTTATGTTTCCTCAATTTTATATATATTTAATTTTGTCTACCCCAACCTTTTGGTCATCAATTTCACAATTTTTCCCAAAATTGCCATCTTCATGCATGGGAAAATTGCCCCTGCTCTGAGACAAAACTAAGACATTTTACCCTATTATATAATCAAATATTATTATTGGATAGTTTTTAATATTTCATAATTATTTTTTTTACCAATTTTTATCTCTTAATTCCAAGGATAGGCCCTCCAAATCTTCAAATTTATTGGGTAGACTTTAAGGGTATGCAAACCATGAGGGTAGGCATGGTATAGGCTGGGTTTGGATGTTTTAAGGATTTATTTGATATTTATGGATACTAAATGCCTCCCATAACCTATTAAAACCATTTTAGATTATATTTTACCCTTAACACTTCCTTATGCTCTTCAAACCTAGTTAGGTCTATGATTGTAAAGGAAGGGAAACCCTGTTTTAGGCCTGGCTATAGGTGATTTTGATCTCGGTTGATGATGTAGGAACACAACACAATTCCATATGATTTTATAAATATTATAAAATTTCTGATTCATCATTTTTCTAAGGCTAAACTCCATTCCTTACACCCATATATCTTTCATTCCCAAGATTAGGCTCTGCTTATTAAAGACTAAGACTTCTTGTAGGCCTAGGTCCAAGCTTTGTTTGATGTTTGTGTACCTATTATTCATGATAATTAGGTCATAGTACCCACACTTTTATTTTTTTTAACTTTTTTCCACTTAAAAATAGCATTACTTCATGCTTAGGTCCTCAAGGAGGACATCCCCTACCTTCATTGAATTGAGACCATTTGTTTTGCTCCTGTAGGTACATTTTGGCAAGAATTAAGCCTTATGTATGTTACACTTAGGTTTTCCTTGATTTCCTTGAGGTAATATTTCATGAATTTCACCTATACCCACTTTAAAATCCTTAAATGAGGTCCAATATTCAAACTTCCACCTCAGTACCAATATGCCTTAACTGATTGTGTTTTATGAGTTTTAGGTTTCCTATAGGTGTATTGGAGTTCTCTTAGGTCTTCTATTTGACAAGAATAAAATAAACTTTAGGTCTAGTACTATAAAAACATCCACTTCACCTTAATAATTTAATTTTTCCACTATTATCCCAATTGAGACAAAATCTTGCTAAGGCCTGTTGTAGGTTAGTATTCCCAGACCTATATATGGACATGGGGTTTGCATTGGTGGTCAAAATATTGAACTCTACCTTATCTATGTCATCTTGGATCATGAGAGTCATTTTGACCATTTTGTATTTTTTCAAATTGATTGAATTATCTAGGACCATAAAATTTAATTGCAAAGTCAATTTTCCATTAATACCCTATAGATATCACTATTAGAATTTAGTGGTTTTTTGGCCATCTCAAGGTGTTTCAAACTCCACCTTCCACTTACCTTTTGGCCCTCAAAATTGGCATAGTATTTTAATTTGGATAGGGATAGAATGTAAAATATTCAAGTACATTATAAAAACATATTTTCATGGCATATACTATCCCAAAAAATCTATAGGATCTCTGTTTGGTCCATTTGGGGACTAAGAGCCTAAAATGGTCTAATCATCTTTTAGAGTGAAAAATTTAACTTGTATGACATATTAGCCCTTATGACATGAAATATATGAACCTTTTGGTATTATAGGACCTAAAACATTAGTTACACCATGTTTTTCACTCTTTTCACCTCTATACAAACCTCTTGAACTCAAGCATAAGCTGACTATGAGCACACTCTGTAGACAAGGCAGTGAACAAAGAAATTGAGCCTTTTTCCTTAAAGAGTATGTTGATTTGATCTTTCACAAGGTAATTTAAAAAAATAACTTTGAAAACATGATTCCAATCACATTAAAACACTTCATGCAGCCTCTAGCATGTTGTAAAACTCAGGTTACCCATCCATGACTGCAATCTTAATAAATAACATAATTTAGAGTTCTCCTTCAAGGGCATTGAGAGAGGAAGTTTTGGTTTTTGGAAAAATTATGGAGAGGGCCTATTCCAACTTGAAAACACTTTATAAAATTGACATAGCTTCATTGATTTCTGAAAACAAGAAATAGATGCACAACGATACCCCTCTTGAATACAATTTCATAAAAACCTATCTAGAGTGTAATTGATTGTTCATGAAGGAGGATCCACTAATATGAGAGTTATTTATATGTATGTGAAGTTAAATTAGATTAATATCCACTTTTATAATCATTATTCTTGACTCCACTTATATGGTCCATAACAACTGTTTGAAAATGCTCCTCTTAAGCTTGCCAAGTGAAAATGAAGGAAAAGAAGATATAAATGAAATTTTTTATTAAATATCTGAAATAAAAATGTTGGAATGACTTTTTTGGAGGTGAAAAATCACACCACCACATTTTTAGCTACATGGGAACTTGAGAAGTCCATACAAGTGTTAGAAATGGCCTATTTTTAAGGAAAAACTACCATTTGACTGATGAAAGTAACATATAACTACCACCTGACTTAATCCTAAAATTATTTGACCTTTTCCACGTTCTCATCCACCTTGGTGACAAATATTCCCTCTTTCAAGTTCGTACAAATCAATTAATGGGCCAAAATATGACCGAAAGTCCCCCTTTTGCACATGAGACATAACAAATGGCCAATTTATGACTTGTAAACACATTTAAACATGTTAAATACCATATTAGGATAATATGACACAAAATTTACCTTTTACCAAGTTTAACCAAAGTTTGACCATGTTTGACTTTGGTTGACAGGCCATTTCAAGGAAGATGAGCTTGAAAAAAGACTAGGGGAAGGATAAGAGAGATAATAAACCAACATGACACCCTATAGGACACATGGAAACCTTATTCAAAAGTCTAAGATAGTATGGGTTTACCTCATTTTACTAGAAGTCAATTTTTTTCAACACATACCTCATGTGGTTCAATGTTATAATTTATTATATATAACTTATTTTTACTCCTTTCCTCTATGCACTGTGCCTTTTATTTTCCTTATTATAGGTTCATGTTTTAATTCATCTATATTTTCATTGATTTCCTCCCTTTAGTTTCTTATTTACTCATGCTTCTTACCAGATTGAAGTTTATGTCATTGCCTTGGTTTGCATTGACATTATTATATCCCCTTGCTTTATGTTGCTTGTTATGTTTTTTTTTTGGCCCTTTCCCTTTGATTGTTGATACCATTCCACAAATCTACATGGAATTAACAATGATTAAAACATACATATATAATAATTCCTTCTACCCTAGTATGCACTATTTTTTTATGGAAATTATAGATGAAAATGAGTCCTCCAGTTCTTGCTTCTTCTCAATTGTGCCCTTTGGATTGCTTCCTTACTTCCACCTAGATGCACTCCTTGGTTTTTTAACTTTATAGATTGAAATTTACTTACTTCTTCTTGATTTTTCTCCTTTGCTTCATTATTTTTTCTTCATTCCTTTATGAAATAAAAATGGAAAAATGTGGAATAACATGAAAATCAAAATTTTCTTTGCCTTTATATTTTACATGATTACAAATTTATACATGTCATGTTTATCTAATTATGTTAGAAGTATACATATCCATTATTATATATGTGCTTCTCATGTTATATTTTAATATGGATGAAAGATATATAGGTTACATAAAATTATGGGTTTACAAAAGCTAATAGTTTCATTACACCCAAACAAAAGGGCATCCTCACATTGGGGACATGCCTATAGATAGGGAAAATTTTCACTGGGTCTTAGGTTATATCCTTCCCAAATTCCATTTATCATATAGAGCTCTAATTTTTTTATTATTCATATATTTCTTTACCTTATACCTTGCATACTATGCTACATGTATACATTATGAGTTATCTTCAATGTCTTATGATTTATCAATTGCTTGCATGTGTATACTTATACTATTATGTGCATGTGTGTGCTTGTATGTATTATTTTTGATGTTCTATAAAACTTTATCCATATCATATCCTTTAATAGTCATTTCATGTAATTGGATGCTCTCAGATCACATCTTTGATTGATGGTTACTTATACTATGTGTATTTACATGACTATGCTTGATTGAATTTCTTATACTATGTGATATCCTATGGTTGTTGTCATGATTCATATCATGCATGCTATTACATATAGTAAATTATAATTGTTATTGATGAATTAGAATCCATAATCATGTGATAAATCCTCATCACACAAAATACTTTTATGTTTTATTGAATAAATGTATCTAACTTGATAAAGGTTCTTCATAGCCATAAATTATTATAGTTTTATTTACAAGCCACAACGTAATAAAATGAGGATGTCACAGGTTTATGTATTATAATATATAGTTAATCACATCCCACATAGGATATATCATCAAAAGGTAGGGATATATTCTAACAAATGAAACATGATTAAAAATTAGGATGGAGTTTACAAATCCATGTATCCATGAAAAAGATGAAAATGGTACTAAAAATAAAGGATATGTGGGAATGTGGTGATGTAGGATCATGATACATGTAATAATCCTGACTGGTCACATTTCATGACAAAAATGAAAATGTGGATGTGGTCATGTAGTAAATTTTATGGGATGATGATACATATCACCATCCCATGGGACATAGTGTCACATCACTAAAGGGGATCCATAGTGTTATTCACATATGCATTTTATTTATATGTGGGATTTTATATCCCATTGCATCCACATGAGTATTTTGGGGTAAATTTTTTTTTAGAAAAATGATGATGTGTGAGTGTATAGGTGTGTAAGGAGGACATATGGATGAGTTTCATTAGAGGTGATATATAAGGTTATGTTAATCCATTTAAAGGGAGAATAAAAAGGTCACATTTGCACTCACTAATCACACATAGTGATAGATAAAATAAGAGATCACACATGTATCAATTGGATTAAATTTGGTTTTTTAAAATTTAGTGGGTAACATTAAACATGTTGTGATTAGATTAGAGAGAGCCATAAGAAAGATTAGGTGGCTATGTCATCTATAAGTTATAAGTAGTGTCATGTACTAAAGTGCATGGAAAACCATACTTTCATTCATTAAATGGGGATTATTCATGTTAAATATTTGAGAAATTTATTCTGGGATATTATAGCTGGTATTTTGTTTTCATTTGGAGGTTAGTTGAGTTAAGCCAAGCAAGATATAAGTATATATAGTTTCATATCTTCATCCCTAAGGAATTATAAGAGCTTTAGAGATTAATCCTTTGAGGAAAAAATATATAATGGCATGCTTATGTTGAATATATATATATATATATATATATATGTTTCTTTCATTCACCTAATCTTATTGGTTATGTTATTATGTGACTATGTAGGTTGCAAGCTCTAATGTGGTTGTTCACTTGACCCCTAAACCATTACTATATCATTTGGTATTAGAACTTGTTATATCTCTCTTAAGAGGAGGATATTGTCATTTAGTATAAATATTTTATTAATAATCCATCTTGATTGTGTAAGTGATTACTATGAAGGATTTTAGTCTATGAGGCTATAGTAATGGAAATTTTTAGTGGAGAGAGAGAGAGAGAGAGAGAGAGAGAGAGAGAGAGAGAGAGAGAGAGAGAGAGAGAGAGAGAGAGAGAGAGAGAGAGAGAGAGAGAGAGAGAGAGAGAGAGAGAGAGAGAGAGAGAGAGAGAGAGAGAGAGAGAGAGAGAGAGAGAGAGAGAGTTAAATTTCATCCTAGGTGAATGAAAATTATAGGAGAAGTAATAATGACTGTAGATAAGAAAACTATTGAGGTCTTGAAAGTAATTACATAAATGTGAACAAGAATGGACATATACAAGGAATATAAGAGAAGATGATTTGAGACCATTAGATATGTGAGTGAAAATGAATAGGAATTAAAAACTGAGGATGGAAGGAAAGATGAAGATGAGATGGATGTAGGAGAAGGTATACTACTATAAGTTATCTCAAATATTTTTAATAGAAATAAGATGGAAGTTCTAAGTTTTTCAAGGAAATTATACCCTGAAGAATTGATCAAATTGATCATCAAAATGGATGAATATTCTGAATATGATTAAATTTAAGACCCCAAAAGAGTGAGGGTAGATAAAATCATGGTGAAGGATCATAAATATTTGTGGTGTAAATAAGTGAAAGTTGAAAGATGAATAAAAAGAAAGGAAAATACAATAAAATGGAACAAAATGATGACTAAGCTAGAAAGGGAAGTTTTATCCTCCTGATTATTAGCTAGAGTTACTAAAAAAGTTTTAAAACTTGAGGTAAATGGAGCTATTGTCAGAAGTTACACTGAAGAGTTATACAAAATTACTATCAAGTATAGTCACCATGAGATAGACCATGAGAATGTGGAAAGATACATCAATGGTTTAGTAATGAGCATACAAGATGAAATTAATATGATGATACTACAAAGAATGGTGGAAGCTTAGCACTTTGCATTGAAGGTATAGTAAAAAATGTCAAGGAGATAACTAAGACCTATGAGATGCATAGGAAGATTCACAAGAGAGAAAATTCAAGTTAATGTTGCAAGAGTAAATCATAGTCTCGTGGGAGAAGATAGTGCTTCTCATTATCATGATCAATGGGGGGAATATACCATTCAAATTGATGGGGAATATATAATAGAGACTAAGGAGGAGGATTTTTTTAGAACATTCTCTAGATGTGGTTAACCTATATTAAAATCATATGAATTTCCAAAAGTTTTAGGAGAGAAGTTTAAAAGTATAGGTTAGTGTGTATGATGCACAAGGATATGAGGAGTCAATTTCATTAGTTGATAAACCTGATGAATCCTAACAAAGAGACACCCTTATGATGAAGAGGATATTATTAAAACCAAAAATTAAGAAAAGTAAACCTATATAAAGTAAGAGTTTGTTCAAAACCATTTGCAAGTCTAGAGGTAAGTTTTGTAAAGTTAATTTAGATATTATTAGAATAAAAAATTTAGTGTCACATGAAATGGTTGAAATTTTGGGTTTGAAAAGGGTATCCCACCCTAACCCATGTAATGTGTGATGGCTAAAAATGTCATCATATACTATTTGATTAACATTTTTTAGTGCCTTTAAAATTAGGACACATAAAGATGAGGTGTGGTGTGACATCTTGCCAATGAAAATTTTCAATGTACTATTGGGTATACCTTAGAAATTTGATATAAAGATTGTTCATGATGGAATAAATGGCACTTATAAACTAGAGAATATTGTAGTGATAAACACTCTCAACAAGGATCAAACAAGCATGTCATTACCATAGTCAAACCTTCACTCACAAAATACTCATAAAGGAATATATATATATATATATATTAGCTTCAATACATTTCTCTTCTCCTTCTCTACATTGCAAATACACTCCAAGAGTGTTAATAAATATGATAGAGATATTTTCATAGTAGGAATCATAACAAAATGTTCACACCCTATTTGTAGGCTATTAAGCCCCTAATAATAATTTAACCTAAACAGAGCTTAACTTATTCAAACACCCTCACTTATGTTAAGGTTAGGGAGATAATGTACATAACACAAATGGGTCATGGATATCAGGCTTGGTATGGTACCCATGTATAAATTCATATTTAAATACTAAGTATCCCTATGATAACAAATCCATTTTTATGTAATACATAGATGTCAAGTCACTGTAACCACTAAGTTAAATAAGAATGGGTACTTTATACGAGGCTTGTTGACTTTCTAAGTCACCTCCCCAATTGATGCAAGACTTACCGAGACCCTACAAAGTAATTTCACACCTATGAGGATCCATAAAATTCAAACAAAAATCACATAGACTCTCCCATCTACACCCAAGACCAAGATATTAGAACGAGCCTACACAACCAAGTGATCACACTCAATGCTAGCATAAGGTTATCAAAAAGTACTTATGTGTAGGATTCTATGGTAAGAAAATAAAAGCGCACATGAGTTAAATAATGCTAAAATAAATTATAAACCATGGAAAGTGCACCTATGATCTTTGTGCACACCCAAATTTAAGTATTCCTCATACCTAGTGAATGAAGTTATGTGCCAGTACATAAGATCCTATGTCTGCATTCCTTTATTTATGCAAGATGTGATTCCTCCTTATATCATCACAAATTGGTATCCAAGCACTCATTCTACACAAATAAATTCTCAATTTACTTGAGACAAGTACTAACCTTCCACATGTCAAGTCAGTGTTATTTCTATCTAATAATTGAAGGGACTCTTCTAAAAGCCCTTAAAGATAATGTGTGTCATTCCTATAGTGTCATACACAAGACCAACCATAAAGTGCCATGTGTTGAGTGATATAAATATATAAAAAGGGTCATTGGAGGTAGTTGAGAGGGGATTAAGGCACAGTCAAGATGAATTAAAATGTACTAGTAATTATCAAACATTGGGATGTGTATACATGCCACTATGTGACCTTGTTAGATAAATCTTCCATTCCCCATGCACATGTGTATCTAGAAGTGATCCTACCATCAACCGTAGATCCAATCACCAAATATACTTCAAGAAGCATGGATTTGATGCCAAAAAATAATTTAAGGCTACATTTACTGGCCCAAGTGCACATTTATTGCAAAACAAGCTTGATCCACTATAAAAGCCTAATAATTTACTTGTAAAAGGCATCAACACTTTTTAACAACATTACACTGCTAAAATTTTTCCCTCCTTAAGCACTTGTATTGGATAAACCTTACATATTAATGAGAATTAAGTTCACTTCCTTTCATTATTTTGATGATCTATGTGTTATTTTATGTATGTTGATTTTTGTCTATGGGTATTATTTTGCCCCTCTCATCATCATCCATTCCCAACACATCCTCATTGAATTCAAAGCTCACTTGTAGGTCATATTTTATATGCACTAGGGTTTGTGTAAGCTTTGTCTATGGATAAACTTCATACATCTTAGTGTTATGTTTGTGTTTCCCATGGATTTATATGAAACACTAATGCATTTGGAGTGACTTGGTAGAATCTATGTGATATGGTCTTATTCTCAAAGGTTTTCACTATTTTTATGGGAGTAAGATTGCTCTCTTTATTTTAGGCACATCACCTCTTTTATTTTTTAGTACCTCTTACCTTCTCCCTCCATTTGTCCTCAAGATCTTAGGTTTATATTAGTGTTAGTTTACCTTTCTACTCTTTAGGCAAATGCATTGGTATTAAACAAGGTACACTTAGCATAGAAGGAATCTAGCCTACTTCAGAGGTTCATCCCAAGGATCATAAGGGTCTCATGCCTTGGGGACATTCCCATCATTATGATGAGACAATTGATCCTCCCATGCATAATTTAAATGATAATACTTCCATGACAAGTGCCCCACCATAAATCACTCCCACATTGTAGATCATCCCTAGGTGCATGTTTTGAATGATAATAGTTTCTTGCATGCCTAGTGGGACTAAGTTAAAAAGAAAGAGCTACGGTATCGATGATACCATTAGATATCAAAGTGTTGAATACACTCTATAGAGCACTTGGTGACTTTTAATGTCTAAATCTATTGGTTTAAGTAGTTCAATCACTTAAAAATATGTCCTTCCACCCCCCATTCCATGAAAATGTTGCATTTTTGCCTCCCCATTTATCATATGAAACTCATGTGATCACCTTTAACCTTAACCCCAATTCAAAAACCTATGGTAATATGCTTATGCTTCTAATCAATCTTGCACTAGCTACCTTGCTCCTAATCAACATAACTACCCTCCTAATTAGACTCAAAAGAGAATCAATGATATACATCTTGATTTCCAAAGGTAGCTAAGGGATATCAAGAGAGAACAATGGTATGGTAGGCAATAAGAAGAGATTTCTCATCAAACTTATGCACAGTGGTAGGAGATAATAAATCAATGTAGATTTGAATAGGAATGCTTGGCTAGGTAGATCGTAACAAAGAAGATTAGATGCATCAATTGCTCATAGAAATGCATAGAATTGAATTGTAATTGACCACCTCCAGTCCTTCCTTTAATATCTTCACATAGGATTCCCTTACACTTGAAAGCGAACCTATGGGACATAAAAAATTCTATTCTCAAAGTCCCCATTTTTAGGCAAGGTAAACCCCTTGCATTTTCAAGTAGGCCTGCCAACTTCAAAAATACCATGATTTAGAGGCCCCCCTTCCTATACAAGAGTCTATACCCATACCAATTCAAGATCCCATCCTTCCTTATGATTTTCAAGCATAGCCATGGTAACCTTCTTAGACCATTCATCCTAACTTCATGATGTTCAACCTTATAAAAACCCCTTTTCTATGCTAGTTGAAACCCTTTTTCCCTCCCACCATCTCCCTTTTTAAAGAGGACTAGTTGTATGGAAGGCAAGTAAAGACTATTCAGATGAAGGGGAAGATACTTCAAGTGAGTATGATGAGGAAATCATCATTGGCATCCCTTTTTACACCACTAAAATCACAGGAAGATGAGGAACAAAACAAGCCTACACAATAGGTCAATGTGAAAGAATGAGATGATGATCCACTCTCTTGGATAGATGAGCTTACATTCAAATGGAAGAAGATGAATTTGGTCATGAAGATGTAATGAGGCCTCCCATGTGGAAGATTGAAAAGTAACTAGAGGAAGACTTTGAGGGAAGGACAAAGCCATCAAGGGGAAAGTGTGCTTCAAGAAGAACCCCCCTATCAATTTAAAATCAATTCATAGGTAACAAACAAGTGATGAGAAGATACAAGATTTTTTTCAAAATCTTGTGTGCATGATATACTCCTTTATAAACACACTGTAATCTGACCAAGGTCAATAGCTGCACCTTTATTAGAAAAGTTAAGAGGCAAGAGAGAGGCATCCCATCAAATCAAACTTTTTATGAGCACTAATATTTTTAACATATTTAATGATGGTTATAAAATATTCAATGACCTTTCATATGCTTGTATGCCCCTTGAAGATATCATAGATTTATTTTGGCCCCAACCTTCTATAAAGTAGTATAAAGATGAGAGGAAGATTATAACAACAAGTGGACTTCAATTCTATTATCCTAAGCTCCTTATAGGGGAGTTCGTATAAGATATAATAGGTTTGTAAAGATAGCCTATTGGGTACATGGGACTATCAATTATCAAGTGTAGCTTCTCTTAGCTATAGGAGGCTTAGCCTAAGAAAACAACACAACTAAGCACCAAAAAATATGGGATAAAATGGCTCAAATTCAAGGACATAAACCATCTAGGAGGAGAGATCCTATGCATCTTCATGGAGTCATTCATCAAATGGGAACTTGGTCAGATGAGATTTTTTTAGCGCTCTTTAGAAGTCCACAGGACATGCCTCCTTTACAATAAATAGATGCCACCTCACCTCCATCTATCACATATCAATAATAGGAAGGTGCATGATGAAAATGATCTAATAGGATTTTATTTTTATCCAAGAGGACTAAGGAACATATTTGAAGGTTGTATATAATAGATTAGATTAGTTTTCATTTTATTTCCCTAAGTACTTTCATGCACATTGTATAGTATTAGTTTAGTTTTATTTTCCTCTAAGTGCATTTTGTACATCTATTATTTGTCATTTTCCCATTTGCTTTATTAAGGGGGGGACTCAATTCAATTCATTCAAACATAATCCAAGCAAGTTACATCTTTACTGACTCCACACCTAATGGATTATTTTTAAAGGGCACTAGTTTCCAACTTAGTAAGCAAGTGGTACACAAATGTTACTAAAAGTGTTGAATTTCTAAGTCACCCCACCTAATTGGTGTAGGACTTGATAAGACCCTATAAAGGATTTGTAAACATATGATTTCTTTGGAGATTCAAACAAAAATCATGTAGACTCTTCCTATCTATTCCCAAGCCTTGGATTTTGGTACAAGACTACGTGACCAAGTGATTACACTCCATCCATGCACAATGCTCTCAATTCACACCTATATGTAGGATTATGTGGTAATAAAATCATTGGGTGCATGAGTTTAATAATTTAAGAATAAAATATGAACCATGGAAAAAACACATATGATCTTTATGCACACCCTTATTCAGGTATTCCTCACACCTGGCCAATGTAGTTCCACACTAGCATGCAAGATCCTATGTCTGTGCCCCTATATTTGTGTATTATGCGACCCTCCTTCTATCATCGGCACATGATATCCAAGTTCTCATTCTACACAATGAATTTTATAGTTCATCCAAGATAAGCACCAGCCTATCATATGTCAATTTCATGTTTCTTATGCTTAATAATCCAAGGGACTCCTTCGAGATCCTACTAAGATGATGCATAGAGCTCCTACAATATCATACTTAATACTAACCATAAATCATCATGTGTAAATTAATACAAGGATATAAAGAGGGTCATTAGAGGTAGTTGAGAGGGACTCAAGGAACCATAAAGATAAAGTAAATCCAATAGTGGCTATCAAACATTAGGATGTGTATGAATGCCACTCTATGACCTTGTTAGAGAAATATTCCATTCCCCATGCACACGTGTATCTAAATTAATCTTGACACCAACCCCAATCTAATCACCAAATAGACTTCAAGAAGCATGGTTGCAGTGCTGTAAAATAATTTAAGGCTATATCCACCACCCCAAGTGGTGAATTTATTGTAAAATAGGCATGATCTACTATAAAATCCTAGTTTTTTACTTGTAAAATGGGTTGACACTTTTTATCAACCTTACGTTTATAAATTTGGCCCTCCATGAGCACTTGTATTGGCTAAAACTTGCATACTAATGAAAATTAAGTTCAACTCCTTTTATTATTATGATGATCTATGTGCTATTTTATGTCTATTAATCTTTGTCTATGGGTATTATTCATCCCTCTCATTGTCATCCATTCCTCACACCTCCTCATTAAACTTAGAGCTCATTTATAGGTCATATTCTATGTATACCAAGGTTTATATAGGATTGATATATGGATAATCTTCATCCCTCTCAATACTGCATTGTGTTCCCATGCCTCTATACAAAACACTAATGCATTTGGAGTGACTTGGTGGAATTTGTTTGATATGGTCTTGTTCTCAATGGTTTTTACTTTGTTTATGATAGTATAAGTGTTCACTCTATTTTGGGTGCATTACATCTTTTATTTTTAGCATCTCTTAGCTTCTCCTTCCCTTTTTCCTCAAGATCATAGGTTTACATTGGTGGTGGTTTTACCTTTATTCTCTTTAGACCTACACACTAGTCTTAAATCAAGAGAATTTAGAATATAAGGAATCCATCCTACTCTGGAGGCTCATCCCAAGGAGCACAAGGGTATCATGCCTTGGGAATGTTCATATCATTATGATGAGATAATTGATGCTCATGCACAACTAATCAATAATAATTTTGCACCCAACACCTTAGACTCTTGCACCCTATACAAGACCTTCACACTCAGTGCCCCACTGTAAATCATTCTCACATCATAGAGCATCCATGGGTGTGCATTTCAAATGATAAGAAGGCTCACATAGTATAAAAACACTAATAAATAAACCAAATGAAAGTGGGGAGAGAAATAATGTTGCAAGGCATCCCAAAAAGCATGAATTAAAGACTCAACGCTATGTTAAAGCAGGTTTAATGGATGGAATAAAGGCCATCAAATATAAGTGCACTTAGTGGAATCAAAAGTCGTAAATGAACTCAATCTATATGAGTGGTTTGGATTGATTTGTTCTAGTAGATTTTAGTTCAATTTATTCAATAATTAAACTTACTAAAAATCTAAATGATACAAGGTTTAAAGAGGAATACATATGATGGAGGTTGTGCACCTTTGATCTAATGAAGTGGGAAATCCTTTTTGGCTAGGAAGGACTACTTGCACACAAGAGACAACTTAGACAAGATTAGATTAATAGGATATATAGGTGGGTTGCTTGGTATCAAACTAGTTTTAAGAAGTAATGATATTCCTTAGATCGATGTCAACCCACTTTATTTAATTAAGATGGTAATAAAATGACATAAATAAAGATTGTAAGAAGCTAAATCTATACATTTAAGAGATAAAATATGTTTATTTAAAGATAAGAGATCATACTTTAGAAAGCAAACAATAAGATTAAATCCAATACTTGATTTGCCTATCTATTATTTTACTAAAATTGATTTAGTTTCAAGACAAAATAGTTTACATAGTGATCAATGCAGATAATTTTAGGATCAGTGTTGATTCTATGAATCAACGTCTATTCCAAGTGGGATTGGTGTCGATTATGAAAAAAGTTAGGATGATGAAAATAAATTATTAAAGGATATATTAATAAGGATATAAGGTGGTCTAAGAATTTAAACAAAACTGAACAAGAATAAATGATAGAAAAAAAGAACAAATTATGAAGAAAACTAAATAAACTTATTTGGACTACGCTACCATCCTTCAATGGGATTGAGATGGATATTTTGAATTCTAGGCTTCTTGAAGGCTAACAAGATCTTTTTTTTTCAATGTATATTGCTACACAACATTAGAAACACATGAAATGAAAATTTCATCAACATTTTTATAGTCAAAATCATATCCCTTTCAAATATTAACATGTAGGATTTTATAATTGACATTAATCTAAAATAGATCAATGCCAATCATGGGAGGATAAATCATGATTATTCCATTTTTATCTACATTCTGCTTGGTTATTTTTAACCATATGCTTAAGCTAAGTAAATAGGTTTCTTGTTTGTTACATGGGTTTTGATTATGAGGGAGGTTGATAAAGATACAGATTTACTTGGTTAAAATGGATTTTGTTTAGATATTTTAGGATTATGGGTGTTTAAAAATATTATGATGGTAATTAGTAAAAGTAATTACCATGGGTGAATCAAGTAGTATATACATAAAATAAATATTTAAAGTATAAGGAAGAAAATATCTATATATAAATGTCATTTAAAGTATAAGTTGACATTTCTATATAGACATTTACTTCCTTATACTTTAAGTTATATTTTATGTATATAATTTCTGGATGTTTGAGAGGGGTTTCAAACCTGTAAGATTTATGATGAAAATTATAGGTTTTGGAGGGTTCTATAATATTTTAGACTTAAGTTATTTTAGGGTCTCAGGATATCAGACTTAGCATATTTCAATATTTCATGATACCAAACTTAGTCTACTTCAAGATTTCCGGGGATTGAACTCAACCACAATACATATGTCATAAAATGCTTATGGTGAATAATTTTAATGTCTACATTTTACCCTTTTATTGAGTGGGGTGCAACAACTAGCTGTGAGAAGAAAATTAGGAGAGTTTGGATGCCCCAAGTCTATGTAATGAGGTATTCCCCCTCAACCTTTGAGCTAACAAGGGTTGATGAGGTGTTGATGGGTTTGAAATAATGTGGATAGTAGGATAGGATAAGGTTTTGAGGGATAAAAGTGAATACAAATGACACATATTTTTGAATGAGCAATCGATATGCACTTACAAGGATAGGGGTATTGAAGATAGATTTGCGCAAAGACTAAAATAGACTACCATCATTACAAACAAGTGGTTTTAGATGAAGGCTACTAAGAAACAAATAATAGTTAGGTATAAAAAAAACATCCACTATGCTAAGAGTTAGGGAACCACCTAGAGGATATTATCTCAATGTGAAACACACTCTTTTAGGATCCACTAGGGATTTACTCCTAATAAAGGGTGAGATAGGATAGGTTGTGGGACTAGTAGGGGGTCATCCTCTACTAACCTAAAGTGTCATGTGTAAAGTTTCATAATTTTAATGGTTGTAATTTATTTGGCTTGGGTACAATACTATCTATTGTGAATAATGCAAGTAAATTAAAAATAAGGGATTGAGGTTGATTACAAGGGATCGACATAAATTATTGTTGGGGTTATAAATAGTGTGGTCTAAATGTCATTTACTTATTGGCTAAATATCTATCAGATTTAAAAAATTTAGATGGCTTACATTAGATGGATGGATGGTGCCTCTGGATTTACTATATGACATGTGATATAAATAATAACTGAGGTTTACTTCAACTCCTTAGTTTGTTAGAATTATCATGAGGCATGAGCTACTTTATGATTTATACACTCTGTAAGCCTTATCTAATGTTAATAAACACTTTGGTGATCATGATTTAACCTATTTGGGAATATTAGTATATTATTCCCTATTTATTTAAAGGGTGTAGGATTATAAATAAGTAAATAATATGGAATAAATAACATATTGATTTGTGAAATTTATTTATAATTAGAGATCTTATAAAAATAGTAATAAAAGGGAGAAAATAAGACTTAGTTGGAAATTGATCTAGATGACTATTGCAGGGTCTGAAATTCACTATGTAGGGTTAGGATATTATCACAAAGTAGGATCTAGAATTAATTTATTAATTTGATAGGAGTACCGAAAGAGGACAAAGTGCCACTAGTACTATAGTCCACCTCTATTGATATTGTCCTAGTGATTTGAGCTTTTTGGGTTTTGTTTTCCAGGTTTGTGTGACCCTACCTATGAAATATCAAATCTTAAAAGTCTACAAAGCTCATTGTAGATGTGATTTAGTCTTTAAACCCTATAGTCCAATATTATTTGATCAATTTTGAAAAAAGGGGGGTTAATTTATGTAAAATGCACTAAATGTACTTTTCACCTTGTGTGTGGGCATGTTGCCTACATACCAATACTCTAAAGAGGAATCAAGACATATGTAGTTCTCCCTTTATATGTGCTTGGTGTGATTGTGTATTTAATATGCAACTAAATTCAAAATATAGTAAACTTGAGGTGACTAGGGACTGGTGTAAGGATTTGAATGTGTTTAAGACTATATTATATGGTTGTATGTAAAGAATAGGGAAGATTACTTGAGTGGTTTCACTTGTATTCTTATTTTCTTGATAATATTTTCCAACTCCATTCTAAATAATCTTTGAATGGGATTTTATAGGGATCTATTGGTCATGGGATATGTGATCTAATAATTTGACTCAAGAGAGGATGGTTATTATGGTGTTAGTTTCAAAATGAAAATAAAATGAAAGAAAAACACTAACTAACATAACATCTCTAGGCCTAGACACTAGGGAGAACTTAGTTAACAAACATGAATAAAACACACAACTAGAATGAAAAAGAACCCCTCTTTTACCTTCCTTGGATGCTCCAAAATGCTTGTTGGAGTGGCTTGCTCGGTTTGTGCTCTTAAAGTCCTCATCAATGGAAACTTGGCTACCTCTATTTCTCCTTGGCACCTTTGGCTTATGGTTTGACTTGGATTGGAATCAATTTGGCATGGTAACATTAGTTTCATGAAGCTTTGTAATCAATTCTACATTATAACTTTGCATAATCATGTCTTAGAAATGATGTTCATGGCCTCTCTATTTATATATTTTTTAGAATGTCTAGAATCAACCTAAACTATCTATATCAAGATTGAGATGTGTGGCTAAGTATTAATCTAATTTTTTAATTAAAATTTATAAATAGGCTCATCAATATTTGGGAGAGAGGAACAATGAAGAGGTATGGAGGGTTTTGATGAGGCATGGGAGGCATGAATCTTGATATTTGTGGCATTTATGGCCTAGGGATGTCTTCCCAAGAAATGAGATCACCTGATGATGCAGATATTAAATATTCATTTCCAAAAATAAGTATTCAACAAGTTTCCATTGAATTATTAATTAGGCTCTAACTTGGATTAATTATCTCTTAAGCATATTTAAGCATTTATGCACAAATTACTCAAATTGATCTGAATACCTTGTTATTAGTCCAAAATTTGATTGGATTAGAATTTAAAGTCAATGTTAGATGCATTGGAACTGTATTCCCATTTAGGATGTTACCAATAAAAAATAACAAAGGCATGTGTCTTGTGTAAGAGATTTGATAGGAAAGAGCAATCCAGAGCATCGAGGTGTAAAATTGGCATTTTGACTCAGAATGATCTGATCAAAGTTAGCTAGCCCATTAATTATATTGCCCTATTTAGGGATACCATGGCAAAAATTGGCATTTGAATATGTTAGTTCCAAATCATCTAACATGTTTTAGTGCTTTTAGGCCAAATTGTGCATTTTGGGGAGAATTGGTCAAAACCCTGATTGGAGGTTATCAGTGACTAGATTTATGTGTCTATAGTTTGCCCCTATTTGGGAAGACATTGAAAGCTATAAGAAAATTAACACCTTCTCAAAGAATGAAAAGGTCCTATATTCCTATAAATATGATGATTATAAACTAACTATATGATGTCCCTCGAGGGAATGGTTGACACAAGTAAGTCGGCAAACGATCCCTCAAAAAGAAAGAAGTGAAATGAGGGGACCAAAGAAAGGAAGGATGATGGGATGAAAACACAATGATTTTTAAAAAGTATTCAAAATCATTGAGAATGCAAGTGGGATAGTGTATAATGATTTACCCAAAGATGTTTATAAGCATTGTACCCCAATAGTGGTAAAGTGGTATGATAACACAATGATTTGCCCAAAGGTGGTTATAATCATTAAGAAGATGGAGCTGCCCCAGTTAGGACAAAAAAATAAGATAATAACATGCCCCTATATGGGAAAAAAAAATTGGTGACAACACAATGATTTGCCCAAAGGCAGTTATAATCATTGAGAAATATAGGTGGGATGGTGTGCAATGATTTGCCCATAGGCTGTTATAATCATTGGACCCCAATTATGGAAAATATGATAAACCTAATCGAGGATGATGATAAATTAACATAGAGAGTAATGATGAATTGGAATAACCTCCTAGTAGGGAAATGCTCATTCAAACTAATAAATGTTGAAATTCTTTCATGTTTAATTACTTTGTTTGGGATATGATTAGAATGGAATAGAGATGTCGATGCTAAAGAGATGTCACCATTACTGAATAGACTTCTTGAATCTTATATTTTTTTATAGCACATGGTGGTAGGCATCATGGTATAACATCATGATAACTTGGCCAAAATATGCATAAGGATTGACTCTCGTAATCCAATACCCAATAGAAAACAATGCACTAATGATAAAAACCATGATGACAATGTAAACATATGAATATGGATGGATTTGAGTACAAGTGTGGCCAAGGAATCACCTAATGAACACACATAAACTGAATCAAGGCAATAGTGCTAAAAGCAAACAAACATGCACACAAATAAAACAACATAGGTAAAAAGAAACAAATAATGTAATAGAAATCCTACGAACATTGCCCCTAGAAAAGAGGTGTCAACTGAAAAAATAAGCAAAATGGGGTTAGATAAGAAAAGGAAGGGGGTGGATGAGCTATCTATATATGTAGTAAGAAAGTGGACGTTGCCTACATAGTTCCATGGATGTAATATCCAATTAAAAACTTCAGGCCAAATGTAGGTCTCCTAGGGAATGGGAAGAATGTGATAATTGAAGAAAACAAATAGAATGAATGTGATAGAAGAATAGGAATGCTCTTGAAAAATGTAAATTTCATGAGATAAAAAAGGCCAAAAAGGATGGGAAAACTAAATGACAAGTGATTTTCTTGTAACTTAGTAAGGGTTCCCAAAATCCTTAAGGAAAAAAGTGGTCAATGTTTTTTTTTAATTTTCTAATGATTTTGAAAATGTTTTTGGAATTGTTTTGGAGTATCTCAACTCAATCGAGAATGACAAGACACTAAATGGTTCAAGATCATATAATGGTGAAAGTTTTTAAACTAAGGTTACTCACAAAATATTGAGAGCATGGCTTAGGTTGCTCCCAAAATAGTGAAAGTTTGGCTTAGGTTGCTCACAAAATAGTGAGAGTGTGACTTAAGTGGCTCACAAAATGGTGAGAGCATGGTGGAAAGGGTGACTGAGCTGACCTCAAAAAGTCTCAAGGAATACCTACATAGTCCCAAAGTAAGACCTCAAGTCACTATAGTTCTACCCTATATTAGAGGAATTCAACTAGTGTAGCAGTTAATTCCAACAAAATGGGCACAGTTGGTAAAAAGGCACAATGTGGTATAGGAAGTGGCAAGTTGGTACATCAAGGATTAATAAACAAATGTTGCCCCTAGTTTTCCCATAGGTAGTTATAACTAAGACACAATGGTATGGATCAATGGTACTAATTTTCATAAAGGCAATTATAATTAGTAACAAGACTGATGATAAGAAAGGAATTACAAATGAAGGATGCAACTACTAAAACTTTTATCACACTACTCCAAAATACGATCTCTATTTGTAGTAAATGAACTAACTAATAAAACTAATCAAATAACTTGATTTAGAAAATGTGTAATGAATGGTAAAAACCAAGGTCAAATGGGCTTAGGTTGTAGAACACACTAGGTTGATAGGTAGAAAGGTAAAGTGGATATGGCTAAGAGGATAGATAAGGATGACATGTGTATAAAGAATAATAGTGATAAAATGGCATAACTAAAATGGTCCTTAAAGACTACACCTTAGTGCTCAAGCATAGTACCACTTGAGATGAATAATATTCATCAGCTCAGAAACTTCATCTTCATCTAGTGTGGCAAGCTTGTATGCTCCTGATTCATAAGATATAGTAATGATGAAAGGACCTATCCAGTTTGGTTTGAATTTTACTTTATGCTTCTTCTCAACTATGGTTTTTTTTGGTTTTCTTTAAGAACAAGATCACCAAGTTCAAATGTTTTATACTTAACATGCTAATTATAGTGGCCTTTGACTCAGTTCTGATATGCTTGAAGATTATTGTCTAACTGTGTGTTTTTCATCAAGTACGTTTAGTTCTTATAGACGAGCTACTTGATAGTCATGATCATCTAGGACATGCTTGAAAGAGATGCATAATAAATGCAATTCAACCTCAATGGGAAGGATGGATTTAGTACCATAAATGAGTATGGAGTGGCTCCTATAGGGGTATGATAATTGGTATGATATGCTCAAAGGGTGGGAAATATCTATAGGTGTCAATCATGATTGACATCATGGACAATCTTTTTGAGAATATTGACAATGGTTTTGTTTGATACTTCAGCTTGGCCATTACCTTGAGGCTAATATGTTGTAGAAAAATGTTATGTGATGTGATACTTGGTACATAGTTGGTCTACATCCTTGTTCTTGAATTATCTTCCATTGTTAGATATAATGCCA
This sequence comes from Torreya grandis, assembly GCA_037957365.1. Taxonomy (NCBI): domain Eukaryota; kingdom Viridiplantae; phylum Streptophyta; class Pinopsida; order Cupressales; family Taxaceae; genus Torreya; species Torreya grandis. Next base: position 8,277,771 of record JARHVA010000084.1, read on the forward strand.
GAGGGGATACATGTAGAGGAAAATGAGATGGTTGAAGATGAATTTGGAAATTTGCTTTTCAGTCATGTAAGTGAGGTTATAGCATTAACCCACTTACTGAAATACTTAGTGGTGTTAAGGATATGTTTATGGCCATTAGATGAAGTGGGTTTGATCTTCCCAATGATTTTAAATCCCCATGTAGAAAATGGCCATGGTGTCAACATCAGTTTTAGAGTTTTGGCTAGGGTATGAATCAGATTAGCATGTTGTTGACATTTGTTACACTTCTTTATAGATATAGTGGCATCTATGTCCATCATGGGACAATAATAAATACTATGCAATAAATTTTTGGATAAGCCTTCCTAAATAGAATGAGCTCCACATACCCCTTTGTGAACTTCTCTTAATGCTAGTATAGACTCTATTGAAGTTAAATAATGAATCAGAGTTCCATCAAAACTATGATGGTAAAGGGTGGATCCAAGTAGAGTATAACAAGTGGAATTATAAATGAAGGATTTTTTTTATTTTTGAGATAGGCTAGGTGATAAAACTTGGTCATGAAGGTAGCTGTAAAGGTCTAAGTAATAGATATAATTAGAACCAACAATATCACAAATCATTACAATGGTTAAATATTCATGAGTTGGTGTTGACAAATTCTCAATGAGGAATTGATACTCTCTAGCTTTATCTATTTGTTAAATCAAAGAGCCAATAGTAGCCATGACATCTATAGTTATATTACTATCCCTAGGTATGTTCTCAAACTAAATGTTAGCAATTTGTTTCTTAAGAGTGTTGACCATGGCTTTATATAGAACTATCTTGTCATCTTTGGTCTGAAAATGATCTATGACCTGATTGATGATTAAATGAGAATCACCATAAACTTGGAGATGAGATATGTCCCAATGCACTGCCTGTCAAAGTCTTGCAACAAGTACTACATACTCGGCCATGTTGTTTGTACAAGGAAAGCTAATTTTGAATGAGTTATGGAGTAGATCCCCCTATGGTGTAATGAATAATAGGCCTACCCTTGATCCATGTGTAGTGAATTAACCATAAAAATATAGCTTCTAGGGCTACTCCTCAAGGGGTGTGTTAATGACGGTTATTATAGATTCATCAAGAAATTGAAATGTGAGTGGTTGTGTGTTTATGAGAAGTGATTCAACAAGTTGATTTGTAAGAAATTGTCCCTTGATTGCCTTCTAATTAACATACTCTATGTCAAACTCACTGAGAAGCATGATCCATTTAGCCATTCTACCTTACAAATATATTTTAGATAGTAGATACTTGAGTAGATCTACTTTTGAAATGACCATGGTCTTATTATTCAACATGTAATGGCATAGTTTCTAAGCTATGAAGACCATGGCTAGAGAAGACTTTTCAATAGGTGTGCAGTTATGTTCATATGTAACCAAGGTATGACTTAGGTAGTATATGGTATACTCTTTTCCATTGTCATCATGTTGAGCCAAGAGTGCCCAAAAAGCATGGTTAGTAGCAGATAGGTATAAAAATAATTGCTTTCCTAGCATATGAGGTAATAAAATAGGTAGATTAGCAATATAGTCTTTGAATTGTTGAAAATCTATTTGGCAGTGATCATCCCAGTCAAATACAACTCCCTTCTTCAAAAGGTGTGTAAATGGATGACACTTGTCTGTTAACTGAGAGATGAAGCATCAGATTGATTAGATCTTACCCTATAAACTATAGAGTTTCTTTAAATTGGTTAGTGGTGGCATCTCAGTTATAGCATGGACTTTAGTCAGATCTACTTCAATACCTCTATGAGACATGATGAAGCCAAGTAATTTGTTTGAGGTTATGCAAAACACACATTTATTTGGATTGAGTTTGACTTTGTACTCTCATAATCTTTCAAATATCTTATGCAACACTTTTGGATGGTCGGCTCTAGTTTTAGATTTTCCTAATATGTCATCGACATAGTCTTCAATAATATCATGTATCATATCATGGAATATCATAGTCATGGCCCTTTGATATGTATCTCCAACATTATTAAGTCAAAATAGCATTACCTGATAATAAAATGTTCCTCATGGAGTGGTGAACATTATTTTATGTTGGTCTTCTAGTGTTATTATGATTTGGTTGTATCCTAAAAATCTATCGACGAGTGAAAGCATTTCATAACCTACCATGGAGTCGATGATCATGTAAATATTAGGCAATGGGAAATCATCTTTAGGACAAGCTTTTTTGATGTCTTGAAAATTAGTATAGATTCTGGTCCCTTCAAGCTTTTTACTAATAGGTACCACATTAGAGATCTATTTTGAGTAGTTAATGGATCAGATACATCTTGATTTTAAGATTTTTTCTAACTCTTTATTTACTAATACATCAATGTGAGGATGCATCTTACGTAGATTTTATTTGACTATTTTGGCATCAATATTAACCACAAGGTGGTGTAGAACCAAGGTGAGATCTAAACTTGGCATGTCAGAATAGGCCCATGCGAAGATATCTACAAATTCTCTCAATAGAGCTTAAAGACTTCATGTTCCTCTTTAATAAGGAATGCACCTAATTTTATCCATTTCAAGTCTGATAAAGTCCCAATGTTTACCTCTATTGTATCTTCAAATAGAAGGGTCAAACCATCTTATAGTATAGTAGGTAATGACTTGAAATATTGGATTATGTCAGGATCCTCTGCTAGGATTTGCTCTTCAACTTCTCGTAGACATGATGAATCTGAATTCCCTAATGGGAGATCTAGCCATGTAACAAAAAAAGTTAGAAATTCTTGAAGAATTTGATCAAATGCTTGTTGTTATGCAAAAGTGAACTTGGATCCATAGGCAAATTCATTGTTGGTGATCTCTTAGTCTAAATTTGAATAAGAATGAACATCCCCATCTAATGGTGCCTAAAATAGGTTTTCACCCTAAACTAGCCTTTATCTTTACTCTTTCCTTGGTTAGAAAGTGCCTTAAAGAGGTTTTCACTTTGGGACCTTAATGTTTTACTTATTTATTTTTGGCTAAGGGTGTTCACCTGCTTTCTAAAATAGGCTACAAGATCAAATGTAATTGAGAATCCTAACTTCTGATCTCCTAATGAAATGTTATCTCTAAGGCCTAAGAAGTCACAGAAGGCCTCATCATTATAGAACTCATCAATCGATAAACTGGATTATTCTTGGTTCTAATCTATCAGTTGGGGATAATATAATGGCAATGGGTTATGATGAATGACTAGGGTAAGGGTACAAATGGCATTATTATCAAATACATTGGTTTTAACTAGGTCATCAAAGGTGAGGCTATGATTGGACTCTATTTTATTGTCAAAATCATCATCACTAGTCGTTGGTGATGGAGTTTGAATAAGATATGTGGGGTCACTCCCAGGGGATTTAAATCTAAGTCTATAAGGTCTTTCATACTTAGTCATGAAAATTGGCATGATGGTTCCTTGTTGATTCGGTCTAAGGCCTTTTCTTTCATAATCAAGATGCTCCATGATCCTATTGGGAATAGGATACTTTGCACTTTTATAATAATCAGTTTAGTTGTCATTGTATAACCATGATTCATCCCCTTTAAGAGGGTTGGGTTCTAGGCCAGATGCTTGTACAAATATGATAGGTTCCTTATCTTTGTTATTTTTTTGCTAATACATATGTGGGGTGACTTTAAGTCACCAAAGATTTTCAAATTTTGTGGAAGATTGGAAATATGAAATGTATCATGGGTCACATACTCTCTTGGTCCATTATCTACAATGGTGAAATTATTAGAAGCATCAGGAGGTAGCATGTGGGAAAGGGAATTCAAGGTATTAAGATCTATACAATTATCTTTTGAAGGATCAATAAGTATAACCTTTCCTTTATCTTGCTTGGAACTTGGATGCATGCCATACTGATAATTGTATCTTTAAAATTTGGCCTCAAGATGTTTGTAGTGTTCATATGGGTGTAAATATCTTAGAATATTCACTTCCATCCTTGAGTGGGAAACTTGATACATTAGTGCAGCATTGATGGGACTACATGAATCTCATGTAACCAAGGCCTACCTAGAAGCATATTTTATGATAACTCAAGATTAAGCACATGGAAAAGTGTATCATGGGCCAAAGGGCCAATGATAACTAGAAAACTAATGGTGCCTTATGATTCACTTTCCTGATTATCATAAGCTTTGATGGTTATCATTTCTAGTTAGAGATCTACCATTTTATACCTAAGAAGCTTGATGAGATTTATAGACACTCTGTTGAGGCCTGGTCCATTATCTATAAGGACACATTTCACTTTATGCCTCTTTATATAAACTTTTATATGTAATGGATTATTATGGAGCAAGCCCAGGGAAGACAATCGCTTTGATTTAATGTGACTTGTTGGGCTGGATCTAGGTATCCAACCAAAGCTTGAAATTTATTAGGGGATATGTCACTATAAATAGTGGACTGGGTTAAAAAATCATTCAAGATGCTCTTGTGGATTATTGAGGTTCACAAAAAATCTAAAATAAAAATTTGTGTTGGTGTCTTTTGTAATTATTCCACAATATCAAACTTCTTATCTTGGTTAGTAGTGAATGTTTTATTTTGAGGTTGAACAGTTGGTTGGATGATGGGTAAAGTGGCAGATGATTATGGGCCTAGGATAGTAATATTTGACCTTTGAGTTATGATTGCACAATCAAGATTAAATATTAGACCATTATTACTAACAAATGTTGGGATTGGTGTGGGACCAAATAGGATATGTATTAGTTATCGATACACTCATATGTGGTCATGTGGCAAGGGTGAGTTATCGATATAAGGTCCAAAAGGGGAAGTCTTAGTTTGTTGGTTTGCTTGTATGCACTCCTAGGTCAAAAAAGGATTAACCATGTAATTTAGCTAAATGTTTTTGTTTATCAATGGTCTAGGCGAATTAGTTTTTGGTCTAGGATTCATGGAGATGGTATTAACACTACCCCCAATAATATGACCTATAACCCTATTGTAGTTATTTTTGACTGCATGGTAGGTTTTTTGGTTGTTACCATTTTGACCTTGGTTTTTTCCATTATTTTTTCATTATGAATTTTGTTGATTTTGATACTATTAATTTTACTACTACACTAGCCACTATTGTTATTGTTGCTAATTGTTCCGCTATTATTGATTGTTATTTTGGGGAAAGGGGTTTTGATAAATCCCAAGAGTTTGATTATAAGTGAAAGAACCATTATCCAATGTTATATCTCCATTCTCTAACATATTTTCAATTAAATTCTTGATTTGGACACATCTTCATATATTATGCTCATTGAATCAATGATAGTCATAGAATTCATTTTCACAGTACCAATCAGGATAAGGAATGCCTTACAGATAATGCTTTGGTATAGGCTAACTAATCAGATTAGTGATAATAAACTTATGAAATATAAACTCAATAGGTTATCCTAGATTACTAAAGACATGATGTGTAGGCACATTTCTCCTAGGAAGAGGAGTTTGCAATGGTAAAGGCTATTATATTTGTTGTGTAGGTCTTGGTTGTTGTGCTTATGACATTGGTTGGAGAGGTTGTTGGGTAGGAGTAAGTTTAAAAGGTGGTGAAGGTGATGTTTTCACCATTTGGACATGACGTGATTTGGTTACTCCATTTCCCATAACATTCCTATTATGGTTAAATTGCTTTGATCTTTCTTGGTTATTGGCCTATGTTAGTTGCGATGGTTCAGCTTGAATGAGATGTTAATTTTGTCCATTTACCTAATTGGTACCTTGATTTTAATTAGTTGAATTAATTTTGATGACTCCTTTATTGATGAGCACCCACTCTATCAAAAAACCCTTATCAATGATATTTTTGAAAGTATACACACATTGTAGTTATAGATGATAAGCTAAGTCGCTATCCAAATTTTTAGTGAACACAGGGGATAATTTTTTATCTAGTAAACTATGGGTGAAATGGCTTGCAAGGGCTCTCCATCATTATAGATAACTTGTAAAACTCTCACTAGCTTTTTGTTTTGCTTACGTTAAGTCCACTAATGAAATATCATGCTTAAGATTATAAGAAAAGTGTTGCACAAACTTATCAAAAAGATCATCAAAATCTATTATTGAATTTTTGGGCAACTTTAAAAAACACTCCAAGGCTTGTCCAACCAAGCTCCTTGGAAATAACAACAAAAGGTATATGTCACTATATACCACTAGTTGACATGTGATAAAGAATTCGATCAAATGAGTCTTAGGGTCACCTTTCCCTTTGCATTTATTGAATTTTGGTGGTTCATATTTAGGAGAAAATGGTATCTATAAATACTCCATATTGAATGGATAGAAACACACATCATCCAATTTGAAATTTTTAGTATGTTTCCCAACTTGAATGGCAGTAATTACATTGGTTTGAGGGAGAATATTAGTTTGGTTAGATGGTTGGGAGGTCACAAGTGGTACACTTTGACCAGGGTATGATGGAGATACCTATTTGGGTATATTGGTTTGGTTGGAGAATGGACTAGGAATATGTATATGTGCATTAATATGTACTGGAAATAACACATTTAGTTGTGTGATATTTTAGTTTGGATTTGTGATAAAGGTTTGAATTGGATTATTTTATGGTTGGGATGGAGGGTATAATTATATCATTCCTACTATGGTTGAAAAGGGACATGATGTCGACTAATCAAACCTTGTTGTTGAGTGGTAACTTATGGACCAAGACCGTATCTCTAAATTTGTGACACATTTTGAACCAATGATTGTCTAGTAGGTACTTGAGAAACATAGAATCCTCCTTATTGTACCAATCCCTATGAGGAAGTGAAAATAGGTTACATATTTGAAATCTATTGTTGACTAATATTTACATGTTGTTGACTAGTCATTACTTGATTTTAGATTGGCATATTAGTTTATGACTGAAGAGGTATGTTTGTTGTTACCTGGTGAGGTAGAACATTAGTTTCCCCTAATTGAGGTGGTAATTTATTTATCCTCAATTGCATTAGTATCTCCCTAGTCGAGGTCCCAGCCTAGATAGGGACTGCATCGTATATCTTATCTTCATTCAGAATAGAACAACCAAATAGTTATGCTTACCCACTTAGTCCCCATCCATAGATAGGGCCCTATATATCCCTCATTACTTATTGAAGAATATTATAATTCAACACATTCTATTGTAGAGGCATGACATTGGCCATTGTTTGACTACCTAATCATGTAGGTTGTACACTTAAGGAAGTAGTTGGTTGAGGTTGGGATGTAGAAACTCATGCTCCCTGGTATGATGATCCACTCATGGAATTAATTATAGGCACATGTTTTTGGCTAGTTTTTTGTATGTTAGTACCACTTTGAGCAGGATTAGATGTTGTTTGCACATTGTCCACTATATTTTGCTCATTATTCTACGTAGAGGCCAAAGACACTTCTTCAATAATGGGCATATGCATCAAGTTATCTATCGAAGTAGTTTGCACGAATGGGTTAGAAATCAAATTCTCTTGTCTATTTAACTCTATTAACACTCTTATTGAAGGAACTAAGTCAATAAGGGGTTAGATCATCATGTTCATCTAATTGAAATTATGTGCTAGATTCAGGTAGGTTTGATATGTTGTCTACATTTGGTTAAAGTGGTCTTCCATGATGTTTTTTCCTTGATTAGATATATTAGGCTCTTGATATGTTGTTTTTACTAGAGCCATAGGATTTCTAGAAGAAGCCGATTGATCATAAATACTATTATGAGTCACTTTTACGAGGCTTGGTAAATTATCAAGGGGGAAATCTGCTAGAAACTTGGCCCCTACCTCTATAGATCTAACCAAAATCTCATATTTATTCTCTAACAAATGTTTCTCAAACAAAAATGGATCATACATGGAAGTCATATTAGTAAAATATGACTATTGGAAAATTGGCTTGTTAGTTGTGGGTATTGTAGCTAGGTATTGTGCGGTTTGTTCTTGGTCTTGTTCTGAATAAGGTGGTGTGTTAACCAAATAGTTAGCCAAGGGATCTTGGCTTTGTGTCCCTAACTGAGTATTATAATAGGTATAAGAATCCATCTCATAAGGAATATTATTTGTGTAGGGGTCTTACACCATTTCTTTCTACACAACCATATTACTAATCCCTAGATTGTACATGAGTCCACTATGGGTGTAGGAATACATGTTGGGATCCATAGTCAATGCTTTACGATAAAAGCTCAAAGATTTTTTCAAACTCTAAAAATATAATGTATAAAATAGATGATGGTCCAACTTGGTCTAGATTCATCAAAAGGATCAAAAGGTTTATGCAAATATTTGTGAGGAAACACACTATCATGAAGTATCTAATGTTTCACTATTCACACAAGATAAGTAAGTAAATGGAATAAAAATCAAAATTCCAAACTCTACGATTGAAGTGTTTCAAATTAGTATAATCTAGGAATTTAAAAGCTGTTAGATATTTTGGCCAAACATAGTGTCAAAAGCTAGGTTCAAACAAGGCATGTGCTACAACTCTTGGCCAAACTATGTCAAACGCTAGACTTTGAAAATAGATGAAAGTTTTAATCTAATAGATTTGAAAAACTTCTAACAAACACTAGGCATTTGATTATTGGACATGAATTAAATCAACTAAGTTTAAGGCATGAAATAAAAGACACTTTCAGAGATAGTTTTTTTCTAACAGATAATGATATAAAACTTGGTTCTTTTAACAAATAATCTAGACAAAAGTGAATGGTATAACTGTGCTAGATAGAGTATCACAAAATTACACTTGGATTGGTCTAAAAATGTAAGAACAAATTTTAAATCTATACAAGAGGTTGTATGAAATAATATTTGAAATGTTTTGGGTAGCATAAGGATGTTATACTACCCAAAAGGTGTGACAATAAAGTTTGTTTCAAAAAATCTCTAAGGCAAAGATAGTTTTCCATAATTTTGATAGCATAACACTAATTTTCTTGACTCAAAATGTTTTGGTGCATAGACTCAAAGTGCAAGTGTTTAGCATAAAATGGATTAAGTCTATCAAGTGATGACAATGATTATGATTATTAAATGGCCTTCAACCCAAATTGGAAATTAAACCTAAGTTCCCTCAAGTTTAGTGAAAATGGTGAACCCACTTAACATATCAACCCTATGAAATTATAAAGGTGAAATTTTGAATGTAGATTGTAAGTGAAGGAATTTCAACAACTTTGGTAAAGGTGTAGACTCAACTGGGTAGCATAACTGCGCTAAAGTGAATGATATCACTCATAAGCTTTTGATGAAATTTGAACAAGGTAAATTAAGGATTTCATGTAGGTAGCATAATTCCTCTTTATTTAAAGGAAAGTTAGGACTATGTGTTTTGGCTTGAATTTCTTGTTTATACCAAGTTTTGACTCCAAACAATACTTTAATCTAGGACAAAACTCAACTGATTAATCGTCCTTAGACTCTAAACTAACAAGGTTGCTTGGTATTATTGGAATCCATATATATAAATCATTTGAGATGATTTTAAGTGTTCATCCAAAAGTAAATGTGTATTATATAGTAGGTTTTTTACACCCCCCCTTCTCTCAAATGATAGTACTGTGACATGGACCTTAAGGTACACCTTGCACCAACAATATTTATATGGCAAGTGGGGATTTTTATAAGATCTAACAAGTTTCTGAATGTTCTAGGGGAATCAATTTCATAATGACTTACACACCAAATAATGTAAAATAAAAGCATGAATTTTGGGTCCATATCACTTGGCTTGTTGCAAAAATGTCTAGTCCTTTTTGTAACCACTACATCTTGTTTTTTGCTCAGTGTAGTGTGATGTCCAAAGTGCCACTACATCTCATGTGCAACTCCAATTAGGATTCAAATTAATTCAATGTTAGGAGATGAAACCCTAGGTCAAAGCTTCATTAAATAACTTTTGAGAGGTGATGAAGTCCCCCTCGCAAGCCAAGTTTGCATAAAAATAAAGAAAACATGAAATAGAAAGACTTTAGGGTCATTTTCAAGGTCACCCAAACTTTGATGAGTTTTTGGGGAGTGCTTTAGATGACTTTATTTCTAAGTCTTAGACTAGGCTACTTGCAATAGGAATGGCACTTTTGATTCCAAGGGTTCCCTAAATGGGATAAATGGAAGAGCATACATGCAACATCCCTCTTTTTTCAAAAAAAAAATAAAAAATAGATCAAGCAACTATTGAAGATAAAAAGCTTGGAAAGATGAGTTCATTTTTAAGCCCAAATGAAAATGAGGTGGTGTTCATTTGACCCCTTGGTCTTAGTTGTAACTTTGAAAACTAATGCTAAAAACACTTAAGCACCTAAATGTTACTTTAAGCATGAAAATAATGTTCCCAATTCATTTAAAGCATGAAAAAGGTGATCTAAACATGTTTTTAGCAAATGTCAAGCTTGGTCGTGCAACAAAAATGTTAGCATGTCCTTTAGACTTAAAGCTCTTTTGGGTTTGAAATAATGAACTTCAAAAAAATATCTCTCAATTTTGTGTTTTAAGAAAAACACAGTGACTGACATCAGTTATATAACTGACAATGGTTACACTAGCTAACCAATAATGGTTATCTCATCGACATCAGTTATATCAATAATGACTAATGACATCTATCCAATTAATGTTGATTTTATTAATCAACGTCGGTTATTATGTAAACTTATGACAAAGAAAAATGGCAAAACAAAGTTAGAAAATCAATTTCTAAGAGTTTTAATGATCTAAATGAAGATTTTAAAGTTTTAAAATGATCTTCTTCATGTGTGGGATGCATCTCATCCCACCGGGCATGCCTTATGTGATCTAAAAATTGACTCAAGAGAGGATGGTTAGTATGGTGTTAGTTTTAAAATGAAAACTAAATAAATGAAACACACTAAGTAGCATAATATCTCTATGCCTAAACACTAGGGAGAGCTTAGTTAACAAACATGAATAAAATACACAACTAGAATGCAAAAAAGACCCTATTTTACCTTCCTTGGATGCTCCAAAATTCTTGTTGTAGTGGCTTGCTTGGTTTGTGCTCATGAAGTCCTCATCAATGGAACCTTGGCTACCTCCATTTCTCCTTGGCACCTTTGGATTGTGGCTTGGCTTGGCTTGGAATTAATTTAGCATGGTAACACTAGTTGCATGAAACTTTGTAATCAATTTTGCATTATAACTTTGCATAATCATGTCTTAGAAATGATGTTCATGGCCTCTCTATTTATAGATTTTTGAGAATGTATAGAATCAACCTAAACCATCCATCTCAAGATTGAGATGTGTGGTTAAGGATTAATCCAATTTTTTAATTAAAATTGATAAATAGGCTCATCAATATTTGGGATAGAGGAACAATTAAGAGGCATGGAGGCCTTTGATGAGGCACGAGAGGCATGAATCCTGATATTTGTGGCATTTATGGCCTAGAGATGTCTTCCCAAGAAATGAGGTCACCTAATGATGTAGATATTCAATATTCATTTCCAAAAATAAGTATTCAATAAGTTTCCATGGAATTCTTAATTAGGCTCTAACTTGGATTAATTATCTCTTAAGCATTTTTAATCACTTTATGCACAAATTACTCAAATTGATCAGAATGCCTTGTTATTGCTCAGAAACTTGACTAGATTAGAATTGGAAGTTAATGTCAGATGTGTTGGAACCATATTCCTATTTAGGATGTTACCAACAACAAATAACAAAGGCATGTGTATTGTGAAATAGATTTGATAAGAAAAAGCAATCCAGAGCACCCAAGTGTAAAATTAATATTTTGACTCAGAATGATCTGATCAAAGTTAGCTAGCCCATAAATTTCATTTCCCCATTTAAGGGTTACCCTGGCCAAAATTGTCATTTGAATATGTTAGTTCCAAATCATTTAGCATGTTTTAGTGTTTTTAGGCCAAATTGTGCATTTTGGGGGGAATTGGTCAAAAGCCTGATTAGAGGTTATCAGTGGCCAAATTTAGGTGTCTAAAGGTTAAATTAACTCACATTAGGCCAACATGATTGAGGATAATGATATGAAAGGAAATGACCATTGGATTCTAAGATGCAATTGGATAACAACACTGAAAGCTAGACAACCTAGGGTCTGGTGCTAGTGTCCATGTTGGGCACTATTATTTGGAGGGCACAAGATCTGGGGGGATGGAATAAGCCCAGAAAATGGAGCTTGACTAAGCTAGGGTTAGATAGTGAAGGTCACAAATGATTGAGAATTTGTGAAAATATGCCTATGAGGGTCATGAGAGTAAGCAAAAGGAACCTATGGGTTGGGTGTCATAACTCACACTCAAGTTACCAAATTTTGTATTTTATATGATTATATTTTCCCCCTTTATTATAGTGATGCAACAAAGAAAAATACTATGATAAAATAAAAATAGAAAGTGTACCTAAAATTACCTTGAAGGGTGAAACTCATGAAGTTATGTGATGCTAGTTGTGCGTAAAGAAAGAATGTTGTGAAGTGTGAATCTATAAAAGAAAACAAAAAGTAGATCAGTTCTTACTAGATATGCTATATCTAAAATAAGAACATACAAAGATGGGTAAAAAAGAGAGGAAGAGAAAGGAATGAATACACCTCATCGGGTATGCAAACCAATACAAAATGTGTTGTGATGCTGGATGTGATGGGTATGTGTTGTACCAAAAGTAATATCATGAATGGAGCTAAGTGCTCAATTCCTCAAAAAAGTGGCTCAAGAATGCAAAGGTAAGATTTTTGGCTCCATCATCACCTAATAAGTGAAGTGAGGTAGTCATGTGTGTGTTGATCAATGTTTAGACTATGTGTCCAATCCCTCTGAATAGGTGGCTCAAGAATACAAAGGTTAGCTAGTCTTTTGGCTCCATCGTTGCCCTATGAAGTGAAGCTATGAACTGATACCAATATGAAATGAATGTCATATGAGATGGCTCTTGAATCCCATGAATATAATATTATCTATAAATGTTTGGCATGGAAAGGCAAATGTATGTTGGAAACTGGGCCACTCTTATCCACTCCAAAAGATGGAGATTAGGCTTGTATGAAAGCCACTCCAAAACTAAGAATCTAGCTTATGTGGAAGCCACTCTGGAACTTGGGAACTTGTAAATTTGGAGGTTAAGCTTGTATACAATCCACTTCAAAATAATTCCAACCAAATACAAATGGAATAAATCATGTAACTTCTTATAATGCCTTGGAAATGCTAAACTTAGAAAGAAAATAAATAAATGTGCCACACACATTGCCCCTAATCACTAGTATTTGGAAACATGAATTCTGATCTATAAGTTATATCAACTATTATATCTGAAACTAGAAGTAAGATACATCATTGTAGTCATGATGCCCCATATATCTGGATTCTTTGAGTAAAAGTGAACTAAAATCTACTAATTTTAAATTGGTATAGCTGTGCAAAACTGTAGCTAAACCTACTTTTCTACCTATCTCTAAAAAATCTAGTTTTTTATTGTTTGGACAAGAGTGATAAAAATGGATAGTAGCACAATTGTCACTGTATTCCAACCTATTCATTCTAATCTAGGGATAAATATTATGGATATTCTAGATTCCTGACTATCTACCTGGTTTGATGTCTAGTTGTTGTTCTAGGTGTTCTAAATGCTAATTTTTTTACTGTTAGGAGTTCTGATCTATGTGACAAAACACCTACTTTTTTGCCCCTCTTCTAAGGTTAGGAATGAATATGTTTTAATGATACCCTTAGAATAAATATCCCTTTAAGTGTGTTATGTTGCATAGATACATTATATAGCAATGATAATTGATAATATATCTCAATATATAGCAATGTTTGTATTGAGAGAATTATTAGATCAACGGGGGTATGGTTATATAGATATAGCAATGTAATAACATCTGCAATGTACTAAACTAAAATTAGAAGTTTGGTTAGTTGTTACTTTATTAGTTGTCAAAGAGGGATGGAGAATGATGTCCATCATGGCATCCAAGAAAGCAAGGTAAATTTATGATATAGATCATGGCATTAAAAACAAAGAGAAGTAACAAGAAAATAAGTATATGGGAAATAAGTAAGAAGCATACAATAGAAAAAAAGGAGCCAATAAAATAAGGGGCATGGGCACATGTCACTCAAACTAGAAATCAAGCATACAAAGCATGTTTAAATTCCACATACACACACAATTGAACAAGCAAGGTTAGCACAAGGGCCATAGGCACATGAAAGAGTAAAAGCAAAGGACATTGGAAAATGTCCTAAGGCACACATAATAATAGAATCAAAGAACATTGGAAAATATCCTAAGGCACATATAGGATATAAAATTTGAACTAAAAATGCAATCACATCAAGATACGCTAAGCGAGGAAGGAAAGCATATAAATACTGGAAAGATAATCACATCTAACTAATCAAAGCAAGAAGTGAAAGTATGTAGAATATAGAGTACAAGACCAGGTGTATACTACAAAATAAATAAGTGAAATATAATATTGAATGTAGATATGGTAATCTATGTAAGCTAGTAAGTAATGTACATCAACATGATAACTAGAGTGTGTGGTGTAGGAATGACATAACCTAGATAGTGTAGTCATGTATAAAATGCCCTCAGTGGGAAGATATATCGATGTGTGTCTTGAATGTATAAGTAGGATACCCCCTTAATGGGTAGAGTGAAGAAATCAAGGAAATTAAATTCAATGCATACACTTAAAGAACATCAATTAAAGCATGGCAATGTAGATAAATTGACAACTAATAGCATAGAGAAACAAATGTAAGTGTAGCATAGTACTAGCAATGTCAAACATGGATGATGCATATAATCAAAATGTTTTTGGTGTTTTTGATATATTTTAATGTTTTTTGGATTTTGAAATTTTGTATTATTTTTGTATTTTGAAATAATTTATGTATAAGAAATATTGATAAGAACTGATACTAACCTATGAGTCTCAGATGAGACTCTTTGTCATGGTGTCCTATATCAAACTAAGGTATTGTGCATGATCATGAAGCATGATGGAAATGCTCAAACTATGACATTAAAAGCTATGTATGTTTTAAATGCTCTAAAATATCTAAAGTAGAAATTGATTGTGGGGTCACCCTGTAACTTTGAGAAGTGAATGTAACTGAGGGGCTCTTAGGGACCCATCTAGAAGTAGAAGAAGGTGTTTGTTGAAAGTGTGATTTATGTTTAGAAGCATGAGAACTCAATGTTACTACCCTAGGTGTGAATATTGTAGCTATAAGTTGTCTATAATCCTAAAGATATGGAAGTGTATGAAATATTTGTGTTAGTGATGCATGCCTCAACTATGTCTGAATTTGAATTGGAGGAAGAAATGTAACTAGTGAATGCCCTAAAACTAATGGATGAGCTAAAACTAGTGACTTTAAAGTATGAGATGACTCTAAAGTGGGGAGTGGTAACTCATATAGAACTCCACCAATCATAATAACCTGATTATCATGAATGATTTTTTTGCATTTGTGAACTATAGAAGGTACCACATGAAGTTTCTAAATCTATGGTCAACCAAGTAACATATATAAAATTCCTACACTAGGAATTATAGTGAATGTTATGGCCACCTATGTTAGACCAACCTATAGAGGAAGTATGATCTCACCAAATAAACTCTATATGTGCCCACTAAATGTATTGATAATTATATATATCAAGGTAATATCCTGCTTTGAATATCCCAAATGCTATAATAATGTCATGGTGCACATCTTTACACTAGATCCATTATAGATAAGAATAATATGAATAGGATGATTACAAATGTAACCTTTGATAAAGAGTGCATGATAATCTGAATCATCCTTGATAATCTTCTACTTTGAAAATGAAATGTAAGGTCTAGCTGGAACTCTATATCTGTACACACCAATCATATTTCTCAAAGGATGTGACTCAAATAAAGGTGATGGTATGTGACTAGTAGAGGATGTGCATAATATGCATGGTGAACACCTAATGTGTTCCCTATCTCTTATTTATAATGCTATAGAAATGGATCTGAAAATATTTTCAAATATTTGTACTATATTAGCTTTGCTTAAGGAGGCTCAACTAAAATGCCAAGATTAATATGATTACCATCTATCAAATCTTGTATCTTATGTCTCAAACTGATACATCTTTTTGTTGTATGGCTTAGTACCCTGTGAAACTCACAAAATGTATGTTGATCATATCCCTGTAGAAGAGGCTTTGTTGGGTAAAATTCTTGAATAGGAAGGAGATATATGATGTTACATTCCAATAGCTACTATAAAACTCTAGTTGGAAAAACTGGTATATCAGTAAATGTATGCTAAGGAGGTGATGATAAAACCACACACTGAGGGGGCTCAAAAGCTACATTAACTATCAGTTGATTCTGACTCTTGTTGTTACTCTTATTTTTTGTATATGGTATGCTTTTTTACTTGAGTTTACCCATTGAAATTAATTTGAATTCTCTTTCCTTTGTGTATGACAATTCAGTGAAGGAATACAATATTTAAACATGATTGATTCATGCAATGTTAGTAAAAGGCTTTGTTTGAAAATGTCTTGTAACTCTTGAACAATCTGGGGCTAGTCATTTTAGCCTAGATAGTATTGTATTTAAGAACATAATCTATGAGATGCTCATTTGAATTTTGTTTCTATTGTGCAATTTGAGCATATGCAACCTTATCACCAATGTTGATGATGAAATGGAACATGCTAGTTAAGGGATTGAATGCATTTACCGATTGATTTGGTAGACTATAGAACCATTGTAAAGAATAATCCTTTAGGCTTTGTGGGAATAGCTCGGTTAGTAACTAGTAATTTGGCACATAGTCCAAGCATGTTGCATGAAAATATCTCAAGTGTGTCTCTGGATCACCCTTACCATCATAAAGAGTGAGCTTATGTTGAATAAAATATGGTATTAAAGGAGTAAAATTAATATGTCATGCCAATGGTGTATGCAATAAAACAAAAGAATCCAAATCCTATGTAGGTTTAGAGGCACCTTATTTAATATGTAGCACCTTGGATTAAAAAGATTTTATCTCTTGTACAAGGGTTCCCATGTCAATAGATAAATATGTAGTAGTTGTAGCTGGTGGTGGCATAGAAAAAGGTTGGGCTGCTATAGGGGTTTGTTGAGACATAGTTGCCCCTATAGTGTCATGTGCAACTGGTTGTTTTGAATGAATGCAAGATCAACTTGTTTAGCCTTTTTAATTTCCATGATAGATTGTAAAATGAGATTATGATCTTGAGGTTGTTCCCTAAGTATTTCTATAAAACTCTGTAGGATCAAATCTTTGTCAGGGATGACATCATCATCAAAAATAGGTGGAAGTGTATCAACAATCCAATGTGGTGGAACATGAGCATCAATTTTAACCTCGTAATTATTCTCATATTGATCATTGTTAGAATTATCTTCATGGAAATTAGTGTAATATAGATGTGCAAGATCTATAATAGGAGGTTGAGTTGGTTATTTATCCATGATATATGAACAAGTTAAAGGAATCTGGGTGAATTCAGGAGGGTTGCCACTAATTCTTACAATTCATCTCAAAGGAATATATGTAAGGAGCTTATAGGGAATAAGGAAAAAAAACTTGAAGAATGAAAGAGATGATAAAATATATGTTATCTAGGATTTAAAAATAGCAAACTAGAATATGCATAAAATGGATACAAAGCTCACAAGTATGTAAGGTGATATCTAAAAAAGCATAGGGACCTAGTATATATAACTAGGGTTTTGAAAAATAATTATGTGAAAATTTACTATGAATTTTTGAAATTTGAAGTCAATTTCTAAGTTAGATATGCAAGTTAAAAATCATAAATTTATTAGAAATTTTATGATTCAAAGAGACCTAGTAGATGCAATTAGGTTTTTATAAAAAAATACAATTTTAAAAATACTATGAATTTTTAAAATTTAATCTAATTTTCTAATTTAAATATAATAGTAAAAATTTAGAAAATGATTGGGAAATTACTGGTAAAAAATTGGGACCTAGTATGAACAACTAGGGTTTGAAGGAAAATTATTTTTAAATTACTATGAAATTTTAAAATTTAAATCTAATTTTTTATTTAAATATTCAAGAAAAATTAGAAATTTGATTAGGAAAATTAGAAGAAAATTTACCCTAGGGTGCTAGGGTTTTAATGTTAAATTCAAAGTAAGTCAGGTTCACAAAATGATTTAACCTATTTGGGAATATTAGTGTATTAATCCCTGTTTAGTTCAAGGCTCTGGGATTAATAAATTAGTAAATAATATACAATAAATAACCTACTAAGTTGTGAAATTCATTTTTAATTATATCTTTTCTAAAAATAGTAATAAAAGGGAGAAAATAAGAGTTAGTTGGAAATTGACTGTGATGACTATTGCAGGGTTTGAAATTCACTATGTAGAGTTGGGAGACTATTACAAACTAGTATCTAGAATTCATTTATTGATTAGACAAGATTTATAAAAGAGGATAGGAGCACCACCGGTGCTATAATCCACCTCTACCAATGTTGTCCATCTAAGCTTTTTATGTTTTGTTTACCAGGTTTATGTGATCCTGCCTATGAAATATTGAAACCTAAAAGTTTGTGGAGCTCACTATAGATGTGATTCAGTATTTAGACCCTATAGTCCAATGTGCTTTTAAAAATTTTAATAAAATTGGGGGTTAGTGTGTGTAATATACACTAAACATTATTCACACCCCATGTGTGGGCACACTACCTACATACTAATACTCTAAAAAGGGATCAATCCATATGTGGTTCTTCCTTTAGATGTGCTTGGTGTGATCATGTATTAAATATGCAACTAAATGCAAACTTGAGTAAACTTCAGGTGAATAGGGATTGGTGTAAGGATTTAAATGCATTTAGAACTATATTGGGTCATTATATGTAGAGAATAGGGAAGATTTCCTAAGTGGTTTCACTTGTATTATTGCTTGCTTGATAATATTTTCCAACCCCCTTCTAAATTATCTTTTAATGGGATTTTATGGGTATCTACTAGTGATGAATTAAATGAATTCACATTAGGCTAACATGATTGAGGATAAGGATCTAAAAGGAAATGATCATTGGAGTCTAAGATGCACTTGGACAATAATTCTAAAAGCTGGAGACCTTAGGGTCCGATGCTAGTATCCAAGTTAGGTGATATTGTCTAGAGGGCATGGGATCTAGGTGGATGGAATAAGCCTAAAATATGGAGCCTATCTCAGTTGGGGTTAGATATGAAAGGCCATAGATGATTTCAAATTAGTGAAAAGATGCCTATGAGGGTCATGAGAGCAAGAAAGATGAACCTATGGGTTGAGTGTCATGTCATACTCAAGTTACCAAATTTTACATTATATATGACTACAGATCGGCAATCCACCAAGCCCAGTCACCCTAAAAAATAATAAATGATATGAATATGGGAAGATATGGATTTAATATTGTTCTATATCCTTAAGTCAGAGGCTAAGTCTTGATAACTAATGATGATAGTACCAACTAGGGCCAACACATGTTTTCTTTTTCTACAAAGTGATCAATATGGGATGTTTGTTAGATTTTGAAAAACTAATCAATTTGGGAAGCTTTCTTGGGATATTATTTGATTTTTGATTTTATATTTGGATGGGCATGATTGTTAAATTTTAGATAAGATAGGAAAGATGATCGATATAGGAAGCTTTTTTGATTTTTTAATTTTGGATAGCCATCCTTTAAGGGATTGGTCTGTATATATTTTATGAAAATCTATCCTTCAAGGGAGAAGTTTGCACTTTTATGCTTTTATGAATAGTTATCTTTCAAAGGAACAATCAGTTTATTTTTCCTTTGCTTTGATATTTATCCCAAATTTATGATTTTGAATTAAGGATAACATGGATTGAGTCAAGTTAGCCTAAGCCATGTTATCAAAGACAAAGCTATGACACAAGGTGATATTATGATTCTTGTTATTTGAAATAATGATTTGAGGCTCCATCCTACATATAAGTAAGAGCATATCTAGTAGAAAAAAGCTATGAGAAGAGTTGTGGAATTCACATTTAAGGTCATAAAGAAAGTGATATTGGATGAACACATGATTCTATATCATTATAGGCTATATGTGTGGAGTTATGTGGATATAAACAATAAGAATCCTGAGTGGGTTTGAAGATAACCAAAAGTATTAAAAATAAAGAAAGTGTAGATGGAAAGCATTGGGAAACTCTCTTCTTGTTTTCCATCAAGGGATGTCAAATGGTATGCCCCAAATCCATATGATCCAAGTCAATTTGGAGTAAATTTTCCTCAATTACTCTTTTCTCATACTTATGACATGATAATTTATGAAGAGGATTGATCTATCCACTGTACATTAAATGGGTGCAAAGGTAAGAAGAACCTAAGGGAGGTAGCCTCTCTAAGGGTGGGGTGATAATCATGTTGTTGGGTAGGATGGACATATAGTTGAGGAGTTGTATGGATATCAAGTGTTGATAAGTAACACTCCCCCAATGAGAGTTGATTAAATTGATGTGGGCTTGATAGGATAATGTGGGTTTGGCCTTCATATGTATAATTTAGGCATTGATGTATGTGGAGGCATAAGCCCCCATCATGATCACTTTAATCTTGGTTAGATATTATGGTTTAGGAACTTGTGCCCATGATATTATATCTATATCGATGGTGTTTATCTATAGGAATTATTTGCCTACTAAGGTTGGTGAATGATTTGGGGTCTGATTTGATAACACTTGTGAAGAGCTAAAAGGAGTGAGCTATATTTCTAGGTCAAAGATGGGATCAAGGTAAAATTTATCATTTAAAAGGTCATCATCCTCAAAAATATCCTAAATTATGGGTTTAAGTGCATTATAATTTTCAATATTATGTCTGGGAGTCCTATTATAGGTTCACACATTATCTTCCCTATACCAAGGATGTCTTTTGGTGTAGGGACTAAAAGGTTTGAGGGGTGGTAAATAAATGAGAGATGCTTATAAAATTTGGTTTAAATGGTAGTGTACGATCTTGTTAATGGGTTTGGTTATAGATTCTTATCCTTTTAGGATATGAACTTTTGATTTAACTTGTCTTTGGCATTTATCATTTGGATAGGCTTAAAAAGAGGTGTTTTCTTTGTCTCTTTAAGTGGAGTATTTTGATATTTAGAGGTGAGAGGCTTGGCCAAAGGTTTTAGTGTCAAAAGGAGAAGATGATACTTTTGGATATACCCTTTAGAGGGTGACTCAATGATCATGACAGATCATTTGGCTAAAGGGTGAGGTCCTAAGATGGATGGCTTATTTGGGATTAGGGGTGTTGTTGATTTTCCCTTTTTAATGCTATTAGATGTGTTAGTGATATTTTTGTAACTTGATTTAATGTTTTTGCCTTTAAATGGCAAGGGGAGCTCTAATTTTATTAGTGGGTGTTAGAGAGGTTTTTATTTCAGCATACCATGTTATTTATTTGGATTTGCATTTTTATCTTCTATTCTTGGAGTGGAGTTGTGAATATATTTAAAATATTCCTCCTTTGGGGGATACCATGTAGCAATATCATTGGGTTTGGAATCAATGATATGGATTGTTTTGATTGGGTTGGGCTTTTGTTCCTTCAAGGTATCTCTTATAAGGAGGTCTAGTATTTTTGAGGGTAAGTTTGGAGACATTAAATTCTTATGGTAGAAGTTGGCCATTGATAGTATTTATCATGTGATTTCCTTATTATTGGAGATATTTAGTGTGCATTTGTATAAATTTTGATGACGATGCATGATTGGGAAATAGTTATCTAGATATTTATAAGGAATGATTTGGGGGAGAATTGGGATTCTCTAATTAAAGTTCCCCCTAATAAATAAGATTTTAGACCAGAATTTTGAAGAAGTGGCATCTATTAACGTCATGACCTATTACATGATGGTATTCAAAAAATTCATTTTCCTTATACCAATTTGGTTTAGGATAGGAATCATAAATAGGCCCAATCAAAATAAGCATAATTATATATTCATTCAAAATATTATCAATGACAAAAGCATAAGATTTCCCCTAAGGTGTGTGCTTTATGGGGGGAAATCACATGGGTGATCTTTGAGGTTGTGTCTAGGAAAAAGAATGACTAGACTGGTTGGGTGTTAATTGAGGGACAACATCTAGAACTACAATAATGGCAGTGCCCTTTAGATTGGGGTTGTTGAATTCTTTAAAGGGTTCTGATTTGGTATTTTGTTTCTAATGTTTGAATTTACCTTAATTGAGGGCTTAAATTCCTATTTTTTGAGCCATAACAAAGGCTTCATCAAAAGTTTCAAAGGATTGGATTTAGAGTGTAGATGAGATATGTTTGGTGAAGGACCTGGAAAATAATTCAATAATTTCTAGTTGGGGAAGATAAAGGGAAAATTCATTGAAAATATTATGTCCCTAAGCAAAAAAGTTGACATTGGATTCATCTTCAAACTTTTAGATAGCATATAAGTCAATGATAATTATTTTTCTTGTGATGTTTATTGAAAAGTGATCTAAGAAAATCAAAGAAAATTGAATAAAGGAAAATAGAGTGTTGGGTAATGGAACTATACCAATCCAAAGTTAGTCCAGCTAATGATATTAGAAAAGTTCTTAAGAGGAGAGTGTTATCATGGGCTATGAGGCAACATGCATGCCTAAACGCCCTAATATGTTATTGGGGATCATATTTGCTTTGCAATTTGGTAAATTTAAGTAGTTTATATTGTGTAGGATATGGTCAGATGGGGACTACCATGTTTATAGTATTGTTTCATATTTGTTCATAATAGGGCATACCTTTATTTATTGAGGTGGATACTTCTATATGGGACATTCTATCTATGAGGATGTGAAAGATGTCCAATTGAGGATCATTTGGGGGAATGACACTTAGTATTTTAGGAGGGATGTAATACCATTTAAGATGTTTCAAAGTAGGTAATGAGATGGGAAGTGGTTGAGATAGGTGGTAACTAATGGGTATGGTGTTGATTAATGGAATTTAGGTAACATAAGGATGATATTACTAGGGTATGTATTATTGATAGGGTGTATTGAGAGATGATACATATTGATATTGGGGAGTTATTTGTTGAGAGGATTATGATTGATCTATTAGATGTTGAGGACTAGTGGCCACATGTGTTTGAATTGGTGGCAGTGTTGTAGGTATGGAAAACATTAGGTTTTATAAGGGGGTTGTAGGTGGTATATGAGACACAAGTTGTGAAGTGATATTGTTATGGGTTTGAATGGTAGTTGAGAAAGGATTGGATGTTTTTGGGGGTGGTTGGTTTGTTCCAACATTAGTGGTGGAAATATAAGGACTACTAGTTATAGGTGGTGGTATTATATTAGTGTTATTTGTTGCATGAGAACTAGTTGTTAATGGTGGTTTTTGAGGGCCCATGGTCGAAACCATAGGTGAATTATGTTTATCAAATCCTTATGAGAATGGGATATGTCCAAATAGATCAGATTTAGGAAGTGTATAAACATGGATATGTCTTGCTTGTGATGTAAGATAGGGGTTAAGGGTTATTGGGTTGCTATCTAAAATGGTAGCAAACCCAAGGTCTCCTTGAAAATATAATTGCAAAGGATTATCCCTAATGGATTTAGGAGATATAGGGGGCTTGGAAAATATTCCATTAAGGAAGATGAATGCCAAAAAACCCAAAACAAACAAGAATAACATTTTTTTTAATTTATCTCAATTTTAGTTAAAAAACACACTCTATTAAATGTACTTAAATATTTTTATTTTTTAATAAAGTAAATTTAGAGTGTGATGGGGAGATGGATTAATGTAGGTAATAATAAATGGTAATATAATGATGGTTTAATGTTTTGTTTAAGGATGAGAACCTCTATATACACAAGTATATGTTGAGTCCTAATTCCATGTTTGAAGGAAGCACATGGCTTAGTATTGGGGACTACCCCCTCACTTCACACACCACAATGATAAGGGTGTTCAGAGCTTATCCTTTATACTTATTCTCCATAATTTTTTTACTCGAACAATACATCGTGTAATTTTTCCCCTTAGTGATGAAATCCAAGTAGGTCTACATAAGTATAAAAATGTTTTGATGCTTGTTTCTAAGATTACTATGATTTGGTCATGTGTGAGAAAGTGTGACTATCATGATGTATTGATCCACCTAGATTAATCTATGTGATTTATTTAAACAAGCAGAGGATGAATGCAATTATTTTTAAACCTTGAAAAGGAAAGCAAGTTTTTTTAGAATTTTTATTATTTGAATGAAAACATGTAATCAAGAAAATGCAACTAAAAAATGATTTCACAATGAAATATAACAAGAACAATAAGACCTTATGGGTCCTAACAGGCATGCCAAAATGCTTTAGTATATTTTCATTCATTTTCTTTAATAAATAAACTTACTAAAAATATAAATGATACATGGTTTAAAAAGGAATACGTATGATGTAGGTTACACACCTTTGATCTAACAAAGTAGGAACTCCTTTTTGGATAGGAAGGACTACCTACACACAAGAGACAACTTTGGACAAGATTGTATTAATAGGATATGGAGGTGTATTTTCTAGTACCAGACTAGTCTAGAGAGTAACATGATTCCTTAGATGGATGTCAACCCACTTTATTCAATTAATATGGTAATAAAATGACATAAATAAAGATTGTAAGATGATAAAGATATATATTTAAGAGATAAAATATGCTTATTCAAAGATAAAAGATCATGATTTAGAAATCAAGAAATAAGATTTTATCCAATACTTGATTTGCCTATCTAGTATTCTACTAAAACTAATTCAAATTTAGGACAGAATAGTTTGCACACTGATCAATGTCATTTTTTCAAGATCAATGTCGATTCTATGAATCGATGTTGATTCCAAGTAGGATCGGTGTTGATTATGATATAAATTTAGGAGTAGAAAAAAACTTCTAAAGGATAGATTTAGAAGGATATAAGGTGGTCTAGGAATTTAGACATAATTAAATAGGAATAAATTATATAATAGAAAGAATAGATTACAAAGAAAACAAAATAAACTTACCTGGATTGCACTACCATATTTCAATGGGATTGAGATGGATATATTGAATTCTAGGCTTCTTGAAGGCTAACAAGATCTTTGTTTGTAATGTAGCTTGCCACACAATATCAATAACATAATCAATGGAAATTTCATCAACATTTATATATTCAAAATCACATCCCTTTCAAATAAAACCATGTAATATTTTATAATCAACATTGATCCAAAATGGACTGACGCCGATCATGGGAGGATCGATAATGATTAGTCCCTTAACTACATTCTACTTGGTTATTTTTAACCATGTGCTTAATCTTAGTAAATAGGTTTCTTGTTTGTTACATAGGTTTTGATTATGAGGGAGGTTGTTATGGATATAGATTTACTTGGTTAAAATGGATTTTGTTTAAATATTTTTGGATTATGGGTGGTTAAGATAATTACGATGGTAATTACTAAAATTAATTACCATGGGTGAATCAGGTAGTATTATATATATATATATATATATATATATATATATATATATATATATATATATATATATATATAAACATTTAAAGTATGAAGAAATAAATGTCTATATATAAATGTCATTTAAAGTATAAGTCAACATTTATATATAGACATTTAGTTCTTTATACTTGAAGTTATATTTTATGTATATACTTTAAAGATGTTTGAGAGGGGTTTCAAACCTCTAAGAGTTACGATGCAAATGATAGGTTTTGGAGGGTTATACCACATTATAGAAAACCTATTTTAGGGTTTTAGGATATCAGACTTAGCCCATTTCATAATTTGAAGATATCAAACTTAGCCTATTTTAGGATTTTAGGATGGTAGACTTAGCCATAATGCACATGTCATAAAAGACTTATGGTGCATAATTCTAAAGTCTACATGACTACTCAATAACAAAAGTAACTGACAATATATTCACTAGAATAACTTTGACAAAAATAGATTTTTAGAGGTGTCAAAATAAAAAAATGATCACCAAACTAAATTGATTCTATTGCCATAAGATGTGAAGTGCCAATGGTTAACAAGGACATGAAAATTAAAGAAGTATGATATGCATCATTCTCCCATACTACTGACTGGGTGGATTGATGCAAAAAATTATATATAAGTGGACTAAATACACTACTCGAACACTGACAAGATTACTCTATATACACTCAAACAACTCCATATCAAGCTGAAAAACACTATTCAATTGTCAAAGAAGACAAGTTGACACTAAGATTCACCAAAATAGCTACACTTCAAGTTACGAGTGACTATCAACTATAAAAAAATGTTGAAGATATAGATAAATGATCTCTTAAGAAGATGGCCCTGGTGGTGATGGGAAATTCAATCAACTAAATGAATGAAAAGGTTCATAAAATAGGACACACAAACAAATGAAGGTAGACAAGACTAAATCAACAAACCACTCATGGAAATTTATAATTTAGTGTGAGTATAAACTAATCCCAAAAATTAACAAACACTAGATGATGTAATAAACATCAAAATGTTGTCAATCTATAGAAGATTCCATCAAGAATAATATTTTTTTCCTAAAATAAAGGAGATATGTGTAGGAAAGAAAGCTGAACAATGGAGGAACAATGCTAGTAAAATCATCACAAAGAATATGATGCCACCACAAGTGATCTAAAATCCATCCCAAATGAATACTGGTGGATGATGATGATGATGCTTACATATAGGTGGATATAAATTCCATAATAGAATAATGTAATATAATGTCTTAAAAAGTGTCAGGTTGATCATGTATTACTATTAGAATCTCAAGTTACTCAAGACTGACTAAAGGAAAAATAGATCTAATGTCTTGCTCAACAATTTCATGAAGAGTGGAGCAAACAAAAAATGGAGATATGTCATCAAATGATGAATAATCTATATAGTAACCAATTACATGATGAACAATCCATGTAATAGGTTGGATAGGGGTAGAAATGTCCTATATATGATTTTAAATGCCCATGAGTCTATGAGTGTGACCTATAAAACAAAGTATTTAGGAGGCAAAATAGTGTTATGATTCTCAAAAGAGGCAAACATGTATGCATGTGGAAATGGTGTGGGATATTTATAGTGTGCATTTATAGTAGGCCCAAAAGCATCAACTATAACAATATAAGTAATGGATTTCCAAAAATTACGTGGCACAAAAAATATACTCAAATAAAATGGGATGTCAGGATCTACCAAAAATGCATCTACAAGTGTACAAATATAATGATCATGAGTACATTAAAATGTTTTTGTGAGTAACATGACTACCTATCAAATCAGTCCTCTCCATGTAATATTTAACAATTAGAAAACCTAAACAAGGGGCCATGTTGCATGGATTTGGGGTGGCAGTCCCCAACAGGGTCAAGGGTCAGTGCCTCTTATAGGGTCTAGGGGAAGAGTCCTCAGCGAGCTCCCTATCGTAATATAGGTCAGGGTAGAGGGTAAATTCCCCTGATGACAAATGAAATTTGAATCTTGTGTGACATTTAGAATTGATAAAAACACCCAATTTTGCCTACAAAAAATATCCTTACAATAGACATTGGTTACCACCAAAAATGCATATGCGATAATAGTAGAGTGGGCCAAGAAGGTTCATGGAGAAATAAAAACCAACTTTTAATAATGAAGTTGAAAGCAAGAATATTTTTCATTTTAATTATGAGGGGGTCTAACTTCCTTCCAGACAGGGCCTCTCCCTTTGTCTTTGACTAGAGAGATAAAATGTGAATTCAAAAAATAATACTTTTACTCTTTACAATAATACTTGTCCCATATCTCAACAAATCTTTCCCCTATTAATAGAAAGAGGCAACCTCATTTAAAATTTACTTATCTCTCACGTGCATTTTAAAATTAAAATAGCCCCACATGAACTATAAAACCCACTTTGAAATCAAGTTTTTCCACCACTTAAAAAAATATTCCACCTTTGCAAGAAAAAATTAAAAATGATAGTATTTTGGTTCTAGACAACTCTCTCTGCTAGTGTTTTTTCATGGTTTACATCTACCTTTTTGTGTTTTTTGCCCCTTGTGTCACATCACAATCCTTTTAGGATTTATTATGGCTACAACACATTAACTATGATTGGCATGATACTCTTTGGGTGAGTAAGCCTTATATTTATGGCTTCTCCATACTCTACCACATCTATTGATGTAGAAGATGGAGATAATGGTGCCCAAATGAACCCAAAATTTTGTTGAAAATTTTTATGGGTTGATCCCTCTGTCCCCTCCCTTTTGGAGGTAAGTATTCCTATTGTTGTTTTTGAAAAATTCTATAAATGGTATGTAAATTGTTCTATTTTTTCTTATTTTTTTGGCCATATCCTGTTGAAAGATTACCTCCATAACTAGCTCCTTAACCACTAGGAGACACTAGGGGTCCATGCCTCTAGAATACGTAGCCTTTCCAAAGGTTTTATTTTGTTTACCTTCAAGGATCCCTCTAAAACTTAGTTGATTCTCATGAAGTCTAATGTTTAGTCCTTTCCAACCTGCTTATGATTTTATCTCCTTGGTTCTAAGATTTTAAGGTTTATAACAATGCTACCCTTTTGTCCCTGTTTGGGTCAAAATTTCAAGTTTGCCAGTTTAACTTTGGGCCTTTATCCCCTAAATTATCTCTCCCATAGGATGAATGGTTATGATTGAAGTAAATAAGTGGTTCTCCCCCTGATCTAATAAATGAGTTTGTGTTGAAGTTGACCTCTCTAAAGAGCTAAAGGATTTTATTAAAATACAAGTTAGGGAGACTTAGTGGTCTCAAAAGGTTGTTTACTTTAACCTTCCCAACAATTTTTTATACTGCTAGGCCTCAGACCACCATATCAAGGATTGTCCTCACATGGGTCATCCTAAGCCTCATCAAGTGCCTCTTCAGTCTGAGAAGCCAAAACCAAAATACCCTAGTGATGGCTAAACCGTTGTTCCCCCGAAATGGGTGATGGGCCCTAAGCCTCAAAAATGGCTCAACCTTCTCCTCAATAGGATTATCCTCCACCTATCAAACCTTATCAAGGGACCTCATTCTTACCTCCTTCCATCCTAACTCCTCCTAACCCTTAAAGCATTTCTCTGGCCTCTTAAAATCTTAGGATGCCTCTAGCTGAGCTTCACTTGACTAGCAGTTCATTCTCTTAGAAGTCGCATAGCCCACTTCATGGGGATGTTGACTCTCTTTAGGAAGAACATGATGTCAAATGCTACTATATTACCAGTGGTGGAATTTATTTCCCTAACTAAGACAACTTTGTAGCGTTAGTATATTTTGATGATGGGTAAGGGGAGATTCAAATGGATGACCCCTCCACATGAATGTCTTATCTTGGAATGTAAAGGGTATTACAGAGTCTACCTATAAATATTTTTTGCATATTTAATGTTTCATGTTAGTATATTAGTTTTTTAGACATTCTTTGTCTATAAGAAGTTAATATCTTTAGTTTTCTCCACTAGATGAATTCATGAAGTATTATGCCAGATGCCACCTAAGATACCACCTTGCATGAGGTAGGACATGTCAAATCTTGTATCTTGATCACCTATAAAATATCCTCTAACATTATTACCATAGGGGAAACCCTTTACATCAGGCAATCTAGATTATTTTTGACATTGATGTCCAGCCTTTTGACATACTCAACATTTATGCTCCCAAAGATGGCCTTGACCACTAGTTACTTTGGTAATCTTTGGTAGATGGGTTACCTCATACCATGTGGTGACTTTAATATGATTAAATACCCCTAATAAAAGGTTGGAGCCCTTCCCATGCACTGGCATGTTGGTGATAGTGAGGTTTGGTACTATTTTAAAAATAAATGGGGGATAGCAAACCCTCTCCTTTAATGACAAACAGTTAATCACACAACTTGATTTATGTGGTCCAAATACCAATCTAGGGATAACCACATGCTCAAATAGTTAGACCACTTTATGCTATCAAAGAATTTTTTTTTTCTAGTATTGATGCCTAGCTTATCAATGTCTACTAGGGTATTGCCTTGTTATACCACTTGCCCATATCCTATAAATTAGAATAGACCATCAATAAATACAAAATGACACATAATAAATTCTTTCTCAACACATCGATGTTGAGTCATGTAGGTACTATACAACTCATATATCACATATGGGACATGTCCATGTGGCCCCATACACTTCTAATTGGATTGAGTGGTGAAATGAATCCATTTTTTACACCACCTCCTTCCTCCACCACCATGAAAAATATTTTGTTTGGATTCAAAAGCGATATGAGAAGGCTACCATCTAATAATTCAAATGGGTCTCTGCTTCTCTTGAGATATATCCTTTCAACATTCAACTTTAATGAATTGATGCCTCCCTCAAACACCATCTTAATATGGTAGATAATCATGTAGCTAGAGGTATCCTAGCTTCGAGGTCAATTATATTATCTCAATGTTGCTGACAAATCCTCTAAGGACTTTTTCAAACCACTAAAAGCCAAATAGGTAGATTAAATCCATATAAGTGGCTCAATCCCATCTCACTTCTTAGGTAGATATCTCTTCAAAAAATTTATAGCATTACCAATAAGTTTTCCATGCATATCTTTTTATGGATGAGAGGGTTCACATTCTTTAAAATTGCCTCAAATTGGTGCCTTGCAAGCTCAAGCCTGTAGATAAGTGGTTATGTGATACCTCCCTCACCCTCTAGGAACTTATGAAGGCTTTTAATTGTATGAGTATTGATAAGGCCACTAGCCTCAATTGTTTCCCTTGATATTTTTACAAATCCACATGGGATTTCACTAGTTCTAGCTTGTTACATGTATACATATAAGCCCTAAAGTCTCAATATCTTGGCCCTATGAACAACCAAGGCAATATCAAATTCATCCTTAAAGTTGGGGATCCTAAGCTTCTCACTAGTTGGAGGCCATTGATCATGTAAAATATTTATTATAGGATCCTCACCAAAGCCCTTGCCAATTGCATCCAACTTATTTTACTTACCATTGTTAGACTAAAGAAAACAAGTTTCATTAGAGGGAGGTATATTTTTGATAATATTATTGCAGTCTATGAGGGCATGGCTTGGGCCCACTCCTCTCTATAGAGAGTTAGTTTTCTGAATCTAGATTTTGAAAAGTCATATGACAAGATGGATTGGATCTGTATTATTTTTATGCTCAAATCTCTTATCGTTGATCCCTATTTTATCAATGTTGTGCAGACCTTACTTTGTAATACCTTTGTATGCCTCACTATTAATGAATATCAGACCCCATAGATTAAACTCCAATGCTCTATTCATCAAGGATGTCCCCTTGTTCCATCACTTTGTGTTCTTGTTGTTGAATTTTTGAGGTACCTTTTGGATTCCAAGCCCTCTCAGGGGCTTATTCAGGGTATTGTTGTATCTTACCGCACCTCTCAACTTATTTTTTCAAGAAATTCATACATAGAATAAATAATAATTCATCGAACAAGTAAATGACTCCACCATGTTTCATTTCAATAGCCCTAATATTATTGTTTCATAGGGCTAGAAAAAAAAACTAATGAGAATAATAAATAAGATGCATTATAAAATAAAATTACTTTGATTAAAAAAGTAATAAAAAATAAACAAATTTAAGGTAGATCCCTCTTTTTTTGGTTTACATTAATAAATGTATCTTCTTTCCTAATCATTATTAGATTGAATGAGGAATTAAATTGAAAATAATATATATAATCCCTTTCAAGGTCTTGAAATATCTAGAATTTGTAATATATATTTAACAAATATACCGATGTTTTATCCCTCTACAAATAAATGTCGTATCCCCTTCTCAAAATAAAAAGTGTAGGATAAAAGTATACTATAACTACAATAAAATAAATATGGAGTAAGCATAGTAGAGTAATAAATAATGCTCAACAAGTTAAAGAGAACTAACTTAACTCTTTTTACTATGCTTATTCTTAAATGGTCTCAATATCAATCTATCTTGATGGATCTAGTCCTTATTATTATTCAAATATTCCACTAATAAATAATTAATGTCATTTTGAGAAAGCCATTTTGTTTTTAATAATATCTTGAAATTTTTTTTCAATAACATTCTATTAGTGAGGAAGAAATTTGATAAATATTCATAATTTTAGGATAGAGTATTATAAATAAAACATTCATTAGATAATAAATCTATATTTTCCCTTTCTCCTTATATCAAACATTGTCTGAATTTATTATCTCTTGTATTTTCATGTAACCAATGGTCATACATTAATAATAGATGATATGGATACACATATCTTAATCAGATACCAATTTCTTGAAAGTTTTTGAAATCCTCAATAAGCTCCTTAACCTCAATCTAAATGTTAAGAGGCAAATCATTGTTAATATCCACAATTTTAATTCTTAAGGCTATTTTCCTCACCCTTTTTTCTCTTACTATATATTTTATCATTTTTTAATACTCTTTGTTACCGTTACTAGAGAGTAAGATAAGTCCTTTTTATAAGTTCTTGAGGAACAAAAATTTCTCCTCATGAAAAGTTCTTTATTTTAAAGTGAATACTCAAGGGATCCCAAATAAATCACCGAGGTAGATAGATTATCAGTGTATATAAAGGTTTATATTCCTTTTCATAATCTTTTTTTAATCAAATCTATATATTCCCATATTTTTAAACCTATTGTATAATGATCTTGCTTCCCATAAAGCACCTAGATTTCTTTATGGAACACCAAAAGGATCATGATAAATAGGGAAGGGGTCATAAGATGATAAAGATTTATTCCAAAACAATCTATAAATATGGGTTGGCCTTTCTTGAAACCCTCCAAATAGATGAAGATAATCTAATAAAGGTTTATCTATTATTATATATTTTATATGATCGAATTGATTACTGTGAATAAAACTAAAATGCCAAGTCCTAGGAGAACAAACTATGTTAGTGCATGATTTTCCTACATAGGAGTACTTCAATTATTTAGATAAAATGATCTTATCTATTATATAAGATAATCCTTTTATCATCATATCTCTTTTTAATTGATGAGAAATTGTGATGTGATTTTTATCAAAAAAAATTTGATGTATTATTACCAACCATGGAAATTCTTCTAGAAGACTATAGAAGATTGGAAGCTAGAGTGAAATCATTTGCAATGAATAGATCAATAGGATTCCAATTCTATCTATTTGATTCTGATACAAACCAATAATATTGAGATACTAATCCATCCAATAAACCCAAAATATGATATAATATGGTTAATTCTTTCACATTTGTTCCATTAATTGAAGGTTTTAAAAACTAGTCATGCAAATAGTATGCCCTTTGACTCTATAAGTCCATTCTAAGATCTAGGAAATTTTTACAATACATTAGTTTATTTTGCATAATAGATTTTCCTATCTAATAAGGAAGTAATTTAAAAATATCATTGAGTTCAAACTTAAAATTGTTTAGAGCCCAACTTGGTCTAGACATAACTTCTCCAATTATACCATTGCCTATAGCTGAAGTGTTTTGGCTAATACTAATTAGCTAGATGTAACTGGAAATTTTTTCCAAATCTAGTGTAGTATAACCTCTTGCCATTAGTCCAAATTCATCATAATAGTTCTATTTTTTTTTCAAATATATCCCTTTGCTATGTTTAAGCAAATTAAATTCCTTTTCTCTATGTCAGTCAAGAAACTTTTTATTATTGATAAGTGTATTGAATATTCATTTACCATAAGGATGAGTTATTAGAAATGGATCCAATTTTTTAGGAATATGATTCGAAGCAATAACAACCATATTTTGTTTTATATTGGTTTCTTCCTCAAAATCATCAATATGATATGTATCTCCAAGGAGTTACCTCAATAAGGTAGTCAGTTAGAAGTGATCAGTCAGTTCATGAATGCTTAGAATCCATATGATTCAAGTATACATCAATTTTTCCAATTTGAGTGAAAACATGAATTGGAAAAATATTCTCACATAATAATATAGAGATAAATGTTCCCCTTGATCATGCAAAAAAAAAATTAGTTTTTTCATAAGAACCATTTCCATTTATGTCTTGTGACCTACCTAACCATCCTAGAGACCTAAGGACATTTTCATGCTCAAGGTATGATTTCTTAGCTAAAGATGTATACTCATATTCATAGTTGAGCAGAAGTCTCACTTGCTTCAAAAAAACATTTAGGATATATTTTTATTAAAGGTAGATAAGAATATGCTATTAGACTTTTGGCCAAATATGATCATCCAGTTTCCCTAGACCCTATCAATAAAATTTGATTTGATATGGAAGGTAATGGGTAGAGGTAGAAAACACTGACTTGGTTAGAGATGGGTGAGTTGGCAGAGAGGTAATCTACTGTTGAAAATCATAGAAGACCCACCTTTCTACTAGAGAAATGGAATCAAACTCATAATTAATTAAACCTATTTTATTCATTTAACCTAGATGAATAGTTTTAGATATATATCTAAAGTAAATAAGTCCCAGGTGTTTCCCTTTCTCAAAATATTCAGAAAAGAAACCATTATGGGAAGTTAACTTTGACTCAAATTGAGAGATTCGTTCTTGTACTGAAAACAATCTCTTCTCTTTCAAAAATAAATCATCCTCTCCATATTCATACAAGACTCTATTTAAAATTGATTTTAATCTACTACACTTTTTCAAAGGCCAAGAAGACCATTTCAAGTTTTTGACATACCAAATTGCTAATATTTTGGATAATCCTATATCATTATGATCCATCTCCATATTTATATAACTTAAGAATGTTAGCTAACAACCATACCAAGATAAATGATAATAAAATATGAGCATTTAAAAAGAATTCATGATTTCTCCTACCTTCATAAAGTAGGGATCATAATCTAAATCTTTGAGAAGCTTGACATTGCTATAAAACTGAATCAAACATAAGGGAATATGCAAGAAATAGAGAAGAAAAATACAATGAAAATACAAATAAATTTATCATACTCTCAAAAATTTCGTATCTATTTCCATGTATCAAATGCCATTGAATTATACTTTCCCTCAAATACCATTTGATTAATTGGTTCTTTCCAATCTAAAATATTCCAATAGGCTAAAAAGATGTTCAATTTCAAGATAAATTCTACTCTAACTTCCCATTCTAGAAGTTTCTAAATTTGATGAGAGAGTGGCCAAAAAATATTCAAAGTATGAATCCAATTATCCATAATATCATGCAAAATGATATTGAATTGATCACTAATACTTATTAGTATTTCTAGAAAAGTAGTAAAAAATAAATTGTCAATATATTTCCACCATGTCGAAGTAAAAAACCATGATATATATGTTTGAATTAAATCCCATTTCTCAAAAAGCATATTTATTTGAGAGATCTTATAAAATAGGAGAATACTTCATTTTTATTTATTGAAATTATCACATATTATTTTATCTTCAATTTTTTTTTGGACTTTTTGTCAAACTATATCTTTCTTTTTCTGTAATTTTTTTTAGTTTGAAAGATATTTCTAATAGTAAATCATCTTGATAAGATTGATTTTGAATCAGACCCATGTTTGAACTAAAACCATTTTTAGGGTACTTATTTGGGTTTTTGTCTTCTAAATGTGAACTAGTTACAAAAGGATGACAAGAAATTTTGTCAAAATTGATGATTTATTGTCTTATCAAAGGATTTATATATATATTTTCAATCAAGGAAATATCTATTTTACTATGAATAAATGAATTCAATTAAGTAAATTTGACAATTTGTACAAGTCATGGATTAACATTTGGTCACATACATATTTAGCCTATAATAAATTTACTTGTGACATGATGAGTGAAATAGATTCTTTCTCTGAGTGAATGGTCTAATAGACCAAGAAAAGATATTGTTATGGATGGGAACAAGATTGAATAATTGTACATATATAAGATTCTTGTTTTTGATATGCATACTTTCCATGTAAGAAACTAATCTTTTTTTATAATTTAAATGAGGATGACGTAAATAATCTAAAAATTCAAATGTATTTGATTTGTAAAAATTAACTCACAATGAGTTTTGATTAGATAGTCTTAAGTATTTAACCAATTGTATCAATCATTAAATATTGTCTAAATACCAGTTTTATCAAGTAATTACATGTAATTTTTTTCCCTTATCAA
The DNA here is from genome assembly GCA_037957365.1 of Torreya grandis. Lineage (NCBI taxonomy): Eukaryota > Viridiplantae > Streptophyta > Pinopsida > Cupressales > Taxaceae > Torreya > Torreya grandis. The sequence goes on from JARHVA010000084.1 coordinate 8,314,068, forward strand.
ACAAGCTAATAATCAATTGATTCATCTTTTTCTCATTCAAACCTAATGAGGCTATTGTTCCTTCATCAATAAAGGATTCCAATCTTTGTGAAAAATTAGGGATTGATTTAGATTTGATGGACTTTTAAATGGGTTTGACATCTTTATTATTATTATCATCCAAAATGATACCAAAATTTATATTGGTACTTCTAGACCAACAAAAATATTGAGTAGCACATATTCAATTGGATCAAACACTTTATTTTTCATATTATTTTTTTTAGAAATAAACATAAGATGTTTCCACCCTTTTCTTAAATATTTGATCTAAATGGACAATGCATAAATATTCAAACTTTAATTTATATTTTTGGAGGTTTGAAGAATAGAGTGATTGAATCATTCTTTCTAATATTTTTTCTAACTTGATGAATGCTGGTTAATTTTGAATTTTGTTATATTATTCAAAAGATATTTTATTATCCAATTTGTTCAATTTTGATCTTTCAAATTCTGACTAAACCTTTTGCTTAAATAGAATATATTAAATCCTTTTGTCAATTATAAATATAATAACATTAATATTTTTTCCTATTCCAAATAGTACTTATGTAACACTTTTGAAAAAGGAGACTCATTCAATGTAGTTTTTGATTCTAAATCATCCAATATAGGATCTGATCTTAAAGAGTACTTAGATTACTCATTAAATGCTTTAGATAAAGAGTATTTAATTAATGCATTCTTAAAAAAACATAATCTCTTGAATGATTTTTCAAGATGCTCATCAGCTTTAATCTTATATTGATTCAATATTAGTCGTACCAAAGTTTTAGTTCCATTATTCTTTGTTAATATTTGATCTACATATTGATTCTCTTTATCGATAATATTTAGTAACACAAAGAAAGAATTCTCTTTTAATTGACCTCTATGGTTGAAGATCTAATTCAATAATATTTTCTTATTTAGTTCATATAATTTATTCATGTAGTAATCCATATTTAGGGCTATTTCACTATTGTAAACCTAATTAGGCTTAGTTATTGATAGATTAAATTGATCTATTATATTAAAAAATAAATCAAGGTGAATTATTCTATTTTTTCATCATAGGATGAAGAATATATTGAAGTTAAACTATAGTTCATAAATCAAATATATATATATATATATATATATATATATATATATATATATATATATATATATATATATATATATATATATATATCTTCTAACATTGTATCTAAGATTTGGTGAAATATCATAGCTTATAGAAAAATTTTAAAGATATGTTTTTAACTTCCATAAATCAACTATACTATTCCTTTTTGATCACTTGAAATATTGTAAAGCATATTATCTCATTTTCAATAGGTTTATTGGTATTAGTAACATTTATACATGATTCATCTATTGAAAAATGATCAAACAATCCTTTCTAAAATTTTGACTTTAAGAACAAATAAGCTTCTTTTGTTTGAACTGATTCTTCTTGTTCACTTTCTTCAATTAAAATAATAAAGACTATATTCATCCATTTGAATAACTTTTGACTATGACATTTTCATAATTTTTATGTTTGAACTCATTTTTATTCAATTTCTTGTTAAATTTCTCCAATTCTAGATACTTCTATCCTTGAAGATAAATCAAATTCTCTTGTTTGAGATGATTTTCTTCAATTTCTTATTCAATTTCTTATTCAATTTTTACAATTTTAGAATGTCTGGTCTTGAATATAAATTAAATCCTCTTGTTTGAACTGATTATTTTTCTAATTACTTTGTTCCATTTTTATTAATAGATTCATTTATTGTAATCCATTCACAAATTATTCTAGGTTCCCAATACTCATTTTGAGTTGAATCAATCTACCATTTGATATCTTTCAAATCATTCTCCAAATGACTTTCCCAACTTATTTTTCTTGGGTTCTCTGAGATTATATCATTTTTATCATTCAAATATGTCATAACTTGAGAAAACCCAAACATGCTCTTTTGGATTGAGCAAGCAACATTGATATCTTCTTTTGTTTTTTGACAAAGACATAAACATATGTAGAAATAACAACACATTTTTATTTCTAGACCAAAAATGATGCAAAAATATTTCCATATGTATAAAATTTAATATATTTCTTTTAACTAAAAAGTGATTATTTAAGTAATTTATAAGTAATGGTAATGTAAGTCCATTAAAGCTTTTAATGCTTGACCCTTTAAACTAAATTTACAAATATCACATATAAGTAAAGTACTAAGAATCCAAAAGTCAAAGAGATTAATAACACTTTCTCAACCATAAGATATTTGAGTTATCAATCTCACCCACTTGGATTCGGTCCATGGATTGAAAATTCCCATCATGTTAACTTGAAATCTTGATTGAACACTATATAAGAAAAATGTTTTCCTATGTTTTTTCATAGTTTTTAATTAATATTGATGTTTTTTCAATAGTTTTTATTTTTAATAATAATAAATATAATATAAGTTAATTATAATAAGAATTATAAGTTAATACAAATTTTTAGATACTTTTGTCTAATTCTATCTTAGCAATATAGTTTATTGTTATTATTATTGATTTGTAAAGATTTCAATCTTTAAATAGATTCAAGAACTTCATTCTTATCCATTTATAAAAAATATCTATTATTGGAAACACAATAGAGAATTACTCAACTTTTTTTTAAAATTTTGTTTGGTATTCTATAGATTGGTGTGTGTGTGTGTGTGTGTGTGGGTGTGTGTGTGTGTGTGTGTGTGTGTGTGGTGTGTGTGTGTGTGTGTGTGTGTGTGTGTGTGTGTGTGTGTGTGTGTGTGTGTGTGTGTGTGTGTGTGTGTGTGTGTGTGTGTGTGTGTGTGTGTGTGTGTGTGTGTGTGTGTGTGTGTGTGTGTGTGTGTGTGTGTGTGTGTGTGTGTGTGTGTGTGTGTGTGTGTGTGTGTGTGTGTGTCTATATATATAGATTAATGATGTATTATCAATATAGATCAATGATGTATTATAAACACTATCCATGTTTCCTACTAAAAAATTAAACACAAATAATCTTCCTATGTTATGCTATATAGAAGTAGATATATTACCTATTATAATTAATTATTGCATTTTGATAAAATCTATCTCCATTTTTGTAAACAGGAGAAACAAATCATCTACCTCTCTTTTGTTATTTTTTGGTATATATAGATCTATTAAAAATATCTAAGAGTGTAATTGTAAAATAATTGTATTTTAGTCTACATGAATGTACTATACATACTATCATTTAAAAATGAAAAAGATATGTCATATATATATATATATATATATATATATATATATATATATATATATATATATATATATATAATTTTCAATAATAAACATTATTTGAATTAAGTATAAGAGCATATATTTAAATTGGTTAATCTGAGTCAACAATTATTATTATTTATATTGATGTCTTATTATTTTTTATTCTTTATCATCCATGGTTGAATGGTAAAAGCACCCAACTCATAATTGGGAAGTTTCAAGTTCAATTCTTGTTGGATGCATAATAAACAATTATTACATTTTACTCAGAATAAATAACTTTTAGATGGAAGAATCACAAACAATGAGACTATCTCTATCCAATTAATTAAATATCAATATTACATTAGGTCTATATCAGTTTTTTATTCTGAACTTCTTGTATAAGTTATAAGTATGATATATTCATATAATCTAGTTTGTGTGTGTGTGTGTGTGTGGATTGGTGGATATAGGAATTTGTATTTCATTTTCTAAAGATAGTAAGGGAGAAATATTTATTGATCAGGTTCAATATCTAGATTTAGTTTACAAAAAAAAGGTATTTATCTATTTGAAAAAATAAATATATTTTAAATGTCGATCTGGGATAGACTAAAATAAAGATCAAAAATTGGATTGAACTTTTCTTCAATTTTAAATTAATAGGGGTCAATATTTATCGACCCCCACGAAAGGGAGAAAAAAGGGGAAAGATAAAGCAAATAATGAAAAATTAAATGTGTTATAAATGTATGACTATTACATTAAAACCAAGTTATTCCATTCCACTTTTTCCTTATAAATGAAACTTATAATAAATAACATGACCAACTAAACTTTTACTCTAGGCAAATGATATAAATCCCTATCAAGGTTCGATGGGAGAGTCTAGTCTCATCCATAAAATAAATTAACCTCTGGACACCATCGTTATGGGAAAGGTCATAATAATAGAGGAATTATTACCATATGACATAGAGGAGGAGGTCATCAGTATCTATATCATCAAATAATTTTTTTGGCAAAATAAGAAAAACATTTTGGGAAAAATTATAACAATAGAAAGCAATCCTAATAGAAGTGCATATATTTAACTTGTACACTACGGAGATGGTGAAAAGACCTATTTTGCATTCAAGAGGGGTCATGATTGGAGATAATATTGTTTCTAGTCTAAAATCTCCTATATCAATGAAAATGTCCTACCTTTGAGTGTAGTTTGAATTATTAATTTACATAATAGAAAGCAACTGATTAGGTTTTCAATAAAACCTAAAAATCTATCATTGATCCAACTAAGATACTTTGATGAGATCAACCCCAAAAAGAAACTAAGGATAAATACCAGTGGGTGATTGAGTTTAATAATTTATTTAATTATTAGCTACCAAAATATGATAATATGGATAAGACCAAGTTGTTTGAAGCAAAAAAAAATAAGGTAAAGGAACCTTTGTTATGAAGATAAAGACAAGTAACTCAAATTTGATTTGATATTCAAAGGCAAGTTTAGAGCTAAATAGTGAGAATATTCTTTAGAGAATTATATATATATATATATATATATATATATATATATATATATATATATATATATATATATATATATATATATATATATATATATATATATTTCAAATGCCTCCTACATTATCCAGATGTGGAAGTATTGACATAATTTGATAAAGTCATTCATTATGAATGTTACATGAAAAAGAATGTAAGCCAGATGATGGAATAGATGAACCTAGGATGTAGAGAATCAGGACATAAAGGATTTAAAGCCCTCCTATCTCTCTAAATAATATCTATATTGATAATATATTTACTACTAGAATATGTACAAATTCACATCTAGAAATTTGTATGCCATGAGAGAGGCTTGTACATTTTGGGAAGGGATTTTTACAAACTAAAGGTCTACATCAACCAATATACCCTTAGGGACATCTATACATAATTTCAAAATTCAAGTTGGAAAAAGTGGATAATTAGATAGAGTGGTAGGTGTTGTAGCAAAACTAATAGAAAAATAAGGTTGATTGATCACATTAAGCTTACCATCTAGGGAAGTTTTTTTAATATCTGAGAACTTCCTAGCAATAATTGGACAAGTAGGCAATGTTAAATGGAAAAATAGAACTTTGAGTAAAGATGGACAATAGACAATCTAAACATGAAGAAAAATAAGAAGATAATAGTGACTTGGTCTCGAGCATCTACCATTGTACCCATAATGATTGGTCATACCATTGTTGTTCATAATCAAAAACAACATTTGCCCATTTATATAACAAATGATATGGTAAACCACAAATTGAGGGAATTTGTGCCTACTTTTAGTTTTTAAGGACATGCAAAAAAAGATTAAAAAAATTGAGAAACAATAAAAATAAATAAATAAATAAAACAATTTTTTAGAGAAAAATAATATAAATATCATTATGAATAGTACACATAATGCATTATGGAGGATGAAGATGGAAAATAAGAGTCCAAGTATAAAAACATAGGCTTTGGATAACATATATGTATGTCATGTAATAAAACACATAGAGTAATTAATCAAATTTGTGGTTGTTCTTATAAAGAAGCACTTATTATACTGAGTTGGAGCATGTTATCCCATATTAAAATTAATTTATTCTAAAAATGCAAATGCTAATCAGAATATGGGTTTAAAGGAAGAAAATTTATTTGTTTGTAGCGCTGAAGTGAATTTAGGTGCTCTTTTCAAAACATTTCAACCTAGAGCTTGGGGATGGGGTTATCCAATATAGAAACCCACTTGTCATATAACTATTGTATTAGAAGAAAAAATATAAAATATCCAAATTAAATGGAATAATAATCCATTTATGTTGCAAGTAGGATACCTGGAAAAAGTACCAAAAAGATAAAAATATATGAGAAATAAAATAAATCCACTTGGTCTTAGACTTACTTTTACTCAAAACCATCATTCTATTTGGTTTGGACAATGGAATTATTCTAAAGATTTATGAGAAGATGAGAAAATACATAATTGTAAAAGGTTCCTCAAATTATGGAGGAATTACATGTATAAAAATTGTAAAAACCACTAATTTGATTAAGGTAAACATATATATCAGATTTATCGACTTATTCATTGAAAAATGGGGTCAAGCTAAAGAAAAAGATAAATAAATTGAGAAATTAAAAGGCCAAATGCAAAATATGTTTGCACAAAATATGCTCAATTTTGTGAACTAAAAAATTCTCATTTATATAGAAAAAGTTGATAAACCTTATAGAGAACCTAATATTATTGTGGAATACATTGCTATACAACTAAAGGAGAGAGTTGAAATAAGAAAAATAATGAATAAAGCTATCAAAATAGATGAAGACGTAGATGTTGAAGGTATTAAAATAAACATCAAAGGACATCTCAATGGAATTGAGAGAGCATGTAAATAATCGGCCATGCAAGGTAGAGTTCCCCTACACACCCTTTGAGCTAAAATTGATTATTTTTATTATGTGATTCAAATAATTTATGGATTATTGGGTATCAAAATTTGGATCTTTTTAAAAAATGATTAATACTTTTATACAATCTCACTGATTATAAATCATCAATTCTATAAGATCAAATAAAAATTAGATTAACCATCTTGGAGAAGTGTTATGCTTAATGTGCAACTCTCTGAGATCAATTTTTTTCCATCTTTTCTAAAATTATGGATAACTCAAAATAATAATGAATTGGTCTCTGATATATAATTAATTATAAACCCATTCTTTCTTTCATATTACTAAAACCCAATAAACTATCTAATAGATAGTTCCATCAAATGAACAAAAGACTTTCTTCCACAAAGAGACAAACAAATAAGATATATATCTCTTGAGAAGAGAAAAAGGTCTTTGGTAATGCAAAAAAAGAAAAAAAATGGAGGAACGAGAAAAGGAAAGAATGTAATCTTCTTCCTTATAGTATTGTATGGTTAATAAATCACCTCTAAAGAGTAGTGTCATAAAGCATAATAATTATCCTGATCTATTCATAATTAAATGGATTGGGTTTCTAAAAAAAGAGCTTAGGGTTAATTAATACTAAGGAAATTGATTCTTTAAGAAATGAAATAAGAGATCCATTGCAAAGGGTAGACCTAAACAACCATTTGACAGAAAGCTATGGGAATGATGGAAACTGTGACTGTATAAGATCATGTAGGAATCTTAATCATCCATTGGATAGGATGAAAAAATAAACCAAGAAAAAATTCATCTCATTAGATTCTATCTATAAATAGGCCAAATGAAGCAAATACTGGAAGAGTGAATATTCACCTATGAAATTATTATTGGGTAGTATCGATGTAAATAAAAGAAATAAATATTTATTATGTGTTTCATCAATTATAATACTATATATATATATATATATATATATATATATATATATATATATATATATATATATATATATATATATATATATATACATATATACATACATACATACATACATATATATATATATATATATATATATATATATATATATATATATATATATATATATATATATATATATATAATGTGTTATGCATATATCCATACTGTGTTATATATATTATATATACCAATTTGTCATAATTTCTTCACAAGGAGCCAGATGAGAATAAAGTTTCATATTTGGTTCTAAAATAGAGATGGGATTAAAATAGTATTATACAACCATCGACTATAACCCAAAAAGAATGAAATTTCATCACCAACATAGAGGAAGAATGAGGGGAGTAACTTCCTAGGGAAATCACATTTATTTTGGTAGATTCACTCTTTAGGCATTGGATCCTTCTTGGATAACATTTGGGCAGATAAAAGCAGGATGGCAAGTAATTACCCATTATTATCGTCGTGGTGTAACAATATGGATGTGTATATTTTTGGAAAAACCTATTAGAATTAGACATCTAAAAATACATATAGGTTTAAGGAAAGTAAAGGGGCCTCTCGAATATTGGGTATCTATCATCAGACAGAGTCAAATAATTTATGAAATAAGCATCGTATTAGAAACTCTAGGTAGAATAACTTTTCAAATTATTGCATACAAAATGCCTATACATACTCAATTTTTTTTTAGTTATCTTATATAGTACTAAACCAAAGAGATATTTATGGCTAAAAAATATTATTGTCAGAAATTATTTTTATGCTAAGGCAACAAATCTTTTAGAAGAAAAATGATTCAATCTCAAACTTATATGAATGTAGCAGACAACAGTGGAGCCCAACAATTAATGTGTATTCATGTTCTAAGAGACAATAATCAAGAATATGCTCATATTGATGACATTATAATTATTATAATTAAAGAAGCAACACCTAATATGCCCCTAAAAGAATCAGAAGTAGTTAGATCCATAGTTATATGCACATGTAAAGAAATTAAATGTGACAATGAAATTATAATATAATTTGATGACAATACAACAGTCGTCATTGATCAGAAAGGAAATCCAAAAAGAACTCAAGTTTTTGGTTCAGTTATTGAGGAATTAAGAGAATTGAATTTCATCAAAATAATATAATTATCCCTCGAAGTATTATAAATATTGATAGATCATGTGGAATTAATAAATACATTAATAAATAAATTTGTAATCCCAAGCACATTCCTTTAAAAATATAAACATGCCTTTTTATATTGAGATTGGGAATTCCTAAGAATTAGTTCATCATGGGTAACAATACAATTTATAATCTAATGACTTCTATAAGAATGCTGACATGGTAAAAAAAATAGTTTGAGTAGTATCTACTATTATGACCGATAACATTTCAAAGATCCTTCTATGAGAAGGTTTTATAGAGGATGTTAGGGAACATTGAGAAGGTAATAAATCTCTTTTGGTTTCAAATTCAAGATCTAGAGAAAGGAAGGAAAGGAGATATATAATTTCTTTAAAGTGTATTAGCAAACCTGGTCTAAGAATTTATTCTAATTATCGAGAGATCCTTAATGTTATAGGTGGAGTGGGGATCATAATCCTTTATACTTCCCAAGGAATTATGACTGATCAAGACACTCAACAAAAAAATAGGAGGTGAATTATTATGTATTTTATGGTAATTTATAATGTATTTTAAAACACAAAATAGCTATCAGACTATATATTTGTAAAATTATTTTGTAATTCTACATTAATGACAATGTTATTAAACATATTAAACAAATTCTAATTATTTGAAATAGTAGGCCAGGAAGGTTGGCAAAAAATCAATTGACTAAAAAAATTATATCATTGTCAAAGGTTTAGTTACTGAATCATTTCCCAATGGCATGCTTATAGTCCATTTGGATAATGGTGTTGATGTTTTAACATGTATTTAGGGGAAGATTTGATAAAAATATATATAAATACTAAGAGGGGATAGAGTTAAATTCAAATTAACTCCTTATGATTTAATGGAAGGACTTACAATTTTTAAATTTCCCATGAAATCTTTAAATTTTTATGATGATGATTTTGATTTTATATTTTGATCGAATATCTGATATGGAGCAATCTTGGGTAATTAAAAATAATTAAAAAAATATTCTGCTATTGTGCATGAGTCAAAAATACTAATATTATTCGAAGGTGTAGTTGTAGAAGAATTCCCAGACGGCTTGTTTATGATTCATTTAGATAATGAACTTTATGTTTTAGCATGTCTTTTAGTGAAGATTCGATACTGATTTATTAGATTACTAATAGGAGATAGGGTCAAGTTTGAATTAGCTCCCTATTGTTCTTATAGGGCAGGACACATAATTCAAATTAGCTCCCTACTATTCTTAATAGGGTAGGACAATTTTTATATTTACCACCAAATAAAAATCATGATGTTTTTGATTGAACATCTGATATGGCTCAATATTAAGGTTCATTCATTAGATAAACTCTATTTTTCATAAAATAAAATGGAATAGAATCCTAGAAATTCCTTGAAGGACCATAAATTAATGAAAATCCATGCTTCTATTCATAATTTTTTTGAAAAGTGTCACTTAGTTCATAGGTAGAAATGCCTTCTGGGAATTTGTTAAAAACCAAGACATAAACAAAGATAGGGATAATCCTTATCTATAGCAAGAAATGAATTTATAAGAAAAAATAGATACCCAATCTAGAAATTTAGATATAAATTTATAGATTTTTTTCACTATTAAAATTATAATAAATATGTATAAAATTACAAGAAAATTTGTGTCAAAAAATACAAGAAAGTTTGTGTCAAAATAACAAAAAGATTTTTTCCACGTAGAACCACAAGAACACTGCATAAAACTAAGCATTGAATACTGAAAGGAATTATTTACATTCGATCAAGTTTTCACAATACCATTGTTACTTTTATAGATATATGAGGACAAGTAATTTCTTGGTCTTCTATTGGTGCTTGTGGATTCAAAGGCATAAAAAGATGTTCACCATTTGTTTTTTAGATTGTAGCAGAAAATGGTATTCATACAGTAATGGATCAAGGTCTATTAAAACAAGTAAAAGTTATGATAAGTGACCTTAGTCTAGGGAGAGATACAAAATTACAAGACATTTCTAAAAGTGGTGTACTATTGAGTTATATATGTGACGTAACTCCTATGTCACATAACATATTTAGACCTCCCAAAAAGAGGTGTGTGTACGAATTAAATGAATATCAAGAGAAAGAAATATTTAAATTATCTATTCAAATAATAATTATGATTCAAGATGAAATATTAGTCTCTATTAATACACCACAATTGAAGTGTGTCAAATCTAGAGCAGATAGTAAGCATCTTCATTATGGTCATTTCACTCTATCTCCACTTCGTAAAGGTCAAGTTAATACAATAATTAGTGAAATAAGAAGATTTTTACTTGGGTAAGTAGAAGGAATGTGTATCACACACAATAATTTTAAAAACATAACACATGAATATTTTGTGTTAACAGGCATTGAAGTATCGATACATGAAATTTTGATGATTATGAAAGAAATTATGCTTAGAAGTGATGCATACATAATTTAAGAAGGGTATATCTATATCATTGGACCAAAAAAAAAACTATACAAGATATCATATTACCACCTTCTATGAGAATAATTGATACTACACAACATATAACTAACATAAAAAAATCAATTACCTTTGATATATCATTACAAATTAAAAAAGGCTATAGAATATTACCCAAAATCCAAATTATAATAATTCTAATTCTTAGGATGGAATTTTTCCTATATATGTTGTTGTTATCCCTATTTAAAATGTAAATTATAGTATTTATTCCTATTAGAGTGGAAATGAGATACAAAAAAAAAAATCTTAAAATATGGACGAATGGATGATTAGATCCTAACAAGGCACTTTACAAATCTTGTCAAAATTTGATTGACTTTTTCCTTCCTTTTTTGTATGTAGAGGGGGAAAACATCAATGGAATAAATAGTCTAAGTGATAATCTGAGTCCTTCCGTACCTCCTTTGCATATATCGACTGATACGAAGAGAATCATTTTCGACCAAATTTATATTGACCAATTAAATTTCTCTACTAGGATATATAACTACCTCAAAAAGGCCAATATATATACATTATCAAACCTATCAAATTATAGTCAAGAAGATTTAATGAGAATTAAACACCTTAGGGAACAATCTATTAAAAAATATTAGAATTTCTATGAAATATTGGAATTGATTAACCCGAGAATAAGGGTTAGATTCATGAAATGGCTCTATTTCATCCATTCAATCCCTTTTTCTAAGTTATTTTTAAAATTAAATTGGAACATATCCCTTTGACATTATTTATTATATACAAATATATTTATTTGAAATTTGAGAAAATATATCTAGGGAGAGATCATTTATCTTGAAGCAACTACTCCCTAGATAAAAGATTTTTTTTTTTTTTTTTTTTTTTTGAGATTCAAATATTCTAAATTAGATCAAATTGGAAAATAACAAGAGTTAAAGATTCATTAATGGGTAACATTTCCCTAATAGCTAACCAAAGAGATATTGCAGTACTGATTATGAATACTTTTATAGCTATTGGATGATGAAATCAATTTTCAAATTGATTCACATTCTCTAAAAAAGGGACTATCAAGAGTCCTATAGGTATTGAAGCCATTAAAATAACACATAATAATGTATTAGGTACTATATGAAGTATTTGAAATATGGGGAAAAAAATACCATTTGGGTAATATTTTTGAAGGAGTTGCAAATGGATTTGTCGGTTTACCAATCATTGATAGTTATTGAACCACTAACCCTATGGTACATGCAATAGTACTTTAAATTACTAATGGAAAAATATATAGTAGATCATTGGGCTAAGCCAGCTCTCCATAATAATTATGTCCTATGCCTGTAGATAATTTACCCCTTAATACAGGATCATTCAAGTCAATTTTCTTTGTTATTGGGATAAGTAGATTTTTATAAAATCTATCCCCCAAAATAATTAAACATGCCAATTTTGATCATCCAGATCAAATAATAGCTTAATTCAAAATAATAAAGGGCATATCGTCAGTAATAAGAATTACAAAGATCTATATCATTCTTGATAATTTTATTATTTTGTATTAAGTGCTCAATACCCAAATAAAATCATAAATTTGGTCATGATCAATATGCATTTTGGACCATCTTATTCCTTGTAATTCATGTTTTATCCTGACCTACACAATTTTTTTGCATACAAGGTATTGAATTATTACTGGTCTAGCCTTTCTATTTCCTTAGACCCCTTCTTTTAATCTAATAGTTTACCCTATGGAAATACAAGGGAAATGCATGTATTCTCATACTATAAAAAGTAAAGGACAAGTAATAAGTTTTACTTATTATGTTTTTAGCATTACCTAGATCTTGTGAAGCCTAATTCAGAATCGATCATAGAAATACCTTTCTTGGGATGCAAAAAAGTGCCCGTGCCTTTTCTCCAAGTTCTAAACTTCCTTTTCTGGGAAAAAATTGGGATAGAGACACATTTTTTATTAATATTTATATATTATATTGAAGAATGTATCTGCATGGCCTAAATAATAGTTCAAGTCACACACTCCCATAATCTATTTTCTCCATCTAAGATGAGTATATACTTCAATTATTTGTATTATATAAAGAATAATTAA
>JARHVA010000084.1:8332500-8365000 GCA_037957365.1 Torreya grandis
AATAAGGTTTTCCCATACGTTCATCACAAAATACATCTAGATCCTAATATACCTAATGATATATAGCTGCTAAAAGCACAAGCCATAAAACACAATATGTGCCCTGGCCACACCTTCATAACTCCAAATACCTATATTAGATATAGTTCATCCAATTATAATCCATCCACCCCATGGATCATTTATTCCTAAATGATTCATAAAAGGTATAATGAACATACCTTGTGTCCACATTGGATCAATAATAGGATCAGATGGGTTGAAAATTGTTAATCCGTAAAGAGCCATTGAATTGGCCTAAACCAACAACTGAATTTTTATGCATTATATGTATAATGATTAATCAGCTAAGATCATTCAATATGATAGTATGGACATGATACTAAGTCAAACCCATGAAAATACCCCTTTATCAAAAAAATTAGACACTATGTAACTTTCTCACATTAGAGAATATTATGCTATGTAGTGAACAAATATTCAAGAACATTAATAGAACAGTTAAAGTATGTTCAATATATCAATGAGAAGTGGATATATTTTATCATTTATATGTACCAATACATAATGTGGATATAGGTACGATTTCTATCAAACAAGTAAAATAAATTACTTAACAAAAAAAGTATTTTGAAAAGCAAGTCCGATGATTTGGTTTTATCGCTCATTTGGGGTTATAATCTATCTTTGTTTGTGTGTGTGTGTGTGTGTGTGTGTGTGTGTGTGTGTGTGTGTGTGTGTGTGTGTGTGTGTGTGTGTGTGTGTGTGTGTGTGTGTGTGTGTGTCTATATATATATATATATATATATAATATTTTTTTTATGATAAATCCCAACTTACCCTCTATTTTTGTGCCTTTGACAAGCTTTTTTTTCTGATAATTAAAATGGGTTTTCTTTATTTCTATATTAAAAATGATGGGATTTTATGAATTTGATCCAATCATATTTCATATTCTTATCTCTCAATCATAGAATAAGTATATTTATTTTGGATAATATAAGATAAATACTTATTTTACACATGAACAAAATAGATCTAAATAGATATTCATCTTTATTTAGATCTACTCATATATTGATGAATATATGGAGATATATCATAGTGTATATACATCATAGATATAATCTATGGATAGAGTCTAAATGTATATGATATGCATATAATATATTTTTATATGCATATCATATATAAGGCATGTGTGAATGAATAATTCTTTTTTACTTAATACAATGTGAATAAAATACATTTGTAATATAGAGAGTGTTATTTATACTTGACTTCTGTAATGAAGTATGTATTATAAGGATCAATTCCCCCTCTAAAAAAAATGGCATGGGAAAAGAATAAGAAAAAATATCTATAATAGCTATAGATATTTGATATTTCATTTTCTACTGAGATGCTTATATGTATATGGCTAGTTTATTAATATAGCTAATTTGTGAGAGTGATTTTGGGAGTCAAAAGAATAAGTTTTTGGCCTCTCCCTCAACATAAATAGGATGTAATTTATTATGAATCATCAATCCAAATGGATTTGGATAGAATCCATAATAGGGTCTTGAAAGATAAGCAATTTTTTTTGCTTGTATCCTTTTTTTTGGTTTACTAAGATTTTTCTTGGTCAAAATTTCAAGTTACGTTGGTAGGAACTTGATACCTTTATTGTCATATCAGAAAATAATTTTTTTTCCACAAGGAATTTTAATGTGTTTTTATGGTATTGCAAGTCTTTATTATCTCTTATTTATGGTGCACAATTTTGTATAATGTAGTTAGTGGCTACAAAAGTTTGAGGAAAAAGAAAGAATTGTATGTCTTTTTCATTGGGGATTTCTTAGAAAAAAATCATTGTATTTTACTTTAATTTATTATGAATGATATTTAGGTGATAAAAATGGAAGTTCAAGAAGGTATTTCTCCTCATCATGTTCCTTATATGGACACAAGGGGCCAACAAGACATCCCCTTAACTCATGTTGAATAAAATTTGACCTTGTATGAAATAGAACAAAAAGCTACTGAATTAGCCCATTTTTTTGCATTTATCCATTGAAGTATTTTTAAATGGGGTCTTCTTGAACACAAAAATATAGATATGAGAATAAATGTTAATAAAATATTTTTCTGAGGGGGGGGGGGGAGGGAAGATCATACAGTATGTTGATTTCCACCAACATGAAATGGTACTTATAGAAGCATACCAATATTCTTTGGTAGTTTAAAAAACCCTCCATAGCATTATTTTTATTTATTAAGGGCTGATAGATACAATTATCAAGAGGATACAATTATAGTAATTTATATAATCCATTTTTATATAATTACTTATTACTAATATATACTTTTTTTTACATATGTGTACAAAATTAAATTAGAAGGTTTAAACTCCCATACCTACCAAAGCCTTTTGGAGTGTTGAATTGATTATTATTAGACTTAATTTATCAAATAGATATATAAATTTTATCCTATAAGGTATTTTTTTAACCACTTGTGACAATCAACATCCATCTCTTTAATTCAAAAAGTATTTTTTAAAGACTTATGTTATTGCTCTTTCCTTTAGGAAAAAATCAAATAAGAAAAGCATTAATAAATTAGCCCAAATAAAATCACTTTTCAAGTGGTTGATCTGGCTAAGATTAATTTACCTTTTACTCTACTTCTCATTTGGATCAAACTATCCCTCATTCAAAAGATATTATATCTCGGGGTCGAAGAATTATGCATTAGATCATTCTATGGATCCATACCTTATTCTATAATTCATACATAGTTTAGATTTTGGATTGAGATAATGAGACAATTGAGTTCATTAGTGATTCATGAATTGGAAGTGGCCAAATATAAATAATTGTCTTTTATACCATATCTCGCATGTTTATTAGTACTACCTTGGGGAATTTCAATTTCATTATAGAAAGGTTCAGTCCTATGTTACAAATTGGTGGAATAATGGTCAATCCAAGAATTTTTTTAATTATCTACAAGAAGAAAATGCTCTAGGAAAATTTGAGAAAATATAAGATCTATTCATGTTAGAGAGAATGATAGAAGATTGTTTGGAAATGCATTCACAATATATTTGTATAGAGATGTAGAAAAAAATGATCCAATTGGTCAAAATATATGATCAAGATTGTATACAAATCATCTCACATTTATTAACAAATATAATAGGTTTTTTATTTAAGTTTTTATCTCATTATATATAAGAATAAACTTGGCATTCTTAATTCTTGGATCCAAGAAGTCTTATATAGCCTAAACAATACAATGAAATCTTTTTCCATTCTTTTAGCAATCGATCTATGTATTGGGTTTCATTCACCACATGTTTGGGAATTGATGATCGATTTGATATTTAAAAATTATGGATTTGGCCATAACAAATGAATAATATCTAGTCTAGTTTCAACTTTTCTAGTTATATTAGACATAATTTTCAAATATTGTATCTTTTGACATTTCAGTCATACATCTCCTTCACTTGTAGTGATTTATCATTCGATGAATGAATCACAAATAGGTTTATCACACAATTAACTATTTTTTTTCCATATACATTCATAATAACAAATTTATTTACTACTTTTTTATATTTTTAGGGTGATACTTCTTGTTTTTTAGCTTTGGGTTTAATAAAGTATCAGAATTGCAAACAAGTAAATATGATAGCTACTTACTCCCACTTATTGTTCAAATAAAATATTTGGAACCAAAAATTAAACATGAAAAATAAAAATTCTTATGATGACTAGGTGAAAAAGTGGATAACTCAATCAATTTTCATCTTGATCATGATACATATAATGATTTAGACATCTATTGTGAATGCATACCCCATTTTCTCATAGCAAGGTTATGAAAATCCTCAAGAAAGGACTGGATGTATTGTATGTGCCAATTGTCATTTAGATAAAAAAACCTATGAAGATCAAGGTTCTATAGTCTATGATTCCCAATATTATATTTGAAGTAGTCATTAAGATCTCATATGATAAGCAAATAAAAAAAATTCTTTCTAATGATAAGAAAGGAACTTTAAATGTAGGAGTTATTCTTATTTTACCTGAATGCTTTGAATTAGCTCATCTAGATTGTATTTATCCTGAAATTAAGTAAAAAATAGGTGATCTTTATTTTCATAACTATTAGCTCAATCAAAAAAATTGTCATAATAGGTCCTATTCTTGGTTAAAAAATATAGTGAAATTATGTTTCACATCCTTTCACTAAATACTACAACTAATAAAGCAGTCAACTTATTGATATATCCCATATATGTGAGTGGTAATAGAGGAAGATGAAAAATTTATCATGATGCGAGCAAGAGATATAATATAGTATATAATGCTTCAACAATAAGTAGAATAATTAAAATTGCACATAAATAAAAGAGAAGATACCAAATAACTATTGATAATTCATCAGATGGTTGACTTTTGACCTCTTGGACTATAAATTATTGTCTTAGAAGGTGAATTCATCAAGGCAGGTCATTCATTAATGAATAATCCCAATGTAAGTGGATTTGGTTAAGAAGATACAAAAATAATACTTTAAGATCCTTTACGTGTTCAAGGTCTTTTATTGTTTTTAGCATCTATCATTTTGGCATAGATATTTTTGGTTCTTAAGAAGAAATAATTTGAGAAAGTTCAATTAGTTGAGATTAATGTCTAGTTGAATATAATTAATGTGTGAACCCTTAAGTTGAATAAAATATTTTAATTTTCATCTTGTCAATGATTAATGTAATCATATATGTAATAATTAAGTCATACCCCTTCATAGATGTAGAGCTTTTCATTCTCTCTCTCCTTCTAGTCAATTATATATATATATATATATATATATATATATATATATATATATATATATATATAAATTTGACTAGAAGGAGAGAGAGAATGAAAAGCTCTACATCTATGAAGGGGTATGACTTAATTATTACATATATGATTACATTAATCATTGACATATATATATATATATATATATATATATATATATATATATATATATATACACCTCTTGAGCAATGAGTGAGACTTGTCGAACAGTTCCAAGTAATATATGACATGATGTAGTTATATACATGTCATATTTTGATCATCTTAATCTATCATATCCAAGATAAATGATCAAAACATAAATATAAGGAGGAAAAAAATTCAACAGTATTGACTTAATAATCTCCCTCATTTTATCATTTATCTTACTCCTTGAAAAGGTAAAAAATTACATAGTTTTTTTCCATTGTCTCCTCAAAGTAAGAGGAGTTCGTTCATTTTTTAATCCCATTCTTCCATGTTGTAATGAAATTTTTGAGAAAACGAATAGAAAAGGCAATACTTCTCATTGAGAAAATGGGGCCAAGCCTATTTAGTAAATTAAACATTTGAATGAAATAGTTTGCTTCTTTTTTATTCTAATAATCCTTGTTATTTTCTTATAACTAAAAAAAATCTATTCTTTATTTTTTTTCAAACTTCCACAAATTTTTTGGAATCTCTTAGAAATGAAAAAATAGTTGAGAATATTATGCATAAGAAACGTTAATTTGTGATTTTTTTGTTTGGAAGATTGATCCAATTCTCTTTATAAAAAAATAGTCATAGTATTTATATAAGTGTCCAACTATGAATCTATAAAGAGATTTAATTTATTTCAAAAATAAAGAAAGATAAGACCTTACCATTCTTTGAGTTCAAAAAAGGGCAAGGTCTTA
Source organism: Torreya grandis (assembly GCA_037957365.1). NCBI lineage: Eukaryota > Viridiplantae > Streptophyta > Pinopsida > Cupressales > Taxaceae > Torreya > Torreya grandis. The sequence goes on from JARHVA010000084.1 coordinate 8,338,241, forward strand.
TACTTATTTTTTAGTTTTCACTTTCATGTGTATGGTGTTCCTTATAGATATGAAATATATTTCATTACTATAGGGATGATCCTAATTTGGAATAAGAACCATATAAAAAGATACTTATTAAACCAATCATGGGAATACCAGTTAAAGTACCTATCAAATAAAGAGGGATCCTTCCAATGGTATCAACCATTTCTACTACTCCCTTTCAAATTTTATTAAGTAGTCATGCTCAAGACATAAACAATCTTATATATTATGAGTATTAGATCTCTCTGAATTAGGAGAGAAAGAATATTTTCATTGTTCTTAATTGAAAAAGTAATTAGAGAATAGAACAACAAGTACAAAATTAAGTAACAACCCCCAATCAAGGTTGGTATGATTTAATTAAACATATTTTTCATTTAGTTTTTATTGTGTCATAAATAGCTTCGTTATTTAGTTTATATAGATTTTATCATTGTATGAACTGCATTGTTGATATTGATCACGAGAAAAAAAATTGTTGGTATAGTTAGTCCATGAACAGCCAACCATCTCACTATAAAAACTAAATAGGTTCTATCTATAGTCATTATTACCTCCTAAAAATATCTATATCTAGTAAATTCATCGAGTTTCTCTAATGAATCAAAATGGCTAGTTACTAATGGAACCTCTTGTTGACTTTTTGTGAAATACTCATTCGATTGAGGACTCTTGAAGACATCATAATCTAAACTCATACTGACAAATAACCAACATGAAATTAATAGGGAAGGTATAGTAATGCTATGAATAACCTTATATATAATACTATTAATAATGTCAGTAAAATCACATTCTTTCATATTCCTAGACATGCTAAACTCCATATAATATTGTAAAGTCAAGGGGAAATTGATCCCATGAAAGAAAGAGATCAGGAAATCAAAAACTATTGATATGTTATATAATCCTTGTTAGATTTTCAATATTATACCAAGGTTATATTGGAAGTATATTAAATCAATATAACTATCCTTATTCTAACATAGCAATACAATTGTGGCTAATATCAAAAGTGGGTGGGATAGAAGGATCTTGCTACTACCAGTTATTCTAACTATGTTTGTTCAAATGAATCCATCTCTTTACTTTATTTTCATTGGATAAAAATTATAGAACCCCATATGTTTCATTATAGTTCTAATAGGAACCTTATCTCCATATTGTAACAATTGTATATATGGATTATAGGGAATTTAAGCAGTAATCATTGTAATGGCTTTTACATGGGTGGATATATAACTAGAATACATTCATGTCACTTCAAGAAGTCATTCATTAGTTTTAATATATGGTGTATTTCCAAGAGTATCGCAAGTGAAAATTTTCCATGAACTTAATGACTCAATAACATAGCACTTTAGGTGTGGATGACCAAATTTTATGAATAAACTAGTAAATAGTGGAATATTATTATGATTGAATTGTAGATATGTTAAATATAATACGAGTTATTCCTATTTTATTTTCCAAAATAGACAGGATGGAATATCAACCTTTCCTTGCATTACTAGACTTAAGAAATAATATGGAAAAAAGTGAATCCATCTATAAATTATATGCGTATGAATGAGCCAATTTTTACTTTACTTAGTTTTAGTAGAGGTTTATTTCATTCAAATAGACCGGTCCTGAAATAATGTTAGGTGATCTAATTAGAATCATTATCAAAATCATTCATTTCATATTTATTATAAATAATATCATGTTCGATAATTTGTCGAGTAGTTACATAATTGGTATTGGTTTTATTAATGGGTTCCTCCATAGATTGGAAGATTGGATTTCCACTTATTCAAATAAATGAATAGAATATCTTTTTTTGTCTATTTCATCCATGTTTGTTGATAACATTCATACATATCATTAGATATAAAATTAACAAATTGGTATCAATTCATACATGTACCATTGACTTTTTAACTTTGACAATGATATTATTTCCCATAAATGGAGAATATTTAGGTAATTACTTGATAAAGATATTTATCAATCATATTTTTTCCCATTGAGTCCTTTTATGCCTACTATTATTAGTTATTTTGGTTTTTTATTCACTTTGATTATTTTCACCTTAGTTATATTCATTGGTTTAATTAATATATGACTTATTTGAAATTAATTAAAAATAAAAACATCTTCATTCACTTCATTATTTTCTAACTTCTCTATTTTCTTGATATTCCTAGTGAATTTGAGGTACTATCCAGGGTAGCTATTATTCTATACTTTTTTTTCAATCAATATGATTGAAGTTTTGTTATCTAGAATTGTGTTAATTCTAATTCTTATAAATTTGGCTGGATTATCCATAACTGCATATTTGTAGTATCGACATAGTGATCAATTAGATATTTGAGAACTTTTTTTAATCATAAATGGGTCTACTTATGATTCTAAGAATCAAAATCCATTACCATTCTAGTTTAAATGAATGGTCAATCAAGAATATTGGAAAAATAAAAATCATGATCATGCTCTATAATATTTAAACCTATGGCATCAGGTTTTGGAGACCTACATTCTACTAAACTAAACTAAGAGCACTTTCTTATAAAAAAAAGAAAGGGCCTTTTTACTCTTAAAACTAACCCAATCAGTGATTGTTGATGTTCTAGTGAATTTATATCACTGGAGATCTTTTTTTAATTTCATTCAATAAGAAAATAACTAGGTAGGGATGATAGGATTTGAAGCTATGACATTTTTTACCCAAAACAAACTTGCTACCAAGCTTCACTACATACCTTTTATTAACAATGTTCTATACTTATTACATACCTTAAACTAACCTAATAAAACTATTATTAATAACTTAAACTAAATATTATTAGTTATTAATATTAATGAAGATAATTTTTAATATTAATATATTTTGATTTTATGAGATATAAGGAGTTAGCTACAATTATATGCACTATCTTATTCGAGAGTAGGATTGTCAAATGACGTATATGAAGGAGAATCTAGTTGGATAAAAGAGGCTAAAAACTGCATTTGAACTACCCAAGTTCCCCAACCATAGTGTGTGTTCATGATTTTACATCAAATGAATTATTTATACACAATTAGGATACAGATAGTGTAGAGTAAAAAATTGATCCTATAAGGGAAATTGTAGCTGAGCCAATTCTAACTCATACTGAACTAACACTTTTTCTTCCACTTCAATGTAATTTCATGGCCCAACTTGGTATGCCTAGTGGACCTATCATTCATAGTGGACATAATACAATGAAAATGTTATTAATCAAGTAGCTATCATGCCCCACATCATGGGTATTATTGTTGGAAGCACAGGAGGTAGAATATAAGGTGGCAGAGGAGGAAGTGGTGGACTTCTCCCTTAAGGAATAGGATCTAGGGGTTCTCAATAGCCACTGACAAAAGCACCTCAACTGAAAACATTATATTATGAAATGATGTTTCACCTACCTAAGTATTAGGGCATGGAGAATGCTATGGAGCATGTCCATAAGTATGAACTCATTTATAGGGAATTAGGCATAATTTATATTGAGCGAAAGGCCAAAAAATTATAACCACACTTTTGAAAAGAGCACATAAGTGGTACATGAATTTAGACCCTCAAAAAGTGGTAATTGACTATGATCAACTAAACATAGTATTCCTTTAGGAATTTGACATTCTTGAATTTGAGTAACAAAGTATTGTCATGTTAAAAGATATAACGTATAAGCTTACTGAAAGTGTACAGGAGTATGATACATGGTTCAAAATACTCTTGTCAAAACTTTCATTTGAAATTAATGCTACTTAGCATGACCAATGATTCATGGGAGGTTTTTTACTTCCATTTAGACTAACACTATCTCAAAAGACATTTACTAGCCTATGTAAAGCCCTGGAAGCCACACTCCATGATAAAGTTATTGGGAGTATTGGCACTAGAATCAATCCTTTCATAGAAACCCAAATAGCTTCAATGATATCACAACTAGAAAAATTGACTACATATAATGTGTACTACACTCATAATGGTCTTTGGTGTACTGATTATGAGTCTATAGGTCATAATTGAAGCAACTACCCATGCAACAACATTCATGATGTACTAAAGCAGTCATATGAAATCTACCACAAAGAGCATGATGTATGCTCATGTCCCCTCTTATAGTGTGAAACACATTCTAAAGTGTCTAAATACTAAAAATATTATGATGCCTACACCCATGACACAAATTATTTCCAATTAATTAATGATATAGATGAGGCATGCATGCATGGTACATGCCAAACCTCTATTTCCAAAAATCAAGATAATAGTGGATATATTGGATAAGGCCAAAGATGAGGACCAGGAGGTGGTTATTTCCCACTAAGAATGTATTATAAGTGTGTATCTCTATATCACTATCAATGATATTGTCTAGTTTACCCAACATGTTCTTTTTGTAAAAAAGAGCATCAGTTTGAAGAATGTCTTGACCTATACACGACCATCACTAAGGAAAGAAATGAAAAATGTGCAATTATGATTCATATTCAAAAACCTCATGAGTGGCCACATTTTATCACCCCACCAACCCAATAGGTGAATATCAATACATGTAGTGATGGAATCTCAGTCTACATCTACTTGTATTGAGAAGATACAATATGAAGAGCCTCATGAAAGGAAGTATCCAGATGCCCAACAATGTAAATATGTAATCCAAGATACTATGACATTGGTATAGGAACCACAAAGAGTAATATATTTTTTTAAAGACCAAGAATTAACACAATGTGTTGATCTACAAAAGGCCATAGAACCTCAAAACATGACATGAAATGATTTCTAGGAACTTTACAAGCATATGTTGGATGAGGAAATTATTCCATAATTGAGTAATTGCCTTAAAAATCGAGGACAAACACATACTTATGATCAACCTCAATTGATTCAGCTAACTAAGGATCATCAATTGAATCATGTTTAATGACAAGATCCCCTTATTCCTCTTAGCCCTCAAGAGGACAAGGAAATACTGGTGAATGATGCCATCAATGTTTGGGTCATTTGAGATATATTAGTTGACACTAGTTTTGAGGTTAACATCTTCACAAAGGATTCATATCACAAAATGGAAAGTCCAACATTGCAATCATCACTATACATATTATTTATGGTTAATAAAACTCATGCTCTTCTAACTGGTATCGTTAAGAATGCAATAGTAAATATCCTTTGAGTGCCTTTCAAAAATCATTTTCAGATTCTTAAGTTATCTAAGGTAGATGATTTTCCATCTCTATTTGGGCAACCTTGGTGCTATGCAAATAATGCAAACTTAATATTCAAAAAGTGCTACATCATTTTTGTGAATATTAATCAATGCATTGTTATTCTATTGGATCAAACCCATGGTCCCCCATATTATAGCTTATTAATGTGGAATAAGATATTAACCACATTTATAATGTCATATATAGATATGGGGAACATCATGATCCTACTCCTGATGACATCCTCTGATGGATGTACACTCAGTCCCTTTCTAAAACTACAAGTAATGTTTGTAATTGTTGGGCCCACAGTGACCATAACCTCAGTAGAAGAGTGTGTGGTGTCATTGGTAGTTGTGAGATTGCTCTACACTAGTATCATAAATGCCATAGACTTGTTCACCTTGTTATTGGAAAAATCATGAAAAGACTAGTTATAGATGCACCATTAGGAAGACTTTATGAATTTCCTCATTTTAATGGACAAATGGAAGTCCATGACTTCATCTAGTTCCTTGAAGACTTTTATAACTCTGATAATGATCATATGTGATTATTGGTTCACATTTTTTATAGCACAATCACAAGGTGGTGGCAAACCCATAATGAGTGACTTATCTATTGGGATCAACTATGTTGTACTTTGCATTACTATTTTCATCATGACAATTGAGTTTAGGGTAAATCAGCTATATCAGAGGATGAGCACCAGAACCACACATAAAAACTTGTGAATCTATATGGAGGACTGAAGAGTCTTTCTTGCCAGAGTACCTATGGGTACATGATTTTTATATAACTTTACAAACTTAGGATAGAGTATGTTATGTTCATGAAGAATGACCTATGGGTACCCATTTTTAGCATATGTTGAAAGAGAGAATGAACTTGACATTATATTATTCATCTTTGAGAATGGATTTGTGCCTCACACTCCAAGCTATGTGTGAAGTAGTTATTGGTGACCCTAGTCCCATTTAAAATCATCTAAGATATATACATAATGTCCCAAAATAAGGTTTAGTTATCTTTAATGATCTATCTAAATAACCCTTTCCTCTGTCAGACCCTATCTTTGATCAAGAATGTCATGAAGAGATATGCATACAAAAGTAAAAACTAGTATTTTAGGTAGATGAAAGTGAATGTTCTAACCCACTTTATCCATTGGAAAATCATTTATATAGCCATAAATATTATGGCACACAAAGTGTTCATGATATTGGTTTTGATGTAGAACACCCTTACTCAGAACCTCTTCAAACTATCCATCACAACATCAACATAGAAGAAGCACCAAAAATAGATACCATAGGTAACTATTAGACTAACATATAGGTTTCAAAAATATTAAAATTGTTAAAATAATACCAAGATGTCTTTCTAAGAAGTTATAGTGAGATGAAAGGTGTTCATCTATTTCTAGGCAAAATGCATATCAAACTTGTTAACGGTTCTCAAATAGTTATGAAAATTATAAATAAGATGAATCCAAACTTATGTGTGCATGTGAAGGAAGAAATTGATAGTATGTTACATGCCAGGGTGATAACCCTAGTTGATGAGTCTAAACAAGTAAGTCCCATGGTCATAAGTATAAAAAAATATGGATTTATTAGGATTTGTGTTGATTACTATATACTTAACACAACTTACATTTTTAATCCCTTACCAACACTATTCACAAAAGAAATCCTTGAAGGCATTTCTAGGTGTGAAATTTACACTTTCAAAGATGGGTTTTCTGGGTACCATCAGGTCTAGATCATTGAGAAGGATTGACCTAAGACTATGTTTGCCATTGAATGGTGATCCTTGGAATATACCATCATGCCTTTTGGGTTGAATAACATAGCTTTTATATTTTCCAATTTAGGCATTAAAGTCTTTAAATACTTCATCCATAAATTCATTCAGGTTTACTTGGATGACTGGATAGTATATGTCTTGGTATAGGATCATTGTTTTAATCTATGGCTCATGCTTGAGTGTTGACAAGTATTAAAAACATCACTAAATTTAAAGAAGTGTCTTTTTACTACACCTTTTGGTGTTCTTCTAGGTCATATTATTTTCAAGGATGGACTTTTTGTAGACCCATAAAGGTAGCTTTCATTATTCACCTCCCAGTGACAAAGTCTCATTGGGAAATTCATGCCTTTCTAGGACATACCAAGTATTATCAAAAATTCATAGGAGGATATAAAAATATTACCACACCTTTTAAGGAACTCTTAAAACATAACAAACACTTCATTTGGTCCCTTGCTAGGAATCCTTTGAGGGCTTAAAAGACAAATTGGTCACTACTCTGAGTCTATAGTTCCCTAATTGGATAAAACCATTCAATGTCCATGTTGATTCCTTTAGAATGGTCATTGGTGTTATCTTTACATAATCAATTTAATGTCACCTTGATTAACCTATCTCTATTTCTAGTAGAAAACTTACTTGAGCTGAGAGGAATTACACCATCATGGAGCGTGAAGCACTTTAAACGGTTTATGTTATGCAAAAATTTTGACAATACCTTTTGGCCACTCTTTTTGTATTCTATACAGACCCTGAATCTTTAAAATATTTGGTAAAAAAACCTATGTTACATGGTCACATCTTCCACTAGATAGTATTGTTTCAATCATTTCAATTCTCTATTATGGTCAAATTAGGAAAAACTAATTGTGATGTTGGCTATCTTTCTCAAATTGATTTCAGAGAACCATCACATGTTATTGAAGATGACCTTCCTTATATAAAACTATTTCATGTTTCTTATGTTCTTGGATAATTATAAGGTATTTCAACTTTCTTAACTAATGGTTCAGTACCTGATTATCTGATTTCATAGGTTAAGAAACAACTCACATTCTGCACTACACCTTTTTAACTTATTAGAGGGGACCTCTACAATCTTGGCTAAGATGAAATTATTTGATGATATGTCATGAAACATGAGCACTCCAAAGTAATTAAATAAGTTCATGAAGACATTGTAGATGGACACTATGTTGAGGAACCTATTGCATGCAAGGTATTATTTATTGGACTATGGTGGCCTACCCATTTTCAAGATGCCAAAATGCATGTCAAATGTGATATTTGTTAGTGTGTCGGAAAACCAAGTCTTTAAGATACCATGTTGTTACATCCTATTATATCTCAAGGACCATTTAAAAAGTGGGCCATTTATTTTATCAGCCCAATCAATCTAGTGGGATGATGTACAAGTTCCCATTTTATCATTACAACAACTGATTATCTCACGTGCTAGGCTGAGGCCATATTAATAAGGGATTTTACTATTACTACTACTATGCACTTCATATGGAAAAATATCATTACTTATTTTGGCTTCCCATTAATTTTTACTAATGATCATAGTACACATTTCCTCAATGAAACTATCTGCATCTTACTTGATGAGTTTATGATTGCCCATCACAAAATAACACCATATCATCCCCAAGCCAATGCCAATATTGAGGCATTAAATAAAATCTTAAGCATAACACTTACAAAGATTTCTAATATTGGCTACACTGACTATGATGATAAAGTGTCTAAAGTACTTTGGGCTTATCAAAAAACCTATAAGCACCTGAACAAGAACACACCATTTAATCTGGTGTATGACATAGAAGCATTTTTTCTAGTTGAATTCTTAGTACCATTCCTTTGTATTACATGCATTGGATAATTATATGAGGAATCATCATTAAAATCACATTTGGATGCTTTGTTTCAATTATATAAAGTCCATTTCCTTACTTATTAGAGTCAAGATGTGGAGAAAAAAAACAAAAGGCATGGCATGATCACCACATTAAGCACAAAACATTTACCCCTGGAATGAAAGTCTTGCTCTATGACTCCAAGTTCATGCATCATTTTGGGAAACATCATATTCACTTGGATGGTCCTTTTATTATTCATAGCATTCACCCTATCAATGCTTTCTATTTACAAATATTGGATGGCCAATTTTTCCTTGGACATTACAATGGTGGTCAACTATAGCCATATTTAACTACTTAAGAGTATAATTTTTGTAACAATAAGGCTTATGCCATTAGTTTAGGATTGCCTATTGTCAATAAAAATACTACCTTAGTTATGTATAACATTTATTTTATAAAAGGTTTGTTTATTTTTGTACTTTTAATTTTGTAGAGGACCATGACACACTTCTAGTGTGGGGTAAGAGGTAATAAATCCATTCATGTTGAAGATGCACACTCAACTTAAAGCATGAAATTTGAACAACCCTAGGCTAAGAGACTCCCACTGAATAGTTTGAAAATTCAAAAAATTGAATAGATGTCTTCCACTTCAAAGAAAAGTGTGGGACAAGATGTGTCATTAATATGAAAGGAGTAGTAGTTGCAATAAGTGTGCCAACATCATGACAAGACAATACCACTAAATGCAATTATGGTGAGAAGCAACAGTAAAAGAATGGTGGCCATTATAAATGAATTATTTACAAAAAGTGATGGTAGAAATGAAGGGGGTAGTAAATGCAAGTTACCCCCTCAAACCTATAAAAATGACTTGAGAATTCATTTTAACTTTTACCCTTGATTGCATTTGAGTTCTATAGATTGGAAGAACAAACTAAGTCTAGGGGATTCCAAAGCAAGTGCAAGTTCAAATCATTGAAATCCCATGAATAGATATTGTGAAGTATATTAACATAGTAATCAAGCACAAACTAACCTTGAATCATGACTTAATATAGGGTAAAATGGTAGTTTTAGGTTATAGAGGTAGATATCTACCATTAAAGAGCAATAAATTAGGAAAAGCCATGTCATCTACAATGCAAACACATATTCATTTGGGAATGTTGGATGTTCATGCCTCACCCTTTAGGATCCATGGATTGTGATGCAGCCAAAGAAGAAGGCCTTAAGAAGTGATCCATTACAAACCATACCAGAAGAGTAAGTACCACTTATTGGGGGGAAGTAGTGTTAATCAAATAAATAACACCTAAAGAACAAGTATAGCATGTAAAAGGTAAAGAATTTAGGATGATGTACAAGGCAAGGAAGGCATAATAACCTCCACCCCCACCATTTATGATAGAAGAGATATAGTAACCAGAGATGGTGTTGTATATTGAAAATTGGGTATCAAAATTACCCTCATGTATCATATTTGATTACAACCACTATTAACTAGGAAATGAGGTTGAGTTGAAAAAAGACTATCGGGTTAAACACTAGAACACCAAAAATTAATTGGTGTATGATGTCAAAATTTTCAATACCTTAGAATATATAAGGATATTTGAGTTATTCAACCTTCCATAATTTTGAAAACCTATAGAATAAATTAAATTTTTACTCTTGCACTTCCATGAGGAATAATTCTACTTTGATGGGTACAATATGAAGATTACACTTGAGAGAATAAAAAAGGTGTTAGGATTATAATGCTCCTGCATGGGTGTGGATTTTGACTTAGAAGACTTAACTAAATTCAAGAATAAAAAAATGATGCTCATGTACCATAAGTAGGGACATTCCATACACATCAAAACCCTACAATATCTTACCCTCTAGGTAGCCACGTATATCATCATGACCAAGATCAGTGTCACTAGTTATTAGGAAGAGGTGGATATGTCTCACCTCTACATCTTTCACTAGGTTACTGAGGGTCTAAAATACAATTGGGAAATGTATTTTTCCCATAATATCATGTAGGATGCTAATAATACCCATTGAATACCAAGCCATAGGTTTTTATGGTGGTATTTTTTTTGTTAATGGTATTTGGTGAGATCGGTATCCTAGACTATACCTCAGGTGAGCTGAAGTGGGCATAGCTACTTGAACATAAGTCCCATACTAAGTGATATAAGGTATTGACATGGATTGGTCATATCTCCCCTACATATAATAATAATATGAAGTTGTGGTATGAGGGCTTGAAGGAGGCCTTTGGGAAAAAATGGCACATTCCTAAAGACTTGCTCGTCTAGGTTAATGAGAAAGCCCAGTTTGTTGTAAATCAAAATTTCTCTTTATCATGAATCAAGATGGTATTTTATTAATAAATTTTATCTTGGTTGAAGCTACCCTATTCCTTTATATATTGGTAATTCATTGATTTAGTGAATCACATTTTTTATGCATAACCTCTCACCCTTGAAGCATACCTAATTGACTTGGAGATTCACACTCTTCAAAAGATACATGTCTAACCTGAAAAGAAGGCCTATAGAGAGGAAAAGAATAATAAGACTAATATAAAGGTTAATTAGACCATTTTTGGAGAACAAATGCACAATATATTTTATATGTTGTATCTCAAGAAGAAATATTTGAAAGGCATGGAGCATGTAAGGGAAAAACTTCCACACGTATCATACCTTGTGAAGAAGAAGCAGGTTGGGCATGATGCTAGCATAAGTTCATGGTTGGATCCTTAAAAATGGTAAAGTATTACCCAAGTTTTGACATCAATAGCTTCACCTCTATGGGCTTTTCCAACTCCATGGGTTTTTCCAGCAAGAGCTTCACCTCCACAAGCTTCTCCACCTCCATAAGCTTCTCGACCTAAGGCTTTACCTCCATGGGCTTCTCCACTTAAGGCTTCACCTCCATGAGCTTCTCCACTTAGAGCTTCACCTCCAAAAACTTTTCCACCAATGGAATCACTACCAAGGGTTTAACCATTAAGGTTTGTAATGCAAAATATACCAAATAAAGAACCTGAGGGGTCAGCATCATTACCCCCTATGAAACCAGTGCAAGAAGAAATTGAATGCTTTAAGGAAGAAATGTAGGATTCTACCTATGAAAAGACACCCTCCTTAGTATGAAAGGAAGATACCACTGTTGATGACTTGAAATTAGACATTGGGGTTCCACTTGATGAAGAGGGGGATGGTTTTGATACTCAAAAAATAAGTAGAATGGACATCAATAGAACTTAGCTGGCTATAGATACAAAGGTCAAAATCCTTAAGCATGACCCCAACAAAGGAGAGGATCCTACCATTTCTAAAGTATAACCACATTGGATTGATGCATCCTCTAACCTACACACTCAATATCAAATAGGTATTCTAGATAAGATGCTCTATTTATGACCATATTTACTTCTCTAGAATGAAACCATCGATACAAGATGATAAGTGTCTTTCCTTTTGGACATGTAAAATGAAGATCACCATTTTTAGATCCCTCTAAATAGAATCATGTTATATTCTCAGGAACTAGTGCTACTAACTCCACTTTGGGTTGATCCCTTGAAGATCTCTCATTTGGAAACTAGCACTATATTTTTTAAAATGGATTTTGAAGTCATGCACCAAAACATACTTTCAGATTCTAAACAATCTAATGTAAAGAAGAAACATGGCCAAGTAATGGTAATGTATGAGAAAGAAGTTTCCACTTAGAAGGAACTTGAAAAGGAAGTATTCACACTAAAGAAACAAATGAAAGAAGCTACAGAGGCCAAAGTAAAGACTTTAAATTTATGTAAATCTATTTTGGGCCAAGAACTAACATTGGCAGATGGAGTGCTTTTAGATAGAAAAGCTATAGATAAATTAGATACCCTAGTAAATATCTTATTGAAACACTACAAGTAATAACTTATGCCAAAAAATAAATCATCGTGAGAGGATGAGCAATTTAACAAGGCTATGGAAATTTGTAAATGCACCCTCAAAAGAGTTGGGGAAGTGATCCCCATCTTGGATGGGATTTTTGAAAAACTGGCATAGCCTAATAAAATTTTAGAGGCTTGACTCAACGTAGAGGAGTCTCAATGGAAACAATTGGTGGATGCTTCCCTCCTAATAAAATTCCACATCGAGCATGCAAAGGCATTTAAAGATGTTGAATCTATGGAGGAAACAATAAACATGCATTGATATCAATTTAATTCCAATTTTGCATCTCTTTAAGGATAGGTTATCATTGAGGTTTTTATAATTAAAGAGGTTTATAAGGATGCTAGTGCATCCCTTGATCAATTGGTTAATAATGCCAATGAATGTCATGACCAACTTGAGGATATGAAGAAGTTAAAGGTAGTCATAAAAGAGATAACATCCAAACTACTCAACACCTTATCACATTGAGACAATGTCAAGAATCATATTGAATAAATTATGCTTGAGTTTTTAGTAGAGGCCAATACCAATAATTAGTCTGGGATGGACTAAGATCATAATGTGGGGTGATGTTAGACCCCAAATTTTGACAAAGTGTTGTCTCTTTGGCATAGAATCGACACACTATGAGAGGAACATGGCACATAAATACCATGACATTGAACTAGGATAGAACATAAAGACCATGGTCCAAAACCAATGAGGCACGAGAGTATAAAGGCATAGAAGTTAATAAATGTGAGAAGACCCAGTCAAAGACAAAACATAAATATGAATAACCTAAAAGCATAGCACTTGGAACAATAATGAAAGGTTTGAGGAGCACAAGCAAAGTGGGAGGTGGTTGAGGATCGATTTTGAAGGACCATTTAGACTTTAACCATCATGAGTTTTTCACCAGCCCATGATAAGGAGGAAATTTGGTAGCAAAGATCTAGCATCAAACAATAATATAGGGGGCGTAAAGCCCAGGTCCTTAGGAGAGAATAATTGAAAGACTTTCATGACTCTAAGTCTACTAAGAGATCAATTGCCAATCATCCATTTGTCATTTATTATATAACTACTTGGCCAAGGAAAAACAAGTGTAAATACTCCTATGGGGAAGCATGTAGGATGACTGATAATGGATATCATAGTCACTATATAATATATACTTGTGTATATTACAATCAATTTAGGTGTTATGTGTTTCTTATAAATTGGTATTTGAGTGTGAAAAGTTAGTTAAATTCACTATTTTGTTGGTTATTTTTCATAATGATATTTATATAACATGCATTATATGAGTTTGTGTAGAAAACCCTTTGAAATTCATGGTATTTGTCTTTGTGTTCTTGGTTATTATGATTAATGAGTCAAGGTCTACAGTAGTGTATTTCTTTTTCTATGTAATTTCTAATCAGATATATGAATAAACTCAAGTATATGACTTGTGTGTTACTAAGCAACATAACCCATGTGAATCAGTCTCTTGCTGCACACTTCAAGTGAGTGTGCAAGACCTTAGTCTTTCATGAAAGGCAAACATTCACTTAAAGAAAAAGTGACTAATAGAATAAAAACCAACACTTATGCTCAAATTATCTTACATTCCAATGTTATGTATGCACATTAAATTAGATTATTATGCAAATATCATATATAAACTGACTAACACACATATTAAAAATATTTTTATTTTGAATACAATTCTTTCATAGTTTCAATAACTCCTCTCAAAATATGGGGCATTCACAAGGGTTTGTCATAGAGATCTGGCTCTCATAATGTACTCACAGTACATTTTCAACACACATGCTCAAACTACAAAAATTAGACTTAGGTAAACATAGTGGGAAAAATTGGCACAAATATCAATAAAGTTCCATAGAAATAAAAATAGAGGCTAATTAACACCCAAATTGGGATAGTAGTGCCACATGGCACTACTATCCAATAGCCTCAGTTTAATAAACATCTATATTGGCCAAGAAAGTACATCAAGTATAGTCTAGGTTTGCATAGGTTCTTTAGCTCAGTTTAGTTTAGATTCACACTAGTTTAGCTCAAATTCATACTAGTTCACTTAGATTGTGGGCATCATGCATGACATGACCATTCTCATCTATAATTTAGATACTCAGATATAGATTATTACAACTCAGTCCAGAATCCATATGCTCAAATATTATATTTTAGGGTGTGTGCACAACACATTGTCTCCATATGCTCACTTATACACTGGTTGATCATATGAAATGAAAAATTCCATGTCATTTTATATTTTTTATACATCAAACATCATATTCTAGGTTGCACACTAGTTTCATGCCTTACTCTATCTGTAGTGGTTATCATTCTCAAATGGTTCATAACTGCCAAATATAACTGAGTGGTTGCTAATCTAACAACTCCAGTTAGATATCTCTAGTTATACATTTCCAATTACATCATTCAATTTCAACTTTATATGCATCTACTACACATGGGTATTCAATGATGGAATCATATTCTACTTGAGTTCTTTAGCCACCTACATGAGAGAGTTGGACACATCATCAATCCAATCTAAGTTATTCATAGGTCATGATCCACCAAGCAGGGGTGAGTAATGATGGAATAAAAATTGGATTGAGTTTTTTAGTTATCCACACATGAGGATTGAGAAATCCATTAGCTTAGTTCAA
This sequence comes from Torreya grandis, assembly GCA_037957365.1. Taxonomy (NCBI): domain Eukaryota; kingdom Viridiplantae; phylum Streptophyta; class Pinopsida; order Cupressales; family Taxaceae; genus Torreya; species Torreya grandis. The sequence goes on from JARHVA010000084.1 coordinate 8,353,802, forward strand.
TCTATTCACTGATTGATCACTATATACATGCATAGACACAAGTTGTCACCAGGATAATGTATTGGTTCATGTACCTAATGAGGTGTATTTTTTCATTTCCTCTCTCTTATCCCTTTACTCAGTTTTACTTTTTTAATCAATTTTTACTTTATTTTTTAATATATCTTAAGTAAAGACTGATCTATGCACATTTCATTTGCAAGACATGTAATGGATCTTGCTTCACATACTTAGACCTAGACTCACAGGGTTCACCTCTTAGGTAAGTCTATGTACACTTATTTTTTTCTTTACCCTATCCATTTCACTTTGTTGAATTTATAAAATAAAGAGGGACAAATTTAATCATCTAAAAATGACACTTGAGTTCTAAGAGTGCTACTTGAGACCACATGTCCCTAGCTTAGCACTAGACCTATCCTAAGGCCTATTTTCACATTTATCTAGCCTTCCTGTAGGACACATGCATCCCTAGTCATCTCTAAAGTAGTCCTCGACCCTCTTTATTAAATCCTATCCCTTTATGCCTCAAGTTCTTCCACCTAGACACTAGCACCATAATATGGATAATAGTGCCACATGGTGCCAGTGTCCCAATATTGGTGTTACTATCCTTTCCCTCTTCCCACAAATGGATATCATTTCAAAACTTAGACTTCTTATGGTTAACCTAGACCTATTTTATCACCCACATAAGCACTAGAACACTATATATACATGCATTTTATCCCTCTAACCACTATATGTAAATCAGATTCAAATTACATATCCAAACTCCTAACAAGTTATGTAAAATTAAGGTTATCAATCCCTATTTTGCCTTACTTCTGCATACTACTATCTACAACACACCTAAGCTCATATTACTCAAATTTCCAATCTGAAGTACATTTAAATCACTCAAGTAAACCATCATACTAAATTTAATTTCACTTACTCTAACACTTAGGTGGTGATAAATACATCGATCATGATCCTTCTTTGGATTATTGGTATGTAGGAAACTCTCATCACAATGAGGTGTTGAAGATGTCTAGCCTACCCCAATAACAAACACACTTTTCTGATTATATCAAATGGATGCCCTAGAAACATTAAGGATTAGGGTTTTCTCATAAAATCATTCACAATATGTTATTTATAGGGTTTTATAACTCATGCCCATAAGAATAGGCCTTATAGACCTAGACATAGGGGCACCCAAAAGCTCAAAATAGTCATGCATAGAGGACACTACCACCAAAATAGGGACACTAACATCACATGATGCTACTATCCAATTAGGGTACTATCATCCATGAGGGGGTTTGACACTTGGATCCTATTTTTGAAACTTAGACTAGCCTCTACCTCAATTTTTAGCATCTAGATAATCTATCTCAGTCATTTTCTAGCTAAGTTCTCATTTACATTATTTATTGTTATTTTTAGAAAGGTAAAATTTAGTCAATTTTATAAAAAATTAGTGGATGTTATACTTATCTCTTTAACAACATAGGATTTACACACACTAAGTCCTAAAAGTTTAAAATAATTAGGGTGAAGATTTGGCCCTGGATTATTGAAAAGTTGTAAGTGTGGACTAGGCATTATGATAGATACATTCAATGTAGAATTATTTCCTTAAATTAAAATGATGTTACTATTAGTAATATCTTTAATTAATGTCTTAATTGATATCATGTATTAGTATAATATATTTAATCTCTATGGTAATTCTAATATTGGTTTGCATCATACCCTTTATGAAATGGTTGTGTGTTATCCAATTGATATTTCTCAGCTAATGTAGGCAAACTAAAATTGAATAAGAGTCGAATAAATTTATGAGGAGGGTTATGTAACTTGGTTTATTATCAAGTGTTCCTAGAAGGTGGAAGGACAAGCTTATTAGGTAGTTGTAAAATTTCATTTATGGTTTTCGTATAATTTATAGATTAAAATATAGGTGTATGATTTGTCTTAATTTATTTTATTGATAAGGATGATAGTTAGAATATTAGTCAATGCTAAGAAAATAGAGAGAGTAGAAAAACAAAAAATAACACCTCATAATTATATTTTCACCTTTATATAGAGGTTCACTAGATTATAATTTGATGTCGGGCCTATGCCTACACATACCTCATCCATCATCCTAGCTCTAATATCTTCCTGAAATGCCTTTTTTCATCTCTGAGTTAGATTGCCTCTATAGGTACATTCATTGCTTCATTACCTCTCCTGATCAATTCTCTTCTTTAGGCTCAATACCATTTTTTATGCATATGGTCCTTTTTTATCTTGAATACCTACTACCACTTATACATCCCCTACACTCTCTCTCATCATCATCATTATCTCATCCACAATGAATAAAACCTCACTTTCCCTTCTCTTCTCACACTTGTCTCCTTTTATTAACATAAGTGCTTAGGCCCTAAAGTCTAAAACATGGATCTATGGATCTTGATTCCCCAACTAATCCTCATGTAATCATTAATTTACATACTAGGACTCCTTTCCATATCCAAACAAGTAATACAAACTTTGAGCAATGATTCTTCAAACAACCCACTTTTCTCTCTTTGAGGTCTCTTTTTTAGTAGCCCTGCCAAAACAAACATTTAGATGGTACATATAACATGAAAATCCTACATACAAATAAAGTACAATTTTATATTCCCTTTATCATTTTTCAACTTATCCTAAAGTTTTAATTTCATATTCACAAGGTAAAACCACTAACTCAAGACTCTTTATTAACAATTAGGATTCTCCTAAGACTAGTCACATCCACAGTTCAAGAATCTATATAGTACGATCATGTACTGACTTAAAAAATCTTCCTTCCTATAAATCATAGTAAAATACACCTGCATACAAAGTTTCAATATTTTACAAGGGTGTAAAATGAAGTTATGCAAGTTTCCATGTTCAATACCCTAATCTAGGTTTGTACAACATTATGTAAGGCTGAGGGCTATAAAAATGTGGTAAAATGACTTCCAAGTTACTTAAATCACTTTAAAGACCTGTATAAGGTCTACCCACACTTTATTAAACTTACCCAATCTTTTCCTACCTTTACTTAACCTCCAAACAAATCCAATGAACAAATATATATAATTTTGAGTTCTTATATAGGACTTCACAAGATAGAGAGCATATTAAAGTAGTAAATTTGAATTATACCCAAATCCAATCAATCCTAAGACCAAATTAAGGTTTTTTATAACCAACCTTACCTTCCTGCATATCTAGTTATGCTTAGACAATTAGTACAAGTCTTCAATAGCCAAGTTGACAGAGTTTTGAGTACTTGTGTAAGACTGTGTGGACTTATAGAAAAAAATGAGTCAAGTATTAAACTATCTATTGGAATATTGAATATCAAAAAAGATCATACTCATTATGTACATACTCTATTACATTCCTAAAACCTTAAAATTATGGAATGAGATGCAAAACAAACATTATAGAGTCTTTATTCTTGACTGAGTTTAAAACAGAGTTATCCAAACATGGAATGTGTTTAAACATTATCAAATTGTTCCTAGAAAATGATCATAAAATCCCAAAGTAATTAATCATATAAGAAAAAAATCAATTACATATATATATATATATATATATATATATATATATATATATATATATATATATATATATATATATATATATATATATATTTATATATATATATGTGTGTGTGTGTGTGTGTGTATATATATATATATATATATATATACATATATATATACGCACACACACATATATATATAAATATATGTATATATATATATACATATGTATATATATACATACATATGTATATATACATATATATATACATATATATATATATATATACATATATATATATATATACATATATATATATGTATGTATGTATGTATATATATATATATATATATATATATATATATATCTGTTTGTGTGTGTGTGTGTGTGTAATCAAACCAGGCTCTGATACCACTTGTTGGTATCACTAAGCTGGCTCTGATACCACTTGTTGGGGATCAACCAACAAAGTTGATTACTAAATGAAAGCAATTAAATGCGGAATTAAACCAGAATGATAAGTAACTAGAATCAGAAATAGCAAAGAACAAGAGATACAAGAAACCACCCTAAAAACTTATATTAAACTCTTCCAAAAAGAATTACAATTGAAGAAACTTCTTTTCTTCCACACCTATCTCAGATGTATAGATCTCTTTCCAGATCTCTTTCCCTCAAGAGTTCTCTCTCTTAATTAAAATCAATTCCAACAACCTGGATTGATACACATATACAAATATTGTACAGTACTTGTCCAATTCAATAAGCTATGAAGATCTATCCCTATTATATAACATTAGGGATTCATGAGCATACAATCACAACCATTAGATGCACCTCCTAATCAAGGGCTCAAATCAGTCCTACTAAAGATAGAGATGCAGACTTAAGACTATCACTTAATCCTATCATACAAACATTCTATTCTATCCACACAAATAGCATTTTGGATGCACAGGTGACCGACATCGGTCCCTACCTGTCTGCACCTGACCGACATCGGCCGAATAGAATCGATGCTGGCATCTCTCAGTCGACTCCTAATCGACGTCGGTCGTCCCTAATCGATGCCAGTGACTATGTAACTCTAGCAACCTGCAACTTGCTCGTTGGTGAAGCTTTTAGCTCTACACCTTAACAATCTCCCACTTGGAGATAAATAGCTACACCAGTACCTATACAACAACATCTTCTAGCTTCTCCATCTTCAAACTCAATCATGAAGACCAACAAAAGTTGAATGAAGATTTAACTTCTCCTTTGTTACTGGCTTGGTTAACATATCAGCAGGGTTCTTATCTGTATGGATCTTCTCCAGCTTCAACTCACCATCCTCCAATACCTATCTAATGAAGTGGTACCTAAGTTGTATATGCTTGGTTCTTGAATGAAAGGCTGAATTCTTAGCCAAATGAATTACACTCTGACTATCACTGTATAGTCTACAACTCTCTTGCTCCTTTCCTAGCTCTTCCATGAATCATGTCATCCATATCATCTCTTTGCTAGCCTCTGTGATTGCAATGTATTCTGATTTTGTAGTTGACAAGGCAATAACCTTTTGTAACTTTGAAATCCAGCTAACTGTCGTTCCACCAACAGTGAAAACATATCTTGTGGTGCTTCTTCTACCATCCAAATCACCTGCCATATCTAAATCACATATCTATGTAGAGAAGTGTTTGACCCACCATAGCAAAAATGCCTACTGCTGGTCCCTCTCAGATATCTTAGAATCCACTAAAATGCTTTCCAGTGTTCCTTCCCTGGATTGGCCATATACTTACTTACAACTCCCACTGCTTGGGTAATATCAGGCCTAGTACAAACCATTGCATACATTAAACTTCCAACTGCAGAAGCATATGGAACTTTCCTCATGTACTCTACCTCATCATGTGAATTAGGACATTGTTCTTTACTCAACTTGAAATGTCCAGCCATAGGTGTGCTTACCAGTTTTGCATCCTGCATATTGAACCGTTTCAACACTTTGTTCACATACTCCTCTTGAGACAAAATCAACCTGTGATTTTTCCTGTCTCTCTTAATACTCATGCCAAGGATTTTCTTTGCTGCTCCCAAATCCTTCATGGCAAATGTGTGAGCTAATTTCACCTTAAGCTCAGAGATATCCTACATGTGTTATCCTGCAACCAGCATATCATCTACATACAACAAAAAAATAATATATCTACCATTATCTAATCTCTTAAAATACACACAATGGTCAGATTGACATCTACTGTAGCCATGCTCAGTCATAAACCTGTCAAACCTCAAATACCATTGTCTAGGAGCTTGCTTGAGACCATACAAGCTTTTCTTCAATCTGCATACTAGCTTCTCCTTACCTTTGACCTCAAATCCTTTCGACTGATCCATATATATTTCTTCATCTAAATCTCCATGAAAAAATGATATCTTAACATCAAGCTGCTCAAGATGCAAATCCTCAATAGCAACCAAAGACAATACAGTCTGTATAGAAGTCATTTTAACTACAGAAAAAAAAATCTCACCAAAATCAATACATGTTTATGTGCAAATCCTTTCACTACCAACCTGGCCTTATATCTCATCTGTCCATTCTCACCTTCCTTCAATCTATAGATCCATCTGTTCTTCAGTGTCTTCTTTCCCACTGGCAACTCAACCAAATCCCATGTTTGGTTCTCCTTCAAGGAATCAATTTCCTCATTCATGCCTAGCTCCCACTGATTCTTGGATTCCACCTGTATTGCTTCATCAAAACTCTCTAGTTCTCCACCATCAGTAAGCAATAAATAGAGTAATGAAGGGGAATATCGAAGTAGAGGTTTACTTACCCTTTTTGACCTCTTGATGGGCATCTAAGACTCATTCACAACATGCTATCCACCCAAATTCTCTGATAGTGATCGACCTTGGTCACCTCCAGGCCTGTAATTGACCAACATCGGTTACACATGACCGACATCGGTTCTTGCCTGACTGATGTCGGTCACTGTCTAACCGACATCGATTCCTGTATTGTCGATATCGGTTCCTGCCTAACCAACGTCGGTCTCTGTGTTTTCTTGTCTATGATTATTCTTTCTTGTGAGCTCATTTTAGACCGTCACCTCATCCAATTCTCCATTGCTCTACCCAGATTGATTCAACTTTTTGAGCTGATCACTATACATCACTTTTTCATTGAAAACAACATCAAGGCTCCTAATTATTTTGTTATTTCCTAGATTCCAAAACCTAAATCTAAAATCTCCAGAGCCATAACCAATAAATGTGCACCTCATAGACTTAGCATTCAGCTTCTTTCTATTTTCCTTATCAATGTGCATAAAAGCTTCACAACCAAAAACTTTGAGAAATGAGAGATCTACCTTTTTACCTGTCCACGTCTCTTCTGGAATTCCACCATCCAGAGCTATAGAGGGTCCTCTGTTAATCAGGTAAACTACAGTATCTACAGATTCTACCCAAAACTCTAAGGGAAAACCAACATGTAATCTCATACATCATGCACACTCCATTATTGTTCTGTTCATCCTTTCAAAAACTCCATTTTGTTGAGGTGTCCTTGGAACCATCCTTTGCCTGCGTATTCTATGCATATAACAATACCAGTTGAACTTGTAGCTGCATAGCTCATCACCATTGTTAGATCTAAGGCACTTCAATCTTCTACCTATTTCATTCTCAACCATAGCTTTCCAAATCTTAAAAGTGTCAAAAATATCAGATTTCTTCTTTATACAATAGACCCATACCTTTCTTGTAGCATCATCTATGAAAGAAACATAGTACTGTGATCCTCCAATAGAAGCAACCTGAGCTGGTCCCCACACGTCTATGTGAACAAGCTCTAACTTGTGCTTCTTCTTTGTTGACCCAATCTTGAGAAAACTCACTCTCTTCTGTTTCCCAAAAATACAATGCTCACAAAAATCTAGATCTATGCTTTTCAAATTTGAAAGCTTACCTTTTGTCTTAAGAATTGTCATTCCCTTCTCACTCATGTGGCCAAGCCTCTGATGCCACAACTTTGCATCTACATTTGAAGTAGATAATATAGAAGGAGAATTATCAGTAATATAATTACATAAATAGAGAGTACCTACTCTCTTACCTCTGGCCAATACAAGTGCACCCTTGGAAACCTTTCAAGATTCAGTTGTGAGAGTTATTGTACAACCCTCATCCCCTAACTTTTCTATAAAAATCAGATTCCTCTTCAGGCTGGGAACATGCATGACATCTCTCAACACCCATGTGTTGCCATTCTACATTTTCAGCTGCACTTTTCCTTTGCCAACTATTTTGCAAGGCTCATCATCCCCTAAATAAACTATTCCAAAATCTCCATGGACATAGTCACTAAAATATTCTCTATTTGGGGTTGCATGAAAAGAAGCACCAGAGTCTAACACCCAAGATTATATATTATTATGCAAAGAGAATATAAGAGCATCTTGTGTAATACCTACAACTTTTGCTTCTTCTTTACCTTCATGCCGATTGTCTTCTTTAGGTTTTGACCAGAAATCTTTGCTTATGTGCCCTATCTTTCCACAATTCCAGCAGGCTATCCTCCTGCCATTTCTAGATTTAGATCTACCTCTCATCTTTGAATTAAACCTTGATCTCCCTTTCTTGCTCTTCTCTTTTTGTCTTCCCATGCTCTCAAAACTTAAAGCATTCCCTGATGTTTCCTCTGTGCTTTTCCTACAAATTTCTTCATTCAAGATTACACTAACAACATCATCTACTTTTAAAATATTTAAAGCAGATGCAGTATTACTAATTGCCATTACCAAGCTATGCCAGCTCTTAGGTAAAGAGCATAAGATTAATAGAGCTTTAATTTCATCACCAAAAACTATTTTGACTAAATTTAATTGATTTACAATTCCATGGAAATCATTTAGATGATTAGATATAGATCCACCTTCCTGCATTTACAAATTAAATAACTGCTTCATAAGATATACCTTATTTGAAGCTGAGGGTTTTTCATATAAATTGCTAAAGAAGTCATTAACTCTACCGTAGACTTTGCCTGTGATAAATTAGATATGACAGTAGATGCTAGACTCAATCTTATAGATTCAAGAGCCTTTTTATCAAGAACTTCCCATTCTTCATCTTCCATGTCTGTGTGCTTCTTTGAAACTCCACCTAACGGTAAGTATAGATCTTTTTGATACAGATAATCCTCTATCTGTATTTTCCATAATTGGTAATTCTTGCCATTAAACTTCTCCATTCTCAGTTTACTTTCTTCTACCATTGCTTCTCCCACTCAAATAGAAATCCCTGTGAGTGACCTGTAATCAATAAACACTAACCAGATCTGAAACACCTGTTAGTCAACTTGAGCTTTGATACCACTTGTTGGTATCACTAACCAGGCTCTGATACCACTTTTTTGTATCACTAACCTAGCTCTGATACCACTTGTTGGGGATCAACCAACAAAGTTGATTACTATATGAAAGTAATTAAATGTGGAATTAAACCAGAATGATAAGTAACTAGAATCAGAAATAGCAAAGAACAAGAGATACAAGAAACCACCCTAAAAACTTGTATTAAACTCTTCCAAAAGGAATTACAATTGAAGAAACTTCTTTTCTTCCACACCTATCTCAGATGTATAGATCTCTTTCCATATCTCTTTCCCTCAAGAGTTCTCTCTCTCAATTACAATCAATTCCAGCAACCTGGATTGATACACATATACACATATTGTACAGTACTTGTCCAATTCAATAAGCTATGAATATCTATCCCTATTATATAACATTAGGGATTCATGAGCATACAATCACAACCATTAGATGCACCTCCTAATCAAGGGCTCAAATCAGTCCTACTAAATATAGAGATGCAGACTTAAGACTATCACTTAATCCTATCATGAAAACATTCTGTTCTATCCACAAAAATAGCATTCTAGACGCACAGATGACCGACATCGGTCCCTGCCTGTTTGCACCTGACTGACGTTGGCCAAACAGAACTGATGTCGGCATCTCTCAGTCGACTCCTGATCGACGTCGATGACTGTGTAACTCCAGCAACCTGCAACTTGCTCATTGGTGAAGCTTTTAGCTCTACACGTTAACAATATATATATATATATATATATATATATATATACATACATATGTATATATATATATATATACACATATATATATATATACATATATATATGCATATACATATGTATGTATATATATATATACATATATATATACATATATATATATACATACATATATATATATATATATATATCTGTGTGTGTGTGTATAATCAATAGACATTTTTTTATTCACTTAAGTCATTTACATATACATTTATGCACACCATTTTGAGGCATGCAAACTTTTTTTTAAATATTCATTCTTTTCTTCTCTTTATTGAAGATCCTCCTCTATTATAAGAAATTTTTAATCCTTATTACCTTTAATACTACTCAAATCAACTCTTTACATGAATTCCTACCTTATATATCATGCCAACATGCAAGAAAACTCTTATTTCTTGCCAACACTGCATAGGGTGGCAATTACAACCAACTTTACTACATTTTGGCATTATTATATAATTATAAGAATGTTAGTACATCATATTAACTTTATAATTCACCCATATATTTTTTATAACTCAAAAATATCTTAAAAAGGTTCTTGCACTTGTGCAATGTTGAGTCCCTCAAATAAACTTGCACACAAACACTTCCTGCTTGCACCCACACTCAACAATCAAAGTTGTTTTTTCACAACAACTAAGTATTGATATATGCTTATGAGATATTTTGAATACAATCCCCATATTCATATCCTCCACTACACAAATTACACACACGATCAAAGGTGAAAATATCCTAGTCTCCAGATAGAGCAGGAAGAGGTGTGTAGGGAACAGTTCTAAATCATGAAGAGTGCGCATAGGATTTTCAATAGTCTTACATACTTATATTTAAAATATTCCTTTTGCATAAATTATGAATTTACATCTAAATCACATAATTTAACTTCTATTCTCTCATGAATGATAGGCTATGATCTACGTTGCACACCACACCCCTTCATCACAGAACCCTATTACATGCAGAGATGTCATGGCAAGATCTAGAGGAATATGCATAGCCTCCACATCATCAAATGGGTCCAATAATAATTGTATATGATATTCATAATTTAAGGTGGTGGTTGAACTTGATTAAACATCAAACATTTGTCAAGTTAAGGGCAAAATTGAATGTAAAGATGACTATCAAGCTATCCAAGCATGGGCATCTGATCTCTTCTGACAAAGATCCTAACTTCTCCCATTTTCATTTAATGATTTTAACCACCCTAATAGCGAGTGAGATTATAATTAATGACCCAAGGTATCTCATCACTTATAAAATCCTAGATCCTTCATTGTAAAAAGTTTGACATCTTTAGGCACAATTACGCTGCCAAAATTTTCCCTCCAAGAACCCTCTCCTGATGTAGCCAAGATTTATTTATTTAAGCTTGTTGTATTGCCTTAGACCTTTATATTAATGAGAAATGTTAATATTATTTATTATTTTAATTCTATTTGTATTCTTGGTTTTTGATCTACGTCTATGGATGTTCATCATTTTCATTG
>JARHVA010000084.1:8372500-8375000 GCA_037957365.1 Torreya grandis
GTTTTCACTTCATTAAGTTGTGTATACCCTCTAGGAGAAGAAGAGTTAGAACATCCTTGTCCCCTATGAGGATGGCTAGTATCTTAAGACAAAATTCCCCCAAAGTGTAGTCTACTCCCCCATTCAACATATTTACTACACACATAGCAAGACTATTCCTTATCCCCTTCATGGTTGTTCCTAGAAATCAACCATTTGTTCCCTTTAATGGAGGAAACCCAATAATCTTTCCCTATTATGATGAGATTCCCCTAGCTGCTCTTAAGAGCATTGCCTCTTTTACTAGAGAAAATTATACTACTCTAATAGAGTAAATACAAGACATTACAAATGTTTGCTCTATCCATAATGTAACTAAAGATAATGTTGCAATGTAACTTGTTTCCTCTTTTTTGAAATGGAGGGTACTCCATTGGTATCACATTCTATAACCTAGTTCCATCCAAAATTAGGATGAGTTAGGCACAATGTTATATATCTAGTTTGAAGAGAATAATGACCATTTGTCACTAATGGAACAACTCACAACCATAAATAGAGTTCCACATGAGCAGATGATTGACTTCAACATTAGATTTTAGAGGACCTAGATTGAGTTAAAATCTTGGTAAGGTTGAACCCTAACACTGCATTCTTGTATTTTTTGAAGGCATTGAATAACAATGTGTCCATAAGATCTAATCCATAGGAGGTGTAGTACTGCCAGATGCATATGATGCTACTATGTGCATAGAGAACAACGTAATCTAAGTAGGGAAATTATTCCCAAGTCCCCTATGATCTTATATCCCAAAAAATCATACATAAGTTCATCAGTTTATGTCCAATTTTTTAAAACCTAAAATTTGTGTTCTATTTTCTAAAACCCATCCTCTATAGTCAATCATTTTGCTAAGTGTTATTTTGATTAAGCTGATTGTAAACTTTATAGGAAATTAGTGTGATGTCTTTTATAGTTGACTCATACTCATCTTGATCTTTCATTTTTTGTGAACTTGGTTACACAATATTATCAATACCCCCATTAAATCCATTTACAATTTGTTAAATGCATTCTAAGTTATTTTCATCATAATACTAATTATGGTATTGAGTACAAGTAAGGAGGAAAAGTCTTAATTCCTAGTTATGACTCTAGTGGGAACTCATCATTTGTAAGCTACTACATAGACAATAATAGGGTAGGAGATATATATTATCATAAGTCAAATTCAAGATATAATTATCATCTTGGGGCATGTCCGATGACATGGTTTTGAAAGAAGCAATATAGTATTGTTTTATCCACTATGCTAACTATGTATTATTGGATCTATCCTTGAAATCCCTAATTCAAACCAGATTTGATGCTTGATTTCTAAATTTAGATTTCCATAAACCCAATCCACACCACTTTGGCATGATAATTAGAGTGTTATCCAATTTTATTATAACCAAATCAAGCACCAATGCACAAAGAACATTGAGATCCACATGCATTACGTTTAAAAATTGATACATGGAAATTTATTTGATCTTAAGTTTTTCCAAACACATGATCAAGTTTGATATATATTCATGAAACCCTTTGATGAGGCCCGATTTCTCATCTCAAAAAAAAATTGGGAGTGAAGGAAGGTGTCATCAAGTGATGATAGTTCAATGATTCCTCCGTCCTTCACTTTATCAAAGTAAATCTTATGTTAGAATGTTAGTGTATTTAATTATCCATATACTATTATATAGTTTTAAGATGCACATATTATGTTTATTTATAATTTTTGGGTAGGCAATAATTGGTGTATCCATATCCATAACTCATTATTTGAGAATATATCAATTAAATAATTATTTAATTGACTCCACTAATAATATTTTTTTTCTAATTCTATTTATAACTACTCTCCTAAATATTAATCTTGACCCTAACCTCCTATCTTATCTATATAATAATATAAATGGATAGTGGGTAAGGAACATTGTAGATCAAAGTTACTATATTACTGTCACAATTAGGTTAGTACTCTTAATCTAAAGAGGTGACTATGTTACTTATAAAAATGGTTGTTATCTTGTTAATTTTTAATAGATTTACTTATGCATATATTGTGGGTGTTTATTTTATGATAACTAAAAAAATTTATTTTATGGTAGTTAACACAATTTTGGACCCTATCCAAATATTTTAATATTTAAAATAATACAACTTTTCTATTAGAGATCTAAATCATTTGCCAATTTCCTTCTTTGATTTTGTTGTTTATTTGAACATTGCAATTTCATATCCTTAAGCATTTAAAATTCACTTCCATACGTAACCACTTCAATCCATTTAAGGTATGTTTTCCATTGATTCTACTCTTACACCTCATATCAACTTATTTTTCTATCCTAATGATGTTTCCCATCTACCTATCTCACAAAGGGTAAAACACTCTCATAAACAAGAGGTTTGTAGTGGATCTAAAAGGTTATGTGGTTAGAGGCAAAGGCTTTGATGATGTTTTTCCTCTTCCTATAT
>JARHVA010000084.1:8380000-8430000 GCA_037957365.1 Torreya grandis
CATCCCTAATCACTCCCTCATCCTCCCTAATCATTCCTTTATTTAACCTCACCATACCTCATCATCTCTACTCACTCCCATCTCATCTCTCTTCATCATTAATAACTCCATCCAATACCTTGATGGTGGGTGTAGTAGTTTCTCACTTATGCCTGGCTTATTTTCCAATTCCAAATTTTACTCACTCAAATGAAGCCCAAAAAAACTCTTATTTAACTCATCCTCTTTCACTAAAAAAAGGAACTCAGACATATTATTTGATTATCTGGCAGGATTCAAAGATATATATCTAGTGATCCATGCCCAAACTGAGGAGAGACTGTGTATCTAGAGCCCCAGACTATAATAAATAGGTAAGAAACTAAGAAAAGAGAGGAATGAGATTATATTACCTACATATATAGACTGGGATTTGGAAATATAAGAATCATAATCCTAAATTTGAGAATCCAAATTTATATCAATATAGATAGGGGAGATTGGAGACTAGTTGATAATTCTAGTCCCAACCCTAAGGCTGATTGTATGTCCATAATATATCCATCATAGACCAGATTTATATATAGATATATAGGTGGTCACTAATTTAGAATATTTTTTTCTAATTTATATCTAATAGAGTTTTTTTCCCAATCTAAGTCAATCTATACCCAACCCAATCTATACTCAACTTGATATATAAAAAGAATGAAGGGCACATGCCTTAATATAATGTGTCAAGGAAGGGCCATTTAGAGCTTGGGCATGGAATGGTGGGCCATAAAGGCCAAATCAAGGCCTTTTCATAATTTTGGTATTCCATTTTTCCTAATATAGTATTTCAAGGTATATATTAGGAATGGGTGCGCTACCATAGATATATGGGGGCCACCATTTTGAAGGCCCTACCCCCATCTAAAAATTTACATACCTATTAAGGAAATGGAATCATTCCCTACCTAATTCACATATGAAAAGGAGTAAGTCAAGGTAAAATTACCTTTTTGATATCTATATTTGGTTCACATAATATTATATCAAGGGAAGATTTCATTCTTGATGAGTTGTTAGGTAGCAAGGGACAACTATCAATGTAAATTTGCCTTCTTGGTATACAAATTTGATTTATTTTTAGATTAAAGCATCACTATAAAATGAATCTTATATATATATATATATATATATATATATATATATATGTTCTTACCCTATCTACTTAGTTATGTCCTACCCAATAAGTCATGGGAAGATTCCTTCCTAATATATAGCTTTGTTCTTGTCATATATACTTTCCATTTCTAGAATATATTCTTATATAACAAGGTAATTTTTTTTCTTGATCTATAGCTTGCATATATTATTTCCCTACCCACTTAGATATGCCCTACCTACTTAACTTCTATTTTTGGAAAGGAAATCTTGCTTCCCTATAGATAGAATGAGAAATGAAGTGTTTAATCATGTTATGTATGTAATATATTTATACCATTGAGTATTCCCTACCTACTTCATCTACTTCAATATGCCCTACCTGATTAAATATCTGAGCCATATCTTTATCTTAAGTATGACCTACCTATATAACCAATCTATATATTGATCTTGATTATGCCTTACTTACCTTATTCTACTTGAGTATTACCTACCTACCTATCCTTATTTCCATACCTACCTACTTATACTTAAGTATACCTTACCTACCTATGATTATTTTCTTACCTACTTGAGTATTCCCTACATAATCAAATACCCAAGCCATATATTGATCTCAAATATCTATATCTAATCTTGACCATATATATATTTCATGAACATATCTTTAATACTTGATAACTAGTTAAATACCTTATACAATACCCAAGGCATATCTTGAAATAAGATGGGGCTTATAACCTATTTAGAGAAAAGAGTGACTATGGGTGATCGGGCACAATTGAAAATCCATTGTACCCATAATAAATATACTAGATGGAGTTATTAGGAATAAGGAGTAATGTGGAAAGAGTGATTAGGGAATGGCTATAGATGATGAGGGTCAATGAGGGAGTGATTAGGGACAATCAAGATCAATATGGGAGTGATTAAGGATGATGATTGACAATGAAAGAGTGTTACATCATATCTATATATAAGGGGTAATATCTATTATCTAGGTGACATTATCTACCCAAGGTTTTTAAGACTGATTCATTCTATTCCTTCCTATTGAATGGGCACTAAAACTCATGCTTCAGATGATGGGACATTGAACAAGCCATAAATTGAAAGGAGGGCAAATTCTAACCTTTATAAATAAATACGTGACTAGGGATGATCAATCACATATATAAATCCACTACAGAGACCATAAAGGTATTGGAGGTAGTGATTAGGGATGAGAAAAGCTATTAGGTGAGGAAAAACTAGATATCAAAAAGGCAAGCTTCCTTTTTCTTACTCTTTGATATAGATGAATTAGTTAGGGAAAGGTTTCATTTCCTTATATTGGGTAGGTTAATTTTGATATTAAGGTATGACCTTCTGAATGATGACCCCAATATATCTATGGTGGGGATCCCATTCTTGCATTGTCTTTTGATCCTTTTTATTGGGGACCAGAGCATACTCAAAGTATTAAAGGGCCCCAATTTGGCCTTTAGATCCCACTAGGACATGCTCAAGCTCTAATTTTCCCCTCCTCGATACACTATATTAATGTATATATGACATCTATTCCCTTAAAATATCAAGTTTGGTATAGCTCTAGTTTCTTATAGATCAAGTTGGGTTGGGAAACACACTCTACCAACTATCGGATTGGAACACAATCTATTATATTAGTTACTACATATCTTTATATTTGGTAATCTAATATACTATGGGCATACTCTCAATAACATATTGAGAAAATGAGAAGTAAAATATAGGTTTGGGATTAGAATTCTCAACTAGTTTCAAGTCACCCTATCTATATAGATATAAATTTGGATTATCAATGCTAGGATTGGGATATTTATATTCCCAAATACCAATATGTATGTGTAAGTAATATAATTTCTTCATAGCCTTTTCCTTACCTACTTAATTTATACCAAGGATTAAGGTAAGGGAATATTTTATTCTTGATACCTATCTTTACTTCACCTAATATAACATATCAAGGGAATACTATTTTCTCAATAGATAGCAAGGAAGTAAGGCATAACTATCAAGGGAAGTTTTCCTTAATGATATCTAGCTTTGATTTGATTCTGAATTAAGCCATATCCACCAAGGGAATATTTTTTTCTAGCAGATAACTTTTTTATTACCCTTATTCATTCTTATCCTACCTAATTTCTCTTCCTAAAATAAATTATTAGATATTAAGGGAAGATTTCTTCCCAATATATAGATTTTACATATTCTTTTCCTACCTATTTATCTATGCCCTACCTACTTAACTTATGTTTTTTGAAATGGCAACTCTCTTCATAATAGATAATAAAAAATGAAGTTTTGAATCATGTACATATGTAATAGATATATCCATTGATTATTACCTTCCTACTTTACCTACTTGACTATTACCTACCTACTTTACCTACTTGAGTATGCCCTACCTAATTCAATATCTAAGCCATATCTTGATCTTGAGTATACAATACCTAAATACATGATTAAATACCCAAGCCATATCTTGAAAAGAGAGGGGAATTCTAACGTATATAAAGAAAGGAATGACTCAAAGATAATCATGGACAAGCAAAAAGCCATTGCACCCACCATAAATGTATTTTTAGGAGTGACCAAATGTGCATAATTCCCAACATGGTATAAATGATTGGTGTGACATAGTGGGTAAGTGCACAAAGTTGGGGGACAATAAGTGCCCTGCCCATGGACATGACTTTCTTGAAATTTCAAAAATATGAACTTCTATAGATAATTTGAGATATCTACACTCCAAATTTAAAGATGGTGTAAGAACATGAAATGTATTATTTTGAGTATAGTTTCTAAAACACTAAATTTATTTAAAAATGGTTAATTATAACTAGGTCAAAAATAACTCTTATTTTGTTTAATAAAATTGAGTATATAGATGGTTGTATGACACACCATTTTTTTATCAACATTTAATATTTTTTGAAACACTTTGGGTAAAGTTTATATAAGATCTTCTAGTTTGTGACCTATATTATTTTATATTTTTTCAATGAATACATTTTTTATGAATTTTACAAATAAATAGATCCTGAAAACTGACAAAAAAATAGATAGTCATTCGTGTGGCATGCCTAACTACCTCAAAAAAAATGAAAATCTATTTTTTTTTAAATGTGTGTAGAATTAGGCCTAGGTTGTGACAATATAACTTGTTTTTCACTTTGATAAACAAAATACAAATTACATGAACATGTATATGAATCTATGATTGTGGCATGTAGTTACATAAAAGAGGTATAGTTAAAAATCATCATAGTTTCAAACCTTAAATTAGTCTAAAAATTTAAAAAATTCATATGTTTGGAAAGAGGAGAGCGTTCTCGTCTCAATGGTATTAATTTTTTGAATTTTCACATTGAAATTCATAGTTTATATTGAAATCAAAGTTTAAATTTGTTATTTTTTATCATAACTCTCAAACTTGGTTGTAGATTGACATGTCCAAGCCATTCCCAAGACAAAAGACATGTGATTTGAATTCAAATTCAAATAGCACAATCGCATTAATAACATGATCATGATATTAACATGATCATATTACTTATCAATGTGATCACATTATACATTCATAACACCCAAAAACCCAAATTTTCTCTTAACATAAAATTTTATATATGATCTTATATTTTATTGATCTCCCTAATAATGGTGTTATTTCATGTGATACATGAAAGGTCCCTAACCTTGGATAGTGAAATAAGGTGTCATAGTATCACATTAGACTTCAAAAAATTTATAGATATTATCATATGTTGATTTGACTACTTATAATTACTTGGTTTTAAGGTACAACTCATTATACATTTTTTGATATAACTTATTTTATCATGAGATGTCATAAAATGCATTTTTTAAACCTATGGCCAAAACTAAGCCTTTGGAGTACCAATTTAGCTATTCATCTGAAGTAAATTGGGGCTATTTTGAGCCCCTTCAACCTAATTAGATGAATATAAAATGTGATTTGTGGGTTGATCAGCTCTAATTTCATTAACTCAATTGAAGCAAAGAAACATAAATTATTTATATGCAAGTTCTACATGTATAAAATGTGTTTTTGAGCTCAATAAACTTGAGTCATTAGTGAATGAATGCAAATGTCAATTAGTTCAATTATGGAGGTAATTAGGGTTAAAAAGAGCCACATGAATGTATTTCAAATTATATATTTAATGTGATTTAGAGTGAAATTAACCCTAATGTCATGTCATATATAAATAACCAAAGACTTGATTCATTTAATGCAAGAGGCATTTGAGGCTAATTTGAATCCCTTCAAGAGCAAGATATGATTTGGGGAAAAAAAGTTTGATTCTATCACGAATTGATCCAATTCATCAAATTGTACAATTAAAAGAATTATTTGAGAAAAATTGAGCCCCTAAACTAAATTTAGGGCTCAATCAATAATATAGCATTTATGCAACATGTATGGCTTATCTAACTTTACTTTTATTAAAAATGAAAACATGAAGGTAATTATCACAAATAGGTGAACAATCATCTCAATTTTTCTTCAATTACCTTAATTATTAGACCCTATATCTGATGTCTTAGAACCTAAACCCTGTACCATTTAACTTAAGCCCTATACCCTGTACCATTTACCTTAAACCCTAAGCCATAATCCCTAAACCCTATACCATTTAAATTATAGACCCTAAACTAATAAATTTAGCCCCAACTAAGATCCTTTATATATATTAATAATTAGGTTTATAATGATGAACTTGGTAAAAATTGAATCACTCATTACCATAATTGACTTAATTGGCTCAATCTAAGATGATGCAAGGGATAATTGAGCCCAAAATCATTTTTTTTAGATCTAGGTTCAAAGAACTCAAATTTGCCCCAATTAGCATCATGATTATACTTTATATACCCTAAAACCTATAGCCTAAGCCATAATACCTAATGTTCCTAATCCCTAAACTCTAAACCATAAATATAAATTCTTTAAACCTTGAACCAATCATTTTAGCACAAATTAACATAATGTAAACTAAGAATTAAGCTCATAGGGTTTAGTTTTTTCTATATCACATGACTAATTGCCCTATTTGACTAATTCACTCAATATTCATGATGACATGGGGTATAATGACAACCCAAAAACACATTCTATAACCACAAATGGGTCTAAGTGATTCAAATTATCTTTGTGCTTGACCATGTGTACCCTAAACCATATATACATTAAGACCTAAGACCCAAACCATAAACCCTAAACACTATACCATAAATTTTAAACCATAAACTTCCTCTATTTACTAATCAATTTAGTCCCAATCAACATCCTTTGTAGTAAGAATTAGGTTCGCATGGCATAGAGTGATTAAACATTATATATAGGTCCTTAAACCTAAACCCTATGCCCTAATCCCTAAAACATAAATTGCAACCCTATGCCCTGATGCCCTCTACATACTAAAAACATACATGCCTTATTATATATCTAAATTTATCATGAGATGTCACAAAATACATTTTTTAAACATATGGCCAAAACTTAGCCTTTGGAGTACCAATCTAGTTGTGTATTTGAAGTAAATTGCAGCTATTTTGAACCCCTTCAACCTAATTACATGACTATAAAATGTGATTTGTGGTTTGATCAACTCTAATTTCATTAGTTTTATTGAATCAAAGAAAAATTATTTACTTAAATTCAATTTATACATGTATAGAATTTGGTTTTGGGCTCAAAAAACTTGAAGTCATTAGCTAACGAATGCAAATGTTAATTAGTTAAATTATGGAGGTAACTAGGGTCAAAATGAGCCATATGAACCTATTTTAAATTATATATGATTTGATTTGGAGTTAAATTAACCCTAATTTTATGTGTCATATATAATTAACCAAATATTTGATTCATTTAATCGAGGAGGAATTTGAGGCCAATTTCAACCCCTTTAAGAACAGGATATGATTTGGGGCAAAATTAAAAGTTTGATTATATCATGAATTTATCTAATTATTTACTTTGATAAATTATGGGCATGATTTGGGAAAAATTTATCCCCTAAACCAAATTTATGGATCAATCAATTGTATAACATGTATGCAACATGTATATGGCTTAACTGACCCTACTTTTATCATAAATGCAAACATGAAGGTAATTGTCATAAATAGGTGAACAAGTAGGTAAAATATTATTCAATTACCTTAGTGATTAGACCCTATATCCGATATCTTAAACCCTAAACCCTATACCATTTTTCTTTAACCTTAAACCCTATACTATTTACCTTAAACCCTAAGCCATAAGACCTAAACCCCAAACCCTTTAAATTTTAGACCCTAAACCCTAAACCAATAAGTTTATCCCCAATTGACATATTTTATATATAGTAAGAATTATTTTCATAGGGATGAACTTGGTCAAAATAAAATCACTCATTAAACCACTATTGACTTAATTGGCTCAATCTATGATGATATGAGGGCTAATTGAGCTCAAAACAACATTTTTTACTCACAAATATAGGTTCAAAGAGCTCAAATTTGACCCAATCACCTTCATGATTGCAACTTATATACCCTAATATATAATCCTTAAAGTTATTAATCCCTTAACTCTAAACCATAAATATAAACTATTTCAACCCTAAATCAATCATTTTAACCTAAATTAACATCATTTAGACTAATAATTATCCTTGTGATTCACCCTGTGTACCCTAAACCTAAGTATGATATCTTAATCCCTAAATAATATACCATAAATTATAAATATTAAACTTTCCCTCTTTACCAATTGATTTAGTCCTAATTAACATCCTTTATAGTAAAAATTAGGCTCACATGGCATATAGTGATTAGACCTTATATAAGCCCTTAAACCTAAACCCTATATGGCCTAATCCCTAATCCATAAACCCTAAAACATAAATTTTAATCCCTAAATCCCATGCACTAATTCCTTAATCCCTAATATATATTAAGTATAATGTGATCACATTATTCTTAATATACACAAAAATCACTTCTCAATGTCTATGTTTAACCTCAAATGATTATTAATAATAACATGATTTCATTATTACATAATGTGATAATGTTATATAATGTGATCACATTATTATTATTATTATTATTATTATTATAATAGACTAATCTCACTTATCAATGTCTATTTTTAACCCAAATCAAGAATTTTGCACCCATAAAAGTTCTTTACGTACTTTTGTAGGACCTGCGATACCTGTGTACTTTTAACCCCACTTTTGAAAAGATGTAAATTATAATTAATGGGTAATGGATCACATTTTAGGAATAGGAAGATGTTTAATAAAAAAACACCAGAGTAATTATAATATTTGAGAGTGAAAAACAATATACGAATGCAAAAACTTCATGGTAGATAAGGTACAAACCATAATCCTAATGAACCAAATGCCATAGATAATGAGCCAATTGATAATACTAAATTAAACAATGATTAATTTGACCATAATTAATTAAATAATAATGAAATTGACCATAATGAAATGAATAATAATGAGATTGACAATAATAAATTAGATAATTTTAGAAGTTTACATTAAACGTTTTAATTTTTTGATTTTATTAATGATGAGTCTATGTATGATGCTTCACTCCCATCAGTGAATAAAATTTTATGGAAATAAATAATGATGAAATTAACCATCAGTAAAATTTCATAGAAACATATAATGAAGAGATAAATAATGAAGAAAATGCCATCCCACCTCTAAACAATGAAATTAATAATGATTTTGAAACACCCTCTCAACAAATTCCATAATTAATAACACTTCCCAGAATTGTGCGTATAAAAGACAATTACTTAATTGAATTCGATGAAAATATTTTAGAACCAATGCATAATTTTTTTTATCAATATTCAAGAAGACTAGCTCAACAAATTTGGGATACTTTCTTTTATAATTTGGATTATGATAGTCAAAGATGTGAATTATTTGTTTCATTGATAAAATTGATTAAGATGAGATCTATAATGTACACATTATAACTAAGAACAACAAACATGGATGATGAAAACAATGAAATTGTTGAAAATCTACATGATGCATATCATACTGAAATAACACACCCAAGATTATAATGTTGCCCATCATATACTTACAACCTATGCAGTAAGTGACCAATTAGGGAAAAAATGAATGGTTTTAAAAACAAGACAAACACTCAATATAAACAAAAAAATATTAATGAAATAAATTAAAAGATGCAAAAAACATAATGAACCTAATACCAATAAGCTCTAGGAATTCTCGGGTAGACTTCCACAAAAGGATAAGGCTATAGTCAATACTCTCAAAGAGTTACTTGCTCAATTTTTGAAATATAATACAAGAGTTTAACCCAATTCAAGAGATGTAATAAAAAAAGAGTTGGTTCTCATAACCATGAACTATATCCAAAACATTTATTTATAATGACTCAAACATAATTGTACTCTAAATTTTTGAAAAAACATCCACAAATTTATATTTGTCAAAGATATTTTTAGATGGCCAAACCTTTTTATGTAAAAATAAATCACACACACACTAATTGTTGTTGTAGGCAACATTTTGAATTTTCAATGCACTATGATGTTTTTTCCCTATTCATTGTACTTTGCATACTAACAACATTTTACAGGAGTGTGGCATTGAATTTCCACCAAAATTAGTCAGAGAATTTATTCCAACTATCCTTTTCAAAATATTGGATGGATAATTATTTTATAACAAATCATATTTAAATGGAAATTGAAACATTTGTGGTGGATTTCTAAAATTAAAAAAATGTATCCATGAGGAGATTACAAGTGTAATAGGATAGGAATTAGTTGGTTTAAGCAAATATAAATCAGTGACTTATCAAGTAAAATATGGAAAATAATATAAAAGGTGTGAGCTTGTTACAAAAAAGATACATATTTCTAAATTTTGGTCAAATTTAGGGAGAAAAGTATTCATGAGTATGTAAGGCACACATACAGGGCTAGATGGTTAGATGAACATTTTAAGATAAACACGGATACATTGCCACTTGGTTTAATTGTTTTAGTAGTTGACTTTGATTAAAATTAGACATTCAAACCCTAAATAGAATGTCAATCATATTATTACAATGCATCACAAGTTATCATATTTGTGCATATAAGAATTCATGCATGCACCTGATAGTAAAGAACAACAATGAAAAATATTAAGGGAGTGCTATATATATATATATATATATATATATATATATATATACATATATATATATATATATATATATATATATATATATATCAATGATGACCAATCACATTTTTTAGATTATGGAAAAGGTTGTTTTCAAAATTTATATCAATAATTGAGTTAGAGAAACATTACTTTCAATGAACATTACATTTGGGTAGACAATTGCACATCACAATTCAAAAATGCATAGATGTTGTATTTGTTGAGCAGGATGTACATTACCACTAGTGTAAAACAAATTTAGAGTTTCATTGAGGTTGGCCATGGAAAATGGGATCATGATGGTGATAGAGAATGTGTAAAAATATCTATTACATAGGAGCAGTTGAAATTTTAAGAGGGTGTTCATTTGACAAATGCAAAGAGCATGGTTGAATGGTGTAATGAAACATGTGTCATGGCGATCAACCAAATTATACTATTTGTAGACATTTATGGTTAATAAATAAGAACACTTATAAAAGTATGAGGATTTTATGATTATAATGGGTTTAAGTGACCTCCACTCATTTTTTATCTCAAATGAAAGTTCTTAGATTGTTCATATGAGACACTTGACATCTTTTTGTTCTGTATGCATGGACTCTGTTTGAAATGAGTGCAAGACACAAGAGTGGGTGGATGATTGGAGTTCTAAACCTATAATTATAATCAAAACATATTATGTTATAATATCATTTTAACTTAAAAATATGACATCATCAGATGATATTGACCATCTATTTGATCTAGTGCAACTAGGTAGAATATTTTTCATTATGTACAATTAGTCTTATTATATGTCTTCATATTCTCATTAATTTTTTTTTATGATATAGGGCATGTTTTTTTAGTTATTATAGATGAGGATAATTAAGATAGAATTTATTACTACTTGTGTTAGTGTGTATAGAGAAAGAAAAAATTGACTTCCTCAGTTATAGATGGAGAAAACATTGACTATCCCACTAGGTCAGTGGTAGTCACTAAGACTTGGTTTTGATGATATCCTATAAAATATTTAGATAAATGGTTATTTGAATATTTTTAAATACACAATAAAATATTTAACTATTCAAATTTGATTCTTTCAATAAATATTCAATTATAAAATATCATCAGAGGCCATTAAACAAGAAACTATGGAAAGTGCAGGAGTCAAACCATGAAGCTATTGTTGATACTATCAAGGTTAGAGCGGATCCTAGTGGTTAATTTGATTGAAATACATAGGTACGTTGAATTTTAAAATGTATACGTAATAAATTTTACCAAATGTTTTTTATTTCTTGGTAGTACATATGAATTTTATTTTTAATTACTTACAAACAATTTTTTATAGGTTAGTGGTGCTAGATAATATTCCACCTTCAAGTGGTTGCCACTGTTAGTAGAGAATTCTATATTATTCAAGATAATATAATATCAAGTTGGACATGACCAAAGTGATAGATTCTTAGGTGGATTTCCTAGAGGCAGAAATGGTAGTTGGAGCTCAAGAAGTTACTTGTTCAATGCCAAAAAGTTACATTTTAGACCCCTCAATGTAACTTGTCCAACGGATTGCTATCAAATGTTTCACTTGAGTTCTATAGAGTGAAATTAAATGGATTAAATAGGTATGGGATGGATCTAATGGCTCACATAAGTTATTTAAAAAATTTGTTTTACATGTGTTTGAACTTAGGCTAAAAATTTGCATTTTTCTTGTATTGGGAAGGTTGTTCTTGAGGCTAGAATGAGTAGTGGTTTTGTCAATCAGTCCTGATGGGATGAAAAGAACCCATTACTAGATGTTATCCTCCCCCCTATATGTTTGGTAGTGTCAATTTTTAGTTAGGAAACATTGAAACCTCAGTTCTGCAACCACAACTTAAACTTTGACAACATTTATTTTCAGTGTTTTTGCACTCTAGAATGATGGTGAAAATGCACTTGCAGGTGGATTTGAATGTCATGAAATTGTGATAACATGTAATTTTATTATTTTAACATGATTAAAGTGATATATTCTTAAGTGTAGGTCCTGAAGGTAGACATGGAAGTTGGAGCTCAAGAAATTGATTGTTCAATGCCAAAAACTTATATTTTTGGACCTATCACCATAACTTTTCTAATAGATTGATATCAAAGTTTCCACCTAAGTTATCAAAGTTAAAATTATAGGGAATAAATAGGTAGGTTAATTATCTGATGGTTCATTAAAATGACTTATAAGTTTCATTTCACGCATGTTTGAACTTAGTCTAAATATTTACATTTTTCTTGTATTGAGGACATTTTTGAGGACATAATGGGTGGTGGGTTTGTTGATCGGTCCTTATGGGAGGCCAAAAACATAGTAAT
Source organism: Torreya grandis (assembly GCA_037957365.1). Lineage (NCBI taxonomy): Eukaryota > Viridiplantae > Streptophyta > Pinopsida > Cupressales > Taxaceae > Torreya > Torreya grandis. The sequence goes on from JARHVA010000084.1 coordinate 8,392,726, forward strand.
ATATGTTATATACTCCATTTAACATGTTATAAGTGTCATTTTTTAGTCAATAAACATCAAAACCATAGTTTTGTAACCATAAATCAAACTTTGACAACATTTGTTGTCAATGTTTTTGCGCTCTAGAATGGTAGTGAAAAAGAACTTTTGGGTGGATTTGAATGTCTTAGAAAATTTGGTAACATGTAAATTTCCTATCTATATGTGATGTAAGTGATGTATTATTAGCTGGAGGTCTTGGAGGTATAAATGGTAGTTGGAGCTCAAGAAGTTACTTATTCAATGACAAAAAGTTACATTTTTGGACCTGTCACTACAACTTGTCCAACAGATTGCTCTCGAAGGTTCCACCTAAGTGCTATGGGGTGAGATTAAATGGATTAAATAGGTATTATAGGGATGTAATAGTTCATGTAAATGACTTATAGGTTTTTTTTATGCATGTTTGAACTTAGGCTAAAAAATTGCATTTTTATTATATTGGGAAGGGCATTCTTGAGGCCAGAATGGGTGGTGGGTATGTCAATAGGGACTGATGGGAGTCCAAGAACTTGGTATTATAAATTATTATACCCCCCATAAGTGTTGGAAGTGTCAATTTTTAGTCAAAAATCATTAAAACCACAATTTTGTAACCACAACTTAAACTTTGATAACATTTGTTGTCAGTGTTTTTGTGCTAAAAAATGGTAGTAAAAATGCACTTATATGTATATTTGAACATCATGGAACTATTATAACATGTAATTTTAATAATTTGATGTGATCTATGTGATATATTATCAATTGGAGGTCTTGAAGGTAGAAATGGTAGTTGGAGCTCAAGAATTTGCTTGTTCAATGCCAAAAAGTTATATTTTTGGACCTATCACTATAACTTATCTCATGGATTTCTCTTGAAGGTTCCACTTGAGTGCTCTAGGGTGATATTATAGGGATTAAATAGGCAAGTTATGTATTTTATTTTTCAAATAAATGACTTACAAGTTTTATTTTATATGTGTTTAAACTTAGGCTTAAAAAATGCATTATTCTTATATTGGGAAGGGCATTCTTGAGGCTAAAATGGGTGGTGGGTTTATACAAAGATTTATTATTGTATCAAGAGTGAAAATAAATATATTAAGTGTTTCATTTTATTATATTAAATACATTATATTCAATTTTAGGCATAAGTTTATCTTACAAGTTGAACAAAGATAAAACTACAAAGATGAAGAAGTAGACCATGTAAATGATCACCAAAAGGAGTTGAGTGTAGAAGATGTATTGATAGAGATTACTAGAGAGGTGAGTGAAAATATAAAGGAGAAATAATCATAGAATGCATACAAGTAGTAGGCCTAGTTTCAATAAAATCTAGTCAAAAAGGAATTAGAGCCAAAAGAAGGTTAAAGATGAAGTAACTTACAAGTATAGGTATCCGAGTGAAAAATTTGTAAGGGATTATGAATGATTTTATGTCTTTTAATTATAAAATTTTGAACATGAATGGGTATGGGTTTTATGTGAAACAAAATTTTGTTAATGATCAATTAAAAATTTATAAATGGGGGATGATAAATGCAAAATAGATAAAAATGTCATTAGTCATCTTCCACCTTTGTACAGAGTAACTTTGTTCTCTGTAAATAATTCCAGACTATTTTCTTGAGGAAGATGGCCACCTCATAAAGGAATATACAAGTAGCCAGTAGGAACTGTACAGTATTTTTTAGCTGCTTATCAAGGAGATGTTGAACCTTCTAATGAGTTCAAACAAAGAAATTAAACTGCCAGGTTCAACGCCCACTTCACAGAGAATTTTGATGATCTCTGTCAAGATTTTTTGTACATAAAAGATAACTTAGAGAAGATCCAACAACAGGTATCTTCTATTGATTCTAAACTAGATGCTTTAGATGATAGTTTAGATTGGCTTTCCAAACAGGATCAGCAAGTAGAATCTTTTGCTAAAAATCCTCAGTTTTTAGTTGCTTTTGGCTCTAATTTCAAGACTGGTAAAAAATAGTCTAATACTACCCTGATGCAAAGAACCCATATCTAGTTATAGCCTTGGTATCTTAATATAGATGATCTTCTTAATCCATTGAATGAGATCACTGCCTGGTGTAACTCCATGAGAGTCATCACCATTAATGCTCATTTAGACCAAGCTGGTACCACTTGCTTTGCTTTAAAGTTTTTTTGGGGTATTATCAATCAATGGTGGAACACCATGACTGAAGCCGAACAGTATGAGCGTGTACATAATCAGCCTGATTCTTTAGCCACATTATTTAATTTATTGATTAATGAGTTTGCACCTCCAGTTGGTAATAGGGAATTGGAATCCAAGAAATGGCTTCTCAAAATGGAGCTATGTGATTTAAAGCAGTTTGATGCATTTGCCAAGCAGTTCAGAGAATTGGCATATGAAAGCAAAAGTTTCTCATCCACTGAGATTAAGATCAAGTTTTTGCATGCTCTACCATATAATCTTATTGATAGAGTTATTTCTTATATTAATCTTAAGGGACTGACAATTGAAGATCTCTCTCTCTCAGATGTGATTGATTTTTCTAAACAGTAAGCTATGTGCTTAGTCTCTGAGACTAAGTCTATACAAAAACTCACGAAGCATCAAGCCTCCCAGATTGCTTTAGCATTTTAAGAAACAACCCCATTTGGCTGTTGGCCATTTGTTCAGCCTCGCAAATAGCAGAAGCAATGCAAGCATCTTTCCTTTAAGTGTTGCTCTTTTCCCTGCAAGCATTCCTATGCACCTCCTCATTATTTCCTGAAGAAATGACGAACCGCTCATCCTCTTTTCAAGCAGCCTATTTGCTACATCTATCACAAACCTAGCCACATTGCTCCTTAATGTCACTACAAGAACCCTGCAGTTAAAGCTATTTTTACCTCCAATGCAGTAGTGTGGTGGGATATTGTAGATTCTGATGAAGACCTCTACCTACAGGATGACATCTATGAACTAATTCTAGATGATCTCCCTGAAGAGGATCTAGAAAACTATGATGATGTAGATGCTCTCGAGTCATTAGCTGATGACTTAGAACAATCGCTAACCAACATACAATGCCCCTATAGGCCAAGACACCATGATTGGTCATAGCTGCCTAATGAAGCACACAAAGCCTGGTCTAGACATCACCATGAAGTTTCAAAAAGACCAGAGAAACCTAGAAGAAGAGGATACTCCAGAGGAGAAGGAACATCTAGAGGGAGACAACCCCCTATGCCTAAAATGCCACCAACATTGCAAAGATCTCAACATCCTCCTTTACAATATCATAGCTCTTTCAAACCCAGTGACTCTTGGATCAAGAATAAATTCACCAGCAAAGAACCTCCAAGAGAAATCCATGCACCAAGGATTGAGCCACAGTGGGATATCTTATTTCCCATAGAAGAAAAAGAAGAGGATGACGAAGTAGAAAGCTCTTTCTACTCTGACCAGGATTACTGCCTAGGTGAATGCAGTAACCTCCAAGAAGAAGAAGAAGCAGAACCAGAACAAGATGACATCTATAATGAACAATCTATTGTTCAAGATCCAAGGAGACAAAAATTGGTATGTACTAGTATTCCTCCTTTGGAAATCCCATAACCAGCTTATCTCACTCAGCTGATTAATAGAAAATTTGCCTAGTTTATTACTTTGGAAATTAATGGCAGACTGGTAGATGCCTAGATAGATACATGAGCTTCTCTCTCCTTTGCTAAATCACAATTCATCCATGACTGGAAGACATTAGATGATGCCCTAACTTATAAGAGCTTAGATGTCCAAGGGAACAATTTCATCTGTAATAAGTATAAACATCAGCAGATCCTTCAGATTCAAGATAAAATCTTCCATGCTGACTTTTTTGCATTAGATAGAATGCATGTAGATATTCTTCTAGGCAGTGCCTTTATTGACAGATACTCGCCTTATGGTTCTACCACCAAGAGTATCATGTTTACAATAGAAAATGAAAGGCTAAGAATCTCTCACCTCATTTATGCCACTGAGCAATTTCCCAGTTCAATGACTCAAATCCCAGAAATTGTAATCCTAGCTGAAATCCAAGAGATAGGAGACAAGATTAAATCCACTATCTGTTTTGACAACCCTCAGCAGTTTTGGTCTAAATCTATGCCAAAAATAGATATCAAAATCCTTGATGGAAAACATATGAAGATTGGGAAGAAGATCCCAATCCCAGCTCAAGATTACAGTGATATGGAACTCCAGATCAAAGAACTGGAGGCTAATGGTTTCATTGAGAAATGTACTTCCCCTTTCTATTGCTATGCCTTTATGGTTAATAAACATTCAAAACAGAAAAGAGGAAAGAAAAGAATGGTCATCAATTATAGGCCATTAAATTCTATTACTCAACCATTTCCATATCCAATACCAGATAAAAGCTATCTATTGGAGAAAGTTGCAACTTGTAAATACTTCTCCCAATTCGACTGCAAGTTAGGCTTTTACCAGATCAGAGTCAAAGAAACTGACATGAAAAAGACAACATTCAGCTGCCCTTTCAGCCATTTCCAGTGGACAGTAATGCCTTTCAGCTTGATGAATGCTCCAGCATATTATCAAGCCTATATGGATAAAATCTTTCAAGGCACTTCTAATTTTTGTGTGTGTATATAGATGACATACTAATTTTTAGTAATAGTTTGACTAACCATTTTACTCATCTCTCCCATTTCTTCACATTAGCTCAAGATGCAGGAATTGTCCTTTCAGAGACAAAGATTCAGTTATGCAAAACTGAATGTAATTTCCTCGAAATGGTAATCTGAGATTCTAGACTGTAGATACAACCACATATCAAGGAGAAAGTCATCAGTTTTCCAGAGAAGCTAGACAAAGCTAAGATTTAAGCCTTTTTGGGATTACTTAATTATTTAAATAGTTTCTATCCTAACTCTGGTGAAGATAGGTTCATTCTCCAAAAACTTCTCTAGAAGAAGAAAACTTTATGTTGGGAAGAACACCATACAACAGTAGTTTAGAAAATCAAATCAACGGTTGCTTTGCTACCAGAACTGCATATCCCAAAATCTGATTGAATGAAGGTTTATACTGATGCCTTCGATATTGCATGGGGAGGAGTACTTGTTTGTGTACATAGTAATATAGAATTTGTTTGTGAATTCACTAGTGGAGTTTTCAGTCCTGATGTGCTTAAATGGATTTCTCCTGATAAATAAATATATGCTCTAAAGAAATGCTTAGAGAAGTTCATGTTAAAACTTCTCCATTTGCCTCATTTTGTTGTAATTACCGACTATACTATATTCTGACCTTTAATGAAAAGGATCATGGTCGGAAGGATGGTTGCGGTAAATATGTTAGATGGTAAGCATTTTTTAATCAGTTTAATTGTTATGTAGAACACATCAAGGGCACTAAAAATGTTATTACAGATTGGCTTAGCAGGAATCCTCTAGCAACACTAATGCATCAACCCATTCCTGGTTTTAATCTAACCAAAATCTATAATCAAGGATTTCCTTCTTTGAATATCCTTGTCCAAGAATAGACTCTGTGAGAAGGGTTGCATCCCAGATACACAAGGATTTCTTATGCAGTGGGACAAGACTTATAAATGTCTTCAGTAGCTACACTTCAGGAAAATCGCCGCCAAAACTCTGGAGTCATCTACATTGAAAGACTGAACAGTGAATTTTTGTATCATCAATTCACTGAATTATTAAAGCATCCATTATGGACATGACTAATAAAAATCAGATCTCCTTTCAACGAACATTTGTATTGATGGGTTGCTTGGCCTGGCCCACACCGCATCCATGAAGAGGAAAATCATGATCAAAACACTGTCATGCATACTATTATTAGAAGACAGCTAGAGTGGGAATCTTATTTCTACATCACTCCATGACATCACGCATGCGACGTTGGACCCTAGCATTGGCATCTTTCCAGTACCTTCCAGCTTAAATGTCTTTTCAATCCTATCAGCGAAGATGACTTAGTAGATGAAGCGGAAGCAATGTTGGACCCACGTTCTATAACATCATCATCATCCAACACATCCAATAGCATTTCCCTATAGCTCAACTTTTATGCTGTAAAGTATGATGGGACTTGACACCGCCTTGACAGCGATCAGGCAGGACCTCCCAAAATACTATAAATAGGCCTCTCCTCCATAGCATTTCCATCAAAAATTTTCTAAGATTTAGAAATCTAGTAGCCTTGTTGAAAGAGTATGCTCTTCTCTTGCCCTTTTTGAAGGATCCTAAGAATCAGAAATTGAAACAAGTGTTTGTAATATTATATTTTGAAGTAATAGTGTGAAGCCGTAGCCATTCGGCCCCTGCCTACTATCATGGGTTTTCTCTAAAATCAAGTTGTACAAGAAAGTAACAAAGGAGGCATCTACTGACGGTAAAAGATTGGTCATTTCCACTACACACAATCAAATAAAAACTTTAATTTAAAAAAATATTGGAGATCCAAGATTTATATAATTGAAAATAATAATTTTTTAATCCTTATTTGTGTATAAAATTAAATAAATATCTGATACATAATAGTTTCAAATGTCAAAAAAACATTGTATAATAACATTTTAAATCAAAACTGAATATAATTTGGATAGATTACCATGATAGGCATACAATATAAGCACATGTGTACAATGTCAATAATACATAGATTTTCATGATAGGCATATAAAAAATTATATCTTCCAACATAGTATCTAATGTTGGGTGAATGCCATATATGCATATACAATGCCAAAAATGCGTAAATTACCATATAGACATACAAAAAAGCACATCTCATGTAACACATCCTATTCATAAAATAGCCTCCCTCTCTTTAAATTTCTAAAATAAGACTCTCCTTTTTATTCCCTAATAGTACATGGAGACCCCTATAATGCCTTATATTGCTCCAAGGTCCGACTATAGGTCATACACTCATAGCTAGCTTGCAACTCAACTTGTTCAAACATAAGTATTATTATAAAATTAACATAAAATACATTCAACCAATTATTAAAAACTTAATTTTAAAATACAATAAAAAATCATTTAACATGTACTTAATGCAATATCATGGTCCTTCTCAATCTATTTTTGTTACTCAAACAAGTTAGTGGTAGGCTCAGCTATTTGAATGGGCATCTAAAATAGGGAATAAACATGAGATGTTGTCATACTAATCATCTGACTGGGACTAGCTGATGTCATAGGACAAACATGCATACATAATAAATTCACATAAGTTATATTTTCTCCAATTATGTAGTAAAATTATTAAAATAATTCTATTTTTACAATTAAAAATTAAAAGTTAATATATACCTCAGTTAGTGCCTGTGTAGATGACATTGTAGCAATAATGCCTATGTCCATCTTAGCTCACAATGATGAAGTGTCCACTTGATCCATCAAATGTTCATGTAAAAAATGTCTCACTTACTTTTCTATAAAGTATCAATGATATATATGGAAAGTTTTTCTCAATGCAAAGCAATATATAAATGGCAAGGTATTTCAAAGTACATATCATGAAAAGACAATGTAAATCAAGAATCATGGAAGTGTAACTACCATACAACATGAAATGTCCAAGAATATAAATTATTTTTCATGTTGGAGGTAATATAAAAATGCTAATACATTTAGGAAGTGTGAGTGGAAGAGTAGGAGATGGAAAGAATATTATCACGTCAAGAAGGTAGAGATAGGGAGAGAAAAAGAATAAGAGACATATCAAGAACTCTGTCCTTACTTGTAAAGATTATTTGGATAGTGTAAAATGTAAATAAGTGTTTAATAGTTTATGATAAATCCTATGGTGTTCATATCTCTAGTCATAGAAGATTCAAGTCAGTAGCCTACATGTTCAGAGTGGTGAAATCCAAGTTTCAATACTTTGTCTTCAAGCATAGTCAGAAAGAAGAGAACATAGTCAGTTTAAAGTGTCATTATAAATGAATGAAATATGAGTAACGGATAGATGATCTCTATGAAATTTATGTAAACACATTTAAATTCTCAATACTATTGAGAAAATGTAAAATACATGGGAAGACTATATACAGTCTAATTAGTAACAATTCTAAGTTTACATAGTCATAAAGAAAGACTATATAGAGTTATTGGAAATAGAGTTGGGGATTTAAGGTACTGTGAATGTTTTGGGATATTTTTTTTCCATGTGTGTGATTATTTTAATTTATATCAAATGAAGGTAAAGGATCTTAAAGTTTTATTCTGTCCTATTTGTTGACATAGTCATGTTGGAGTATAAAATTCTATAAAACTACGTGTTGGGAGTGATTTAGTATTGAAAAAGGAAAATTAGTAGTTTGATAAGATGTGTGGGATAGGTTCAGATCAATTTCAAGACTTATAAGCTTTGATAAGGGTTAAAATGTCATTCTATCTCATTTATTATTATCTCGAGTAGGTGCAGGACTGAGACAACACAAGTTAGGGTTTGAAACTGGAAAATGAGATAATAAGTGATTTAACTAATGAAAAGTCAATAAAATTTGTGGAGAGGTGTATTTATATAGGATGAATAGTATTTTTAATGTTTTAAGTCTATTTGAGTCCATATGGTATGATTTCATAGTCAGTAACCTTGAATTCGGCTTAGGAGACCTAATTAGTCTTGAGGGGTGTTGAGTTAGGTGTTCTCCAAACATAGTTCAATTATGAAAGTTTATGTGGAGATATGTGATGTAAAGGGGTATCTGAATGTGTGTTTGGTTTGGTTGAGAGCTTTGTCATTTACTTAGAATAAGGAGGTTTACCTAAAAAAGGGTTAGTTGAAGGAAGGTGTCAAAGAGGAAAGAAGAGTTAAGTGAGGAGTTAAAGCCTTTGGGTTGTGTGGAATGGTTGGATGTATGAAATGAGATGTAATTGAGTGGATAGATGGTATTATGAGTATTATGGAAGGTAAAAATAAAATTATCATGCGGACTTATGAAAACTCATAAGAAGATTGTAAATAAGAAATCAAGGATAAAAAGAGAGAACATGAACATAGAGTATGAACTGAGGAGGTTTATGTTAGAAAAAAAATATTGCAAAGTCAGTTGATTAGTAAAATGACTTCAATCAAAGAAGGAGGATTAAATGAATACAAGGAGGCTTAAGAGCCATTGAGTAGGCAAGAGTGAACAAGAAAGACCTAGTAATTGTAAAGTGATCAAAGAGATAAATAGTTAAAGACATAAGACAAATAAGGATAAGAAAAGATCAAAGCTTGATATTTGGTAGAGGTAAGTGTGTATTTCCATCCATATCAAGGAAGATTGTTGGAACCTCTACATCAAGATTTTTTATAGATAAATTTAACTTAAATTTACAATTTCAATATACATAGAGAATAAGATTAACTTTGTATAAGTAAAAGGTGTCATCTTAACATAAACATATGAAGTAGTGGATGGGCCAACAAATGGATCTAAAAATGTAAACAATAGCTGCATCAAATCAAATACTAAAAATATATATTATGATGATGAAGGCACCATCACCTCCTAGGACATAAAAAACTACATATATATTATTTAATTTCTATGTAAATTAATTGTTAACTAAATTAAATTTGTAAATATAACTTAAATTTAATATGACATTTATATAAAATATACCTACATCTATGTAGTGGTTGATGTCTGCACACCAAACATGTGTGCTAAAAAATCATCACTAATAAGAATATTATTCAATCCCTTTGAACCACTAGCACCATCATCATTAGAAGGTCTAGTGGACATAGCTCCACAAGAACTTTAAAGGTGGGGTTAGGTATGCACACTATGTGGCATATCTCTAGCATCAATCTATGAGAGCCTACTCATATGATAAATAAGTATATCTATGAGTGAATTAAGAGCATGTAGAGTGTCGATATCCATAACTTGTTGAACTATAGAGGATATCTCAGGCTCAAATAGCTTTTGGATATAGATCCTTACAGACTAATTAGGCACATAATGTGCACTTGGTCGATCATGTGCAGAGACTTTCCATCGGCCCTAAAATTTACTATAATCAAAATAGTTCAAAATATAATTGAGGATAAACTCAAAGTAAAGTTTTTTTTTTAAAATACAATGGGACCTCGTGGTTATTAGATAGTGGATAATCAAAAACCATCCACCATTGATCTAAAAAATTGGTTGTGATTAAATTATGTTGGCATTGATGGATTAGAAAATGTTTAGCAATTACCAGAATGGTGTATTGGTTGTTGGGTCAATGAATAAGGCATAAATACAAGATTTTGATATGTATTTATTCTTAACCTCAATTGTTGACATTTTTTTATCATAATAAACCCTACAACTATCCTGATATGAAGCCCATTTTGTCAATTTGACTTGTTATAGAGTCAATTTAACCTAATAATGTCTCTAGGGAATTGACTAGATAGGTGCAGTGGGTGTTGGTGGAAGTGGGATCCCTAATTATCCTAATTAATTTTTTAATTTAAATTTATTTCCTAAAATGTGGTCAACTACACTCTCCTGACTACCTGGGGGATTTTTTGGCACTGTAGGAGGGTTAGGCGGAGGGATAGGAGGAGGAACAAGAGGGTTTTATGGAGGGTTAGGTAGAGGGTTAGGAAGAGGAACAAGAGGGTTCTATGGAGGGTTAGGAGGGTGAGGTAGAATAATATGAGGGTTATCAAGATGGGTTGTTTAAAATAAATAAATTACCACTAAAAATTAGGATAAAATAATGAAAATAATTAAACATTACTAAAATTTAGGGTTAACAAGTGTAGATTTTTTGCACTTACCTCTTTTACATGGTGGCATCATCAATTAGCATATTCCTAGGATAAATTCTAGCAAGTTTTAGTCTCTCTCACCCAAAATGTGATCACAGAACACAAGGTTAACAAAGGAAGCTCAAATGGAAAATGAAGAATTTTACATTATAGTTTCATTTTCTATTTTTTTGGTTACCTAGGTAACATGATCGTTTTATTGAAAATAATAATAATGCAATCATGTTATTGTTTTAAATAGCATGATTGTGATATTTAATAACATGATTACATTATGGCTAGTAATTACTGAGCCATAATTTAAATAACAAGATTGCGTTATCAAAAATGTCCACAAAATTATCCCCCAACTCCATAGACTTACCCCAGTATATATCCATATCATAGAATATGTCAATTTTATTTTTATGAATATTTCATGATGTTGATGTGATACATAATGAAATATAGATGTGGGTAACATGATGTGATGTTTAATTCCTAACCTATTAATATAATAGATGGTTTCAACTACTTGACATCATTAAATTGACATCACTATGTATGGTTTAATTGGTATAATGGGCTCATTGTTTAAATTCAATTTGAACATAAGTGGTGTAGACACCTAAATTTGGCCTATCAATGTCTTCATATCTGACATTAGACCAATTCTTTCCAATCATTGAATATCTATCCCAAAAATTTCTATTAGTCTTGAATTTGACTTCATAACCTTGCATTAAATCAATTTGGCCTATTAAATAAATTAAACAAGGAAAATACACACATTGAATTAATCAAAATCAAATAAATTAACTTGCACATCCTAATTAAAATCAATTATCAAGTTAAATCAATTTCAAATATTAATTGAGTTCACCCACGAGCTAATAAATCAATTACTAAAAAAGAAATTCAAGAGCATCTTACCTTTATGAGTTGTCTCAAATAGAAAATATCTAAAAGAATATTATAAGAATATGCCAAACTCAACCAAAGTTAGTAAAATCTACCATGGTTTTGAGTTATCCCTTTTGAAAAATATCTAAATAAAATATCGTAAGAATATGTCAAACTCAACCAAGTTTAATAAACTCAACCATGGTCAGATTTAACCCATTCTAAAGGATTTGAAACCCTATAAAAGCAAGCCTAGATAACTTCATTTAGGTAACTCAATAAAGTTAGAGTTATAATGCAGGAATAGAATCATGAAACTAAAAGCATAGTGTTATAATGTTGAAATTGAGCCAAGCCATCAATCAAGCCAAGCATTTAACAATGGTGAATAGAAGAGATGATGTTAGCCATATGTCATTGATGAAGAATTATTATTCATAATATGAGTAATCCAAATGAATAAATCATTTGGAGCTTTTAAGGAAGGTAAAGATCTTTGCATTTTGGTTGGGTTTTTTTATTGTTGTTTGTTCATTAAGCTCCCCTTAAGATCTAGGCCTAAAGATGTTATACTAGTGTGTTTATTTTATTTTGATTTCATTTTGGAACTAAAAAAACACTAATCATTCTCTCTTGAGTTAAATTTATTGATCAAAAATAGCACACCCGGTGGAACTATCTTCATGAGAGCGCAACCCACAAACTTTTTTATATTTCATAGTTTTAATTCTTTTTTTGTTGTTTTTTGCTTTGAGTAAAAACGGCCAATAAATAATTCACAACTTTTTATTTACCTAAAATTTTTGTCTAAATTTTCTTATTAATATATATATATATATATATATATATATATATATATATATATATATATATATATATATATATATATATATATATATATATATATATATATATATATATATATATGTCATTGATATTATTTAAAAATTTCACAAAAATATTCTTTATATTTTAGAATTTGTAGTTCTTTTAGTGACTATCACTTTCTATTTTTTAATTTTCTATTAAAAATGTTTATCACAAAGATTATAAATTTTTTTATTGATTTTTTTAACCTATAAGTTTTTCATATAGGTACTATCTAGACCTATAAATAACCTCCAAAAATTTTGTGACAAATGGATGTGTGGTTTAAAAGTTATGGCTAAACTACTGACTGTAGGTTTTTATGATTTTTGTTTCGATTTTCTTGTTTTTTACCTTCTAACTTGTTTGCATGTTTCATAAGTTTATTTTATTTCTTTTTTTTTAATTTTTTTAATTTTTTTTATTGATATTTTTTCAAACCTTTTCCTAACCTAACATTTTTTTTTGAGGTTTTTCCTTTGGGTTGACATATTTAACCCTTCAAAGTTTCTTGTCTCATTTGATAAATGATCTTCAAGGCTAAATGAAGTTCTGGCCATTTCTTTGTAGGAACTATTTAGAGAAAACTATTTCAATATAACTTAGTATTTTCACACTTCATTTTGATGTCTAAAACAAAATAGGAATATTTTATTTCAATGTTTAAAGAAATTTTTTAGGGTGTTTCATTGGTTAAATTTTTGTGGTTTATTTCAAAGTTCACAACTTAAAGCCAAGGGACTAAAAAAACACCACTACACATTTTGTTTAGTGCTATAAAATTGAATACACAAGGGATGTATCTTCACATTGAACATCACACTACATTGAGTAAGCAACAGATGTAGTGGTTGCAAAAAGGGCAAGACCTTTTTGTAATAAGCCAAGTACCACGGACACCCAATTAAAGTGTGTTTTTTTTATATCATTTGGCATAAAATTCATTATGCAATTGATCCATATAGAATGTTCATAAAATAATTATTTTAGTCAACCCCACATTTCCATACCCATGTTGGGATTTGGACGATTATACTTAGTGTATTTTGGTCATTTTTGCTTGGTGTGTTAAACTAAAAAATTTATTATTCAAACCATGTCATTTAATGAGTCATGAGTCCACATCACTCCATTATTTGAGGAGGCATTATACCATCTATATGACACTTTGATTTAACTTAGCAAATATTCTCTTTTTGTGTCAAAACATTAAGAGTAGCACTTGATTGAGGAGGATACCATTATGATACCTAAATCATTTCAAAATCTTATGCCTTTGATGTTCTGAAACATAAACCATTTGTCACATCATCTTTCAGGAGTGCTAATGCCATTAGGCTGCCCATTTTCTTTCAAAAGACTTATCTTTTTTCATCTTGTGTCTCCATTATCAATTATTTTCAACCAATCACTTGAGCTTTGTTGAAACTTGGATTAGCATGGTCACGTTGTTCAATTCTTTATAGCTCTTTGTCATCAAATTTATAGTTTATCCTTAGTTAAATCTTTCATTAACTATTATAATTTTAAATTCAAATATTGGTTGATTTCAATCTAGAACTCGATTCCTAGCATTGATACCCAGATCTTCCCCTTTTGGATTATGTAACTTGGGTTAATTTGTCACTCAAATTTGGAAAATTATATTTTTTTGTGTTTTTATTTTAGTTAAATCAATTTATCTTCAAAACATTTCCTGTTTAGCATCTTATACCAATCAGATCATGTTTTATGCCTAGAGTCATGTACCTTGTCTATGTTAAACTATTCCAAGTTTGTTAGATTAATCAATCATCCTTTTTAAGTTAAGCTTTTACCACTATTTGGCAATTACTCCTCACATATCTTATTGAGCCTAGATTTTGACTCCACATTTGGACAAAAGACCTAACAACTTTTCCCTTTAGGAGCTTAGACCTACTTGGAACATGTTTCAACATTAGAGTTTGGTAGTTTGATTTTTAGGTCATTTTACATGACCTTTGCATGTATCAGACACTTAGCATTTATTGTTTGATGATAAATTATTTTTATCAAGTCTTTGCCTAGAATTTTTAGAGATTCAACTTCACCTTTGACCAAGCTATATCACATGTGATCCCTTTGTATTTCCAAAAGCCATAGCTTTTCTATAGTTTATGGAACCTTAATCCCTTCTCTTGTTGTGAAATATTTGTCATTTAATTTGAACATGGCTCACTATACATGTAGTGGAGCTATGTACAATTCTGGATATGGAAATCCTTTCACACAAGGGGACTTTGTGGAAAACCCTACTGAAGATAATGTCATTTGGGAAACAAATCCTTACCCACCTCAAAATATTCAACCAAGGGAACAAAGTAAATATCCTTTGGCCAACTATTTGGTTAGTACACCTTTGTATATAGAACAAGATCAACAGCCTAATACTTATCTAGCATACCATTGGTTGCAAAAAGTACTCAAAAAAAAACTTATCAAATCATAAAGTAGCCAACGTATGATACCAATAGAAATACATAGGTAGGGTATGAAACTTTACAAAATATATAAAGAGAGACTTCCAACATGTTTTATAATCAGACTCATGGACAGTTCTCTTCTAGCAATCCTAATGCCATTATACCAATACCTTATCAAAACCCTCATGTGATTATCATAAAAGGAGGTCTCATGGATGACCACTTCAATAAAATGCATCAATCATACCAAATATATCTCAATTTATCACATAAGTTCACTAATATGGCCTTATCAAATGCACCTGTTATTAATCTAGTTGCTCAAATAGAAGTTTTAACTGAGTTGACAAGTCAAGACAATAAGGGTTTAGACCCATTTATGTAAAAAAATTCAGTAGAAACCATGTTCAGTACACTAATTATAGAGTAATTATCTTCATTTTATATGCATGATACTGAGCAAAACATAGGGGATAATGTGTAAGTAATGTCCAATTTAAACCAAAATGGTGTTGACACACAAACAATCAATCCACAATAAAATGTACCTTTATCTAATACTGTTAGTGGTTTTCAAAATTAGGGAGTAGGAAATTATACATTCCAACCTCAACCAACTACTTCTAATATTCAACTAGGTGCTTCTTTAATCACACAACCAACAAGATTAAGTAGCTAGCCAATAAGCATTGTCGTACTGCAATAAAATGTGTTGAATCCTATTCCTCCCTAAAATGTGATGAGTTGTATTCAAAAATATCAAGAACAATCAATTATCCCAATGAAATAGAGGCCAAACATATTACCATCTCAATAGGGGGTAACCAATGTTCCACCTCACAAGGTATCGACGAACATACCTCTTCCTTCTTAGGCCAATATACCAATCCAAAATCAAATGATGTCTAATCAATAATGTATTCATATTGGTCAATAATAGATACAAAATATCTAACATACATCCACTTATCAATAGGTATTTGCACAAAAAATAGGTTCTAATGTTTCTTAAGTACCTTCTAGGCAGTAATTGCCTTTTGTGCAAAAGATACAGCAAGTTCAGAGATAGGGTCTTATCTCACAAGTTCCCACTCAATAACAAGGTTTGAAGAGTCGATATAAAGTCCCTATTCAACCAAAATAGGCATAATATAGTTATATCCCTCCATCCCAACCCTAATATCCATAAAATTATTCATGCATATCCAACCCCAACTAGAATGTTGCACTACCATAGTTACAATTTTAACAATTGCACCCTAATCCATGCATGCACATTCTTGGATCATTTGCTATCCAATCCAACCTAATCTATTAAATCCCTCCATCATATCCTAGTCTAAGTCATCCACTTATGAATTCCCAACCATCAACCTATGCTAATATTCCAACAAGTTTCCTTGAGAAGGAATTACAATAAATGAAGGATGCAATTTCTGCCATCCAAGTTGGGAAACAGGTTAAAAAGTTCAAATTGGATGTGTGTTTGTATCCTTTTAACATGGAGTACTTACGAATTCAATTCCCTCTAGGATATGATCCACCCAAGTTTGACAAATATAATGAGAAAGGTGATCCCAAAGCACATATAATAGAGTTCTTTGTTGCATGTCAGCCAATGGCATATAGTGACATTTATATGTTGTTATTTATAAGGAGTTTATTTAGATAGGCCTTGGAATGGTTTTTGAAACTATCAAAGAACTTATTTTCTAACTTTGATGATCTATCATATAAGTTTATGCAACACTTCTCTATAATCTTGAGCATGGGATTTCATTGCTCAAGTTAACACAAGCAAGGAAACAACTAGGTGAAATTTTTGCAAGTTATATACAATGATGGAGAGCTCTTGACAACTACTTTACCCACAATCTACCAGATAAGAAAATAGTAGCTATGTTTACCAAAAATCTATATAGTGAAATATCCTACTATTTGGAGTTACAATGTGTGCATACGTTTAAAGAGATCATCGACAAAGGTTTAGTGATCGAAAGAGCCCTTATTAACAAAGGGATCATAAAACTAAATTCAAATAATCATAATAATGACCAAAACAAAAATTAGACTAATAATCAACATCAAAATCCAAACCAAGTATAAGCATCACAACCACCATAGGCCAATAATAATGATAGGCCAAAACAATTTAATCGTAATAAAAATGTTGTTAGTAATGGAGTAATAGAGTCACACCATGTCCAAATGGTGAAAACACCATCTACTTATCTAGCACCACCTTTTCATATTAATCCTACCCAACAACCTCTTCCACAACTTCAACATGCACAACAAGCACAACTTAAGCCAGTGTAACAAATGCAATACTTACAATAGCCTTTGACTTTGCAAAACCCACCTCCTCCAAGGAGAAACCCACCTACTCATAATCCATTTACCAAACTTGGAGAACTCATTGAAGTAGTATTTTGAATGCTTAACCTAATCAGATACCCTATTTTAAAAGAGCAATAGCATGAAGGTACAAACATGCCAGACTGGTACAAGCCAGAATAATTCTATGACTTTTATAGGGTTAAAGGCCATAATTTGTAATGTTGTGTGAAAATTAGACATGTCATCCAAAATATGTTGGATAATGGTGAGATCACATTAGATAATGGAGCTTCCACATCCAATAAAAATCTTGACATCTATCAGAACTCATTTCCTTAACATAATAATCAGTTAGTGCAACAACAACAACATCAACAACAAAGGTTGAGTCAGTAAAATCAACAACAAAACCAACAAATCCAAAACAATGGATATAACCAAGGCCAAAATAATGGCCATAACCAACAAACCTACCATGCCATTGCACATGACTATAACTCAGTTGTAGGCCATATCTTAAGAGGTATAATTAATACCATTTCCATCAATCCTAGACCAAGTTTCAACTAAATAAGACCATTGCTAGTCATACCAAACCAATCCAATTATTCTAGTAACCCTTCTTTGACCTGGCACCACATACAAGTGAGCCAGTAAGTAGGGATTACCACGTTAGGACCTTATAATGATAACTCATCATTCACCCATGACAACACTCAAGTGCATTAGTAATTGAGACTTATCTTATCTGGCCCCCCTCCACCATCATACAGGTGAACCAGTAAGTAGGGATTCCCACATTAGGACCTTATAATGATAACTCATCATTCACCCATGACCATACTCAAGTGCATTAGTAATTGAGACTTATCTTATCTGGCCCCCCTCCACCATCATTGATTAGCAATAATAGTCCTATATCTAATCGTGATTGTGTAATCACAACTCGGTGATCTAAAATTACCATACCAATCACACAACACCTTCCACTTTACCCATCATCCAACCCACCATTTAGCCTCAAAATAAGCCATTTAACATTGTTCAAGAAAAGACATTTGATATAATGGAATAATTGCAAAAAATTCCATCATAAATATCTATTTTGGATTTATTATGCACATCAACAATCCAAAAGAAAATATTGAATGAATACCTTAGCCAATCCACTATTCTAAATGACATATCCCATAATCAATTTCAAGCTTTGGTAGGACACCTAGCTCCAATCCAACATGTCACATTCAACCAAAGTGATATGTCACCTCTTGGCCCCCTACATAATAATCCATTATATATTGAAGTATATATAATGTGACATAAAGTGAAATGTGTCCTTATAGATAATTGATCAAGTCTAAACATAGTGTCTCTAAAACTCATCAAGATTCTTGGGTACACAATGATGGATCTCCAAGTAGAAACAATCACCATCAAAGCATATGACAATCAATAGTATGAATCATAGGGCACCATTAGCTTACTAGTTATCATTGGGCCATTGACTAATGATACCCTTTTCCATGTGTTGGATCTTGATTTGTCATACAATATGTTTTGGGTAGGCCTTGGTTACATGAGATCTCCCATTTAAGGATGGAGGCTAACATTCTAGGAGATTTTCATCTGTACGAGCATTATAAACATCTACAGGTTGAGTTTCAAAGTTACAACTACCATTTTGGCATGAATCCATCTAATAAGCAAGATAAAATGAAGGCAATACTCCTTGAATTACCAAAGGACAACTGTATTGATCCTAATACCCTTGATTCTCTCATTCACATGCCACCTTCTGAAGTATCCAATAATTTTACCATCTTGAATAATGGCCCAAAATATTACTAGACCCATGATACATTTCATATTGCAAAGCTTCTTCAGAACCCAAAAGCCTTTGGAAGACCTAAAGCTATTCCACACATGCACTGACAAAGAAAGGGTAAAGGCCACATTCATAAACTATGACTAGTCATTTTCATACCATCTTTTAGCCTAGAACAAGATCCTCTTAAAGGAGATGAGTCATGGTTGTATAATGATAATTTGGCCAATTTTCATAAGAACCCCAAGTATCCCATTTCCAATCGTATCATAGAAAATCAAGATTATGAGGAAAGGGGCCTCAGGGCAAATCTACAGGGAATGTTGGAACCTATTTCTATGACCAAGTATGAAGGACCTTATGGACTTGGATTTAAACTACCTAGGAGTGACCCCATATACCTTATTCATGTTCCATCACCATTGACTAATGATGAGGATGATGACAACGAAGCAAAGTCTGATCATAGCTTATTCAATGACTTAGCCTAGACCAACCTATTTGATAATCACACCATTTTCACCCTTCTCCCAATCACTTGTAATGATACCCTACCATTATATTATCCCTAGCTATTAGATTGGGACCAATAAGAGACACACATACTAGTTGATGAGTTTCAAAATGATGAAGACTTCTATGATTTTCTAGGCCTTAGGGACAATGTTTCATTGGGAGATCATAAATCAGGATTCACAATTAAATTAGATCCTGAAGCCTATTTTGGAGAGTAGTTGAACACCCTTAGCTAAAATAAAATAAATAAAACATTGAGTTCTCAAAGTGAAAACCTATTTGAGGCACTTTTTGACTAGGGAAATAGTAAATATAAAGGCTAGTCTAGTAGTGAAAACTTGTTTTAGGTACCACTAGATGGGGGTGTTCAATCTTCTTCATGTATAGACCACCAATGACAAAATTATCTATGGGTCTGAATTTAGTATTGAAGAGCATCAGGATTTTGATAAAATCATGCAAGAAACTAATAATGATGGAGTTCACTATAGATCTAAATTTAGCCCTGAAGAGCAATAGAATTTTGATCAAATCATTCAAGAAGATGCTAAAACTAAACATGATAATGGGTCTGAATTCAATATTGAAAGGAATAAAGCTTTTGATTAAGTCATACAATACTTTCTGACTATCTTTGTCACATGTCCTAATCTTGCTTTAGGAGATTCTGATTTAACATGTCTTGGAGAGCTTGTTAGAGAACCAGTCCTAATAGAGGACTCTAATGTCACCAATCAGTTCAAGTCATTACCAACTATCCTTGATGATGGATCCACTCTTATAGTCAAAGATACAATAGAGGTTAACATCGAGTCCCCAGATGACCCAAAATGGATCAAGCTAGGTGCATCCCTTATTAAAATAGAGTATAAAGTCTTCACAAACCTACTGAGAGATTTTGTAGATATATTTGCTTGGGCATATTCTAGCATGCATGGTTTGGAACCCACCTTGGTTCTACACCACCTTATGGTCAATCCTAATGCCTAACCAATAAAACAAAAGTTACGCAAGATGCATCCTCACATTGCTAAATTAGTGAAGAAAGAGTTGGAGAAACTCTTAGAAGTAGGAAGTATTAGACCAATTGACTACTCTAAATGAATTTCCAATGTAGTACCTATCAACAAGAAACCTGAGGGAATCAAAATCTATACTAATTTTTGTGACATTAACAAAGCATTCCATAAGGATGACTTTCCACTACCTAACATTGAAATGATAGTCGACTCCACAGTAGGTGATGAAATGTTTTCACTAATGGATGGTTTCTTAGGTTACAATCAGATTAGAATAACACCAAAAAACTAGCAAAAAATATCATTCACCACTTTGTGGGTAACATTCTATTATTAGGTTATGTCATTTGTCCTTAATAATGTAAGGGCCACTTATCAAAGAGATATGAGGGTCATATTTCATGATATGATGTATGACATTATCGAAGACTATGTTGATGACATACTAGGCAAATCTAAAACCAGGGTTGACCATCCAACAACATTAAGAAGGATATTTGAGTGACTACAAGAATATAAAGTCAGGCTCAACCCCAAGAAGTGTGTTTTTAGAGTTACATCGATAAAATTATTGGGCTTCATCATGTCTCATAGGGGCATTGAAGTTAATCTAGCTAAAGTAAGAGTCATATAGAGATGCTACCACCAACCAATCTGAAGTAGATTCATAGTATGTAAGGCAAGATCAAATTCATTCAATGCTTCATATCTCAACTATCAATTAAGTTTCATCCATTTACACACCTACTAAAGGAAGGTGTTGCATTTCATTGGGATAACAATCATCAAAAGGCTTTTCAATAGTTGAAGGACTATCTTGAAAATCCCCCAATTCTATTGCCTCTGACTCTAGGGAAACCATTTTTTATAAATATTGTTACTACTTATAATTCTTTGATGGAACTTCTATCTCAACATGATGACAAGGTAAAATAACATGCAGTGTACTATCTAAGCTATACACTAGTTGTGTATGAGCACAACTATACACCCATTGAAAATTCTTGTCTTGTTATGGTCTTTGTAACTTAGAAACTACACCACTACATGTTGAACAATAAGACCATGGTTATTTCCAAAGTAGATCCACTTAAGTATCTACTATCAAAAATATATTTGTAAGGCCATATGGCCAAATGGATCATGCTACTCAGTGAGTTTGAGATAGAGTATGTAAACCAAAAATCAATTAAGGGGCAAGTTTTCATAGATCAACTTGATAAAGAACCTCTTGAAGACACAAAGCCATTAAATTCCAATTTCCTAATGAATCCATCATGACATTCATTGAAACACCTATTAAGGATTAGCCTTAGAAGCTGTATTTTGATGGATCATTCACTGTACATGGATCAAGGGCAGGCCTTTTATTCATAGCACCTCAGGGGGATCTAATCCCTAAGTCATTTAGAATTAGCTTTCCTTGTACCAATAACATGGTTAAATATGAAGCACTCATCATAGGGCTTAGACAGGTAGTACAATGGAACATATGTCATCTAACATTTTATGGTGATTCTTAGTTAATCATCAATCATGTTACAAGCCACTTTCAAACTAAGGATGACAAATTGGTTCCATACAAGGCAATGGTTGACACTCTCAAACATCAAATCATCAACATTAAATTTGAGCATATACCAAGAGTGAGAAATAGAATATTATATGCCATGGATACCATTGGATCATTAATTCATCATGCAAACACAACTAGTGAGTATTAGTTTCTTGTAGAAAATCTAACAACACCAGCTCATGAACCTTCAACTATTAAAATGATATGTGATATTGTTGGTCCTAGATCTAATTGGTACTCAAACATATATGCCTACTTACATGATCAAATCCTCCCGCCAAACTTATCCCAAAAACAAACCAAAGATTTCATCCATAATGCCCTATGTTACACCCTACTCAGACCAACCCTATACCATCATAGTTTTGATGAAACTCTATTTCATTATTTACCTTCAGTAGAATCTATACTAGTGTTAAAGGAAGCTCATGAAGGAGTATGTAGAGCCCACACTGATTGGAAGTCCTATCCAAAAATCTCTTACATATTGGTTACTATTGGCCAATAATAGATGTATATGTAGCTGCATATGTCAAGAAATGTAATAAGTGTCAATGGTATGCTAATTTGATTCATTCACCTACCAAAACCTTAAAACCAATGCTGACACCATATCCATTTTATATATTGGGCCTTGACCTCATTGGGAAGATAAATTCCACCTCATTCGATGGCTATAAACACATTCTCATTGCCACTAAATTTTTCACTAAGTGGGTCGAAGCTATACCCCTCACTTATGTGACTGGAAAGAAAATTTCCAAATTCATCTCTAACCATCTCATCTACCACTACGGTATCCCTTCTAACATTATATATGATAATGGAGGATCATTTAAGAATAATGATTTTGACAAGTTATGTGTCAAATATAAGATCACACAATAATTTTCAATAACATATTACCCTCAAGGTAATGGTTAGGCTAAATCATCAAATAAAACCACTATCAATATAATCAAATATATTTTTAATGATGTTGGTCAAGATTAGAACCTTTAAATATTTCATGCCCTTTAGGCATACCATACCAATCATCTCACACCCACATGCACCACTTCATACTCACTTGTTTATGGCACTAAAGCCATACTTCCCATTGAGGTTGAGTTGCCTTCATTACACATATCTTTTAAGCATGTTTTGGATGATAATGACTATCGAAAAGCTCACCTAAAAGAGCTAGATTTAATTGATGAGAAATGTATGGATGATGTGAATAATCTATAAGCCTATCAGAATTAACTTTGGGGTCAATACAATCGACATGTAAAACATAGAACATTTGAACTTGGTGATCTTGTCCTAAAATAGAACCAAAAGAATACCATGGCTGAAAAGAAACATAAAAGAAAGTTTAAACCCAACTGGGTGGGTCCTTTCATCATCAATACAGAATATGGCATTGAAGCATATAGGCTTGCCACACTAGATGAAAATAAACTTGCTGAGTTGATGAACATTATTCACCTCAAGTGGTACTATGCTTGAGTAACTTGATGTATTATCTATAAGGACCATTTCAAGCTATACCATATTATCAATATTATTTTTTATACCATTATCAAACTATTTTTTCTACCAACCTCTCATTTTGACATTCTAACTAGACCATCCAACCATTCCATTCCTACTTGACCAAACATGTTTTGAATCCTATCAACCTAGCACTTTTGACCTTGGTTCATCCATTGGTTTCACATTTTCAGCATATAAAATCAGACTAGTTTCAATAGTTATTTCAACCATTTTAGATAGAGGTAGTATTTTGGAGTAGTATGATTGAAGTATTGATAGTTTCATCCTTCATTTCTTTTTCCCTTCTTATCAAGTTTGTTTATGTGAGCCTGATTATATAGCCTGTTGGGGTAAATTTATGTTCACCAGTATTGATACCAATTAAATCACCTATTGGGGAAAATTGGTATCAATAATCTATCAATTGTATCCTAATTATAATTACTTATGGGAAAACTAGGGGTAACATTTGTTTATTATGCCTTAACATATCACTTAGCCACTCATATGTCGTACTATGCCATAATACCAACTGTGCCTATTTTGTTTGAATTGGTTGCTACACTAGTCAAATTCCTCTATTGTAAGGTGAAATACTATGAGCTAAAGCCATTTTGGGACTATGTGGGTCATTCATGTTGCATTTAGTTTAGTCCCTCTTTAACCATGCTCTCACCATTTTGTGAGCATCATTTCAATTTCTCACGCTCTTGTCATTTTATGAGCATCATATTCGGTTTTATTGCTCTCATTTTTTTATGAGCTTGGACTATTTTAGTGTCTTGTCATTATCTATTGAGTTGAGATGCTTTGAAAATTCTAAAAACATTTGAAAATTGTTTAGAAAAAACCAAAAACATTGACCACTTCTTTGCCTTAAGGATATTGGGAACCCTCACTAAGTCACAAGAAAATCACTTATTCCTTAGTTTCTCCATCCTTTTTGGCCTTTTTTATGCTATCACTATTTTTTAATTCATCCCTATTCTTCTATCACATCCATCATGTCTTCTATTAATCATTATTTTTTCCCATTTCTTGGAAGAACTACACTTGGCCTAAAGTTTTATTGGATTGTAATATCCATAGAAGTATGTAGGTAGTGTCCACTTGCCTAGCGCATATGGAGACAACTCATCTATCCCCTTCCTTTTCTTCTATCCCCCCATCTTGTTTTTTTTGTTTAGTTGTCTCCTAGTTTTTAGGGGTAACATTTGTCATGTTGTTTATACTAACATAGGGACTAAAATTTGTTTATTTCCTTATTTGTCTTGTTTGTTTCTTTACTTGTCTTATTTGTTTCTTTGTTTATTTATTTTATTTGCTTGTTTGCTTTCAGCACTATGGCCATGATTCAGTCTATGCATGTTCATTGGGTGATTCATTACAGATTATTCTTGAATCTATCCATATTTAAATGTCTACATTTTCATCATAGTTTTTATCATTAGTGCAATTATTTTCCATTGAGTATCAAATATCGAGAGTTGGTCCATATGCATATTTTGGCCAAGACCCCATGGTGTTCTATCATGAGGCCTACCATCAAATGTTATAGTAAAACTCAGCTTTGAGAGGTCTACAACATTAGTGTAGCATCACCATCTCCTCGATACAAACATTAGTAACAATATTAATCCAATACCCAATCATATCCCAAATAGAGTAATTAAGTAATGAAATAATTTCAACATTTTTTAGTTTGGATGAGCATCTCCCTACTAGTAGGTTGTCCTAATTCATCTTTATCCTCTGTATCAACTTATCAATCATGTTTTCATTATCGAGGTATACTACATCAACATTATACACCATCTCACATGTATTCTCAATGATTATATCACCTATTGGAGCAAATCATTATGTTATCACCAATTTTCCTTTCTTGTTTATCTATCTTGGCTAGGGAAGCTCCATCTTCTCAATGATTATATTGCCTTCTGGGGAAAATCATTGTGTTATCATGCCATGTTTCTATAATCAGGGTACAATGCTTATAATTGCCTTTGGAAAAACCATTGTACACCATCCAACTTGCATTTCTCAATGACTTTGCCCAAATTTGGGTAAATCATTGTGTTGTCACCCCATCATCTTCATTTATTTGGTCCCCTTATTTTGCTTCTTTCTTTTAAGGGACCATTTGTCACCCTGCTTGCCAACCACTCCCTCGAGAGGGCAGCTACAATTTAATCATTACCATTACAGTCATAAGCATAAAAAACCTTTTTATTCTTTAAAAATACATTACTATACTTACATCTTACAACATCTTCTCAAATAGGGGTAAAATGTATACACCTAAATTTGGCCACTAACGGCTTCATATCTGATTTTAGACTAATTATTGCCAATCATTGAATATCTAGCCCAAAAATTTCTATTAGTCTTGAATTTGGCTTCATAACCTTGCATTAAATCAATTTGGCATATTAAATCAATTAAACAAGGAAAATACACACATTGAATTAATCAAAATCAAATAAACGACCAAATGTCTAAAAAATTTTAATTAACTTGCACATCCTAATCAAAATCAATTAGCAAGTTAAATCAATTTCAAATCTTAATTGAGTTCACCCATGAGATAATAAATCAATTATTAAAAAGGAAATTCAAGAGAATATTACCTTTGTGAGTTGTCTCAAATGGAAAATATCTAAAATAATATTCTAAGAAGATTTCAAACATAACCAAAGTTAGTAAACTCAACCATGGTTGTGAGTTGTCCCTTTTGGAAAACATCTAAATAAAATATCCTAGGAATATTCCAAACTCAACAAAGCTTAATAAACTCAACCATGGTTATATTTAACCCATTCCAAGGGATTTGAAAGCCTATAAAAACAAGCCTAGAGCTCTTCATTTAGGGATCTCAATCAAGTTAGAGTTATAATGCAGGAATAGATTCATGAAGCTAAAATCATAGTGTTATAATGTTGAAATTGAGCCAAGCCATCAATCAAGCCAAGCATTCAACAATGGTGCATAGAGGAGATTATGTTATCCATATGTTATTGACGAAAACTTCTCATTCATAATATGAGTAAACCAAAATAATAAATCATTTGGATC
Source organism: Torreya grandis (assembly GCA_037957365.1). Taxonomy (NCBI): domain Eukaryota; kingdom Viridiplantae; phylum Streptophyta; class Pinopsida; order Cupressales; family Taxaceae; genus Torreya; species Torreya grandis. The sequence goes on from JARHVA010000084.1 coordinate 8,419,580, forward strand.
TTTCAAGGAAGGTAAAGATTGTTATTCTTTCCATTTTAGTTGGGTTTTCAATTGTTGTTTGTTCATTAATATCCCTTTAAGATATAGGCCTAGAGATGTTATGATAGTGTGTTTATTTTATTTTATTTTCATTTTGGAACTAACACAATACTAATCATCCTCTCTTAATTCAAATTCCTTGATCACAAGTGGATATGGTGTTTTTTGTCACTTTTAGCCTTAAAGGACCTAATCACAAGTAAAATTGACATGAAGTGGCGTCTTAGATTCCTAAATCCTAATATATATAGGTAATTAATATAATTTCATCCTACCCTTTACTTATTTTCATGCATATTTATTCTATCTTGGGGATTTGGACACACACTCTCTACATGATTTTATCATGGATATCAATATATATATTTGAATCCCACCAAACAATAAGATTATATATTTGAGTTTCTTATTTTAGTGAAATAAGATTTTCCTTGAACCTTATTTGAGAAAGTAAAATTTAGAATTGGAACACAATCCAATCAAACACAAGCAGTAAGCCATTGTACACACCATCAAGGTATTAGATGGAGTCATTATGGATGAGGATATATGAGGAGAGAGTGAATAGGGTTGATGAGTTAATCATTTTGGATGATGAGGAATGATGAGGGTCAATGAGGGAGTGTTTATGAATGACAAGGGAGTGATTAGGGATGATGGGGAAAGGTGAGGGTCAAATAAGACAAGGAGGGAATGATTAGGGATTATGAGGGACGAAAGGGGGAGTGGTTAGGGATGATAAGGAACACTAAGGGTCAATGTAAGAGTGATTATTGATGATGAGGGAGTGATTATTGATGATGAGGGATGATGAGGGAAAATAAGGGAGTGATTAGGGATGATGACATATGAGGAAAGAGTGATTATGGATTATTAGAGACTATGAGGTAGCATTTAGGGATGATGAGGGACAATAGAGTGATTAGGGATGGTGAAGGATGATGAGGGAGTAATTAATGATAATGAGGGAGTGATTAGATATGATGAGCGATGCTGAGGGTTAATGAGGGAGTGATTTGGGATAATGGGTAATGAGAAGGGATTGATTGGGGATAATGGGAAATTAGTAGAGAGTGATTAGGGATGATGAGCGATGAGGAGGAAGTGATTAAGGATGAGGGAGGGATAATAAGTGAAATTAACACAAAATGGTTATTTTAAGTGTGAAAGTCATAAATGTGACCTATACTACATTAATCACATTGCTTTGGCTTGAGTTCAATGTGAGAGGTTTGCAATATTCAATTTCAACAAGCATAACACTCCTAGAAATGCCAGCAAGCAATCTAGAAGGCACAAAATCCTAAAACATGACTATATAATTATCCAAAATAAACATCAATTGAAAACATTATGCCTTAAAATTCCTAGGATTGATATTGATATCCTTAAAATTCCTAAATATTAGATATATTGGATTTTTTTAAATTATCTTCCATATCATAAAGTGCACAGCTGCGAGACCAACTCTACTAGATGTAGAGTGACACTAATTTTTTATATTTACTAAAATAAACTTAAATTATTATAAAAGTAAAAATATAAATGTAAACTTATTCTTCACATTTATTTTATTAAACCATCTAACCCTTCTATAGATATTTTATGATTTTTTGGTGCAATGTGAAGATAACACATATGCATTATAGTGGGTACACATTCCTTTCACATTGCACGAAACAATGTAAAAACCCCTTCCAATAGATCTTTTTTGTTTTTTACTATAATGTGAAAGGAATGCATAAATGCTATAATGCATACACATTACAACACGTATGTGTTATAGCTCATATGTACTATGTTTATTTTTAAATCAAAAAATTAACCTTTTAGCTTGCAACTGTCTTAGATTCCCAAGCCAAAGCTTGGACCTATCAACACATAGCTGAATCTAAGAGTTTTGAGAAAAACAATAAAATTCAACTTCGATCACCAAATACACTTCAAATTTCAATGATAAAATTCATAAAATTATTACCAAAATGGAAATCATGCTCTCCTATTTCCAAATATATATATCTTTCTATTTCTATTCAAATTTTGATTTCTATATTCAAGAGAAGAATTAAGAAACTAAAAGATGGTCAAGGCTTGATGTGTACCTAGATGTAGTCTGCACACCGTAATCCAGATGCTGTGAGTACTCCTCTTTGGCTGTGGAGGAATGACACCTGCAAAGGAAAAGACTTGGACAAAAGAAGGCGTTAGATGGATAGATGGTGGGTTGCCAAGCGAAAGCTTGATCCCAGAAGTATGAAGACTTCCTTAAGGGATATCAACCCACTAGTCAATAAAAAGGATGTCTAATAAATATCAAAATATAAAAGACTAAAGTGATAAAAGATTGAAATGAAATAGAAGCAGAAACTTACTTGAAGGATGCTGTCAGACTGGTCACAGTCGCCGGCGTCGGTGTTCCTACCGGCATCAGTTTGTCAAGATGTCGACGTCGGTTAGTCTACCGATGTCGGTTGGGGTAATGGCCAGCGTCGATCAGGGTAGTAGGCTTGAATGGGGTCTGGTCGAGTCTGTGGTTCGTGGACAGGGTCTGGTTGTGCAGAATGGTCTGTGGACGGGTCTGAGACAGAGTTTGGGCCTGGTTAAATGGTCTGGGGTCTGGGTCTGATAGTCTAGTTAAATGGGCAGAGTGTATGGTCCGAGGATAGAGGCAACATAGAGATGGGGAAGTAAAGATTCGGCTCTGGTTTGGTCTAGGGTCATAGAAGTGTTGAAGGGGGGAGATATTACCTGAAAGCTATAATTCCAAAGACGATGAAAACACAAACAGTATACATACCTGTGCCTACCGGAAGAGTGATGTTGATGTCGTACCTGTTGTTGACGTAGAATCCTGATGCTGAGTCCCTATTGTGCTTGATGTTGCAGAAGCCTGATGCAGAATACCTATTACTGCACCTGAGGGAGAGAGTAAGAGGCTCGGTTGAGAGATTAGTAGATTGGCGGATGAAAGAAGACTGAAGATTGAAGGATTTGTGATTAGACGCGTGATTTTGTGATTCGGGAGAAATTGTGATTAGGCAAGAAATTGTGATTAGAAAATTGTGATTAGCCCAGAAAGAGGTTAGACGCCGGTTTAAGTAAACCGACGTCGGCGATCCCACTGGCGTCGGCTGACACTTGACCGACGTCGGTGGGTGCAAAACGTGTAAAAGGGCCAAGAAGCCCATTCTACATCTGCCAAGTGCATAGTCAGTTGGGGATATGTCAAAGGTAAGGATAAATACGCACGAGAGTTGGTTAGGCAGTTAGAGAGGAGTAGGAATAGGTCTTGGGTGAGTCATAGGATGAGAATTAGTTGAAGGCGGGGTGTCCTAGGTGAGGTGTCATGGGTGATGTGTCCAAGGAGGGGGGGTTAATTCAAAATAAGTTAATTATTTTAAATTAGTAATTGCATGGGTTAGGAATGGACCAAGGGGGAATGTGACCAAGGGTTAGACACTTTTTAGGTGTCTACATTTGCCCCTTTTTGTCTTGTTGGTTGTTCTGGATGAACTGCAAGACAAAAATAGTGGTTTCCCCAAGTGTGGGATGAGGTGGATTTCCCCAAGGTATGGATGAGGTATTCCCCCTTAAAGTGAGAGTCAAGGGAAGGAAACCTGATGTCGGGTGCCAATTTGACAAAAGGTGGATGAGAAGGAGAGTGAGGGTGAATGCTGCAAAAGTCGTGATTGCGCACATACCACTTCACGGGATAGGTAGGTCAAATGGTCACAGTCAAAAGATCGAGGAGTGCAAAAATTGAAATAACTGGGCCCCAGCATTGGTCGTAGCTGATCGGGTTATTCAATCTAAGATGTAACTCCAAATGGTCGTCGTGTTCTAGGTATCCCGGGCTCAGGAAGTGCTCCTGAAAACACGAAAAAAGTCACAAGTAGTGCGAATCAACTGGCTTGCGATCTTATACTTGTGAGGGTCCAAAAATAAGGTCTACGAACAATTTTGCTATCTATTCGTGAGGTAGCATGCGTGCAAACAAAACCAAGACAGAGTTGCCTCAGAAGTGGTCAGGGTCTAAAGAGATATGCGTGATCTCTAATGGTCACTGGTTGAGGACAAGGTCATGGTCAAAAAGAGGAAAGAAGGTTTGTCCATCAAAGAGATGAACAAACAAGGGTGGTCGAGCTAACCCCAGATAATGTCGTATCATCTGAGTGTTGCCTACATAGCCCCGGTCATAGGGCCTCAGACCAATGTAGTTCAGACAAAGGGTCCGAGTGGTAGACAGGTGGTCAAAGTGGTCAAGAGATTGGTCTTGGTCATGATGAAATGATGAGGAGAAAATGATGTTATAGCCTTTTCCAGATGGTGTATTCTGCAACATTGGTCGAGGGGTCTGTCATCCCTAGCAATTTTCCATATTCGTGATGGATGTATGCTAAAAATGAATTGAAGTCTATTTATGTTTCAGCAAGTAATGGTTTATGCTTGACATAAATTATGTCGGGTCGATAGATTCCATGTGTATTGGTGTCCACAGAAACTATGTGAAATGGACTAGGTCGTGTTGATGGTCTGAAAATGTTTGATTGGTTTGGTTTGGGTTTGGTTGGATAGATAATGATTTGGTTGGATGCGTGACCAAAATGTGTCAAAAGCGAAAGGCGAATTGCTCTTTCATTGACAAGGACCAGAATGAGAGCATGGATAAGGGTTGTTTAGAAATAAAAGACCCGTTCATGCATTGCGTCGTTGACCAGTGTTGTGTTAGAGCGGTAATCGAATCACTTGACGTTAAGTGAGCTCGAAAACCCTTGAGTATGCAGGGGTGATAGGATTGATACTTAGATGGAAGGGGGAACCCTTTTTGGCAGGAAAAACTTTGCCCCTTTTGTAGGTGGCCCCGAAAATGACTATAGACAAGTCCATGACTCTAAAGTTTTGGCAGTGAGTTTTTATTTATTTATTTATTTATTTTTAAGGCAGACTGATCGATGCAGGAAGCCTACGATGGGATATTGTCTTGCTTTGTGGTCATGTCGTGAAGCTGATCGATGCGGGAAGCCTCAGAGATAGTGCTGTGTATGTAGCAAAATTTATGCATAGCCATCCTTCGAGGGAGTGGTCTATATTTTGATTTTGATATTTTTGATATGACTTTGGCCTAGCTGTCTTTCAAGGGAGCAGTCTAGTAAATACAGTAATGGTGATGCAGCTGTCCTTCGAGGGAGCAGTCTACATGTATAGTTTTATGACCTTGGGATATGTATCCTATTTTTATATATTTGATTGATTTGTTGACTGGACTTTTGGTCATGGACTTGACTATAGAGGTTTAGAGGGTTTTCCCTTTTATTAGGACAAAGCATTCATGCTTGCTAAAAGGGTTAGGATTGAGGGTTGAAAGGAGATAGAAATGACAATGACAGGGATTGCTCAAGGGATCGAGCTCAAGTGAAACGTCAAATAAACAATTACTTGACTAACAGTGGACTGGTAAAGATGCAAGACATAGAGGGGCTCAGGTTCTAACAAAGTCCTGACCCATGTCGTGTTATGATGTAAGGTTCGAGTCAATTGGGAGCAAACTTGCCCCATTTACTTCGTTCTAAATTGGTCACATGTTGATTGATGTTGAAGGAGTTGGTCAATGTCTGGTTGAGATTTGGTCATTTGATAGTTGGTCAATGGTTGGTCGAGGGTTGATTGGTTGGTATTTGGTCTTTGGTTAGGTCGAATGTGTGGTTGAGGTCGGGTTGAATGTTTGGTTGCTAGTCTAGTTGAGGTTAGGTTGAGAGAGTGATTGATATGTGGTCGAGACTGGGTTGAAAGGTTGGTCTGGGTTTGAATGAAAGTTGAATTCCCCCAGCGGTTAGGGAGAATGTTTGAAAGATTGGTCAAGGTTGGTTGAGGCTTGGTGGCTAAATGGACTGTGTTGATGTCGAATAATGGGGTCAAAGGCGGCAAAGGGATCATAGTCTGGCGTGGAGATCCCGATTTAGGCGATGAGGTTTGAGAAGCGTGGGTTAGTGTTGATAATTTGTCAAAGAGGTGGTCAAGAGGGTCCTTGATTAGAAGGGAATCATTTCTCTGTTGTTGATGAATGACAGCTTTGAGAGTGCAACAATGCTCAGTGTCATGTCCCGGAGTGTGATGATAATGACAGAATTTAGAGTTGTCGAACCAAGATGGTCTTGATCCGAGAGTTGATGAGTGGGGTGGTGTTAAAGGTTTTCTGATAACGTGGTCGAGAAGAAGGGTGTCATTCCCTAGACATTGGTGAATGACAACCTTGAGGGCACAACAATGTTCAGTGTCGTGCCCAGGCATGCGATGATACGCACAAATGCGAGTGTCATTTAACCAGGGCAGTTTTGGTCTGAGAGATTGATATGGTCTAAGCGGTGGGAGATTGATACAAGAGGACTGCAACAATTACCGTAACAGCAAGGCATAAGAACTTGCTAATGGGTCTGGATGTTTTATCGCTGTGGGGATTGATGACTTTGATTTAGGAGGTGTTGGAGGCATAGGTTGATGTTTTGGAGGAGATATAAGTCTGACGGGTTGATAGATTAATGGAGGCGACTTACCTCTGTGAAGTATGGGAGTAGGAAGAACTCCTATTAAAGTGGACGGATGCAGGCCCAAGATTGAAGGTAATGATGAAGGTGGGGAAGGAGTCCTCTGGTGTGGTTTAGTAGCCTTCGTTGGTTTGGGGCGAGGGCCACTATTATGCGAGGTGAGGTTAGATATGGGTTTGGATTTGGATGTGGACGGAGGTGAGTGAGATTGAGCAATCTTAGACAAAGGGCAAGAGGAAACTATAACTGGGTCTTCCTCGATCGAAATGGGTGAAGAGATTGGTTCTTCTCTTGGTGGAGAAGAAATATGAGAGTGTGGCTCCTCAAGAGAGAAGAAGGCAGGGATGATCGTGCCTTCTACTTGTGTTTGAGGATTAGGCAAGGTAAGGTCTTCGGATGAAGGTAAGGCTAATGACGTTGGCATGGTTGAGGTTTCCTCTAGTATGAGAGAGGTAGATGGAGGACTAATAGGAGAAGAAAGTTCTTCATCCTATGATGGAGGAGGTTGGTCAAGGACAAGAGGCAAAATAGTGTTGATTGTGTGAATATTATGGTCATGAGAGTCATTAGTCATGGTTTGGATGTTATTTTGAGTAGGTGGATGGTTTGAAAATGGTTGTTTGAAGATGTCGATGTTTTGATTTGGCGGGGCATTCGGGTTATCTAAAATAAGATCCCCCTTGTTGATCATGTCTTGGATGATGTTCTTGAAGGTTCGACAATTGTCGATGTCATGGCCGTGGACACGATGAAAGTGACAGAAGTCGGCCTCTCTATACCATGTAGGGAGGGATTTTGAAGGGTCGAATTGAGGTGGTCGGATTGGAGGGAGATTGAGGACCCCCTGGTTGAGTAGTTTTTCCAAAATGGAAGCGTATGATTCTCCAAGTGGAGTGTATGAACGCTGGATGTACCATTGTTGGAATTGTTTAGTGATGCTTGGAGATGTTGAAGGTTGAGAGTAATTAGTTGTCGTCGATGATGGTGATCTAATGACCACAGTGTTGGCCACTCCTTTGAGTTTGGAGTTGGTAGAAGAAGAAGGTTTGGAAGAAGAATGGTCATTGGTTTTTGCATTGGTATTACGCAATTTGACCTTATCCTCTTCAATGGTGCGGAGTTCAAGCTTTCGATCCATGGTGAAAGCTTCGTCAAAAGTGCGGATTGTCTGGATCCGCAAGGTAGAAGAGATGTGCCTGGCACATGCTCGAGAGAAGAGCTCGATGAGCTCAGGTTGAGGTAAGGAGAAGGAGAGCTGGTTAATCAAGCCTCTCCAACAGGCGACAAAATTGACTATTGATTCGTCGTCGAATTGCCTGATGGAGTAAAGGTCTGTGATTGAGACTTGTTTGGTGATGTTGATAGAAAAATGGTCGAGAAATAATTGGGAAAGTTGAATGAATGAAAAGATAGAATGTCTGGCAAGAGAGCTATACCAGTTAAGGGTGGAGCCAAAAAGGGACATAGGGAACGTGCGTAAAAGAAACGCATCGTCGTGGGCAATAAGATAGCAGGCATGTCTGAATGCCCATAGATGTTGTTGCGGGTCCTCCTTACTTTGGAAGCAAGTGAATTTAGGAAGCTCCTATTGGTTGGGGTATGGTCAGATAGGGACAGAAGGATGAATGGGCTCGTTGCAAATTTGCTTATACGACAGAGCATTGCTTGAACCAGAGATAGAGGTCTCGAGACTGGACATTTTATCCATCAGGATTTTGATGACGTCTGCCGACGGATTGATAGGTGGGGCACCCCTTAGGTTGTAGGGTACCTGGAAGGTGGTCGAAGAGGCGTATGACGTACTTGGTTGTGCTTGTGTATGCACAACATAAGGGTAGTGCGTCATAGGGATAGATGTCATGGTCAAAGGGGCTTGTGTCATGAAGTTGGAGGACACAAGTTGACTAGATACCACCATAGGTGGTTGAGTGGCGGCACTGGTAAAAGGATAGGATGTCACTCCCACGTGTATAGGTGAAAGAGTGGGCGAGGTCGAAACAACTAAGTTCTGGTATGGTGTAGAACTTGGTTGAATTGCTTGTGGTTGAGGGGGTAATGACACCCCAATGGAGGTAGGTTCGAAAATAGATGGGGAGGCCAAACTTTGCGTATTGGCCATGGTCGAGTGACTAGTCAAGACAATAGGCTGAGTCATGATGGGTTGGGTAGCGGATGACATTGATGTCATTGCCGCTGCGACTGAAAGGTCTCGCATTTGGTTTCTTGCGAGATAGTTTTGGAGGGATTCAACATTGAGGTCCAAGAATCTTTCAAAATCTTGGTCCCCTTCAGGGATGATGGGAGTTTGAGTCGGGGTCGGTCTTGTAGGAGTTCTTTCAGTCTCTGAGTGGAACTCCATGATAGGATTGGTTAGGGATGAGAGAGCGTGGTCAAGAAGAGGGTCAGGTTCCAAAAACTGTGTGTTTTCAGTTTCAGAAACTCAGAATGAGGTTTTGGCAAAAAAAGGGGTCGGGTTTTAAGTTTCTATTTTGGAAAAAAGAATTGTGACAGAGACCGACGTCGGTATAAAAACTGATGTCAGTGAAGATGACCGCTGATGTCAGTCAGATGACCGATGCCGGTACAGAAAAGTTGCCAATGTCAGTTACAGGACCGATGTCGGTTACTGTGTTTTCTAGAAACTCAGAAAAAAAGTTTTTGGAAATGAAGAAGACGTCCTTACCAGCTCAAAAAAGACAGATAAAAATAGAAAATAAAATGATGACAGATAGATCCTAGCGTTAAATCCCTAGAAACAATTTTATTAAGATCATGTGGCTTATGCCTTAATGTGATGTTTGAGGAAGTTGGTTGTAAGAAGGGTCCTAGAATAGGTAATCTAAAGATGGTTTCAGGTATGTTAAGGCACTCAAAAGTCTGTATTAGCTTTCGTACAAGCCTGGTGCTAAGGAACAAGCTCCCCTCACTTCACGATTCCAGTGGTTAGCTGGTTTCGCTTAGCCAAAATATAATTTGCCTAGAGATTAACCTCCGCCAGAGAACGGAGTGGGCTTTCCCCTTGGTGATGAAATCCAAGTGAGATTGCCAGGTAGGGGTAAGGTATCCACTGGGGGATGAAATCCCAGTCGGGCCTTGTCTCAGGTATTGTTTGATGTTTGATTTGTGCACGTGGTCTGGTAGTGTAACATGAAGTGGACTAGATTAATTCAATATGCGGTTTAATTACTAAGTGTGGTCTAAGAAAATGCAAGCAGGCAGAAATGAATGCAAAGTGTTTTAAGCCCCAAGTCGAAATGTGAAGTTGGAATGAAAACAAGTTTGAGAAAGGGTTGAAGAAAATGATTTTGGACTAGTCTAGAAATGCAAGAAAAGAAAACAAAAGTTCTTTTTATTCCTGCTTATGATGTCGTTTGGAAAAGAAGAACAAGGTGAAAAGGGAGAAACCTAATGCACCCTATATGAAAAAAGAAGGAAAGGGAACCCAAGGAAGGCCCTAAAGGGGTCCCACCGGGCGTGCCAGAATGTTTCTATTCAAATTTTGCTTTTTATATTCAAGAGAAGAATTAAGAAACTAAAAGATGGTCAAGGCTTGATGTGTACCTGGATGTAGTCTGTGCACCGTAATCTAGACGCTATGAGTACTCCTCTTTGGCTGTGGAGGAATGACACCTGCAAAGGAAAAGACTTGGACAAAAGAAGGCGTTAGATGGATAGATGGTGGGTTGCCAAGCGAAAGCTTGATCCCAGAAGTATGAAGACTTCCTTAAGGGATATCAACCCACTAGTCAATAAAAAGGATGTCTGATAAATATCAAAATATAAAAGACTAAAGTGATAAAAGATTGAAATGAAATGGAAGCAAAAACTTACTTGAAGGAT